>JAJAQA010000001.1:69165940-69535940 GCA_021464565.1 Rutilus rutilus | reverse complement strand
ACATTCAATACATTTGTTAGCTTTAACTTTGGAGATGTTTTATGAGATTCTCAGCAGAGCACATGCTAGTACTGAGGAAAGACTGAGTGATTGATTGACCCGGCGTCAGCTGATAAGACCTGTCATGTGGTTAATGCACACCTCGACATGCTTTGACTATTCTTCAGAGGTCAATCAAACCCATTAACACAGCTGTTAAAAGATACACCGACCAGACTGCCCTCATTTTACCTTAATCACATAACATGCTATTTATAGTTGTCTTCCTGAAGGCTTTCTCAAAGAGGAATCCACTGTCTATGTGCTGACAAAGTGCTGACCATTGCTCAACACGGGCTTAATGTGTTCTTGAGCGTCAAACATTACCTGATCTCGGTCTCTGCGCTGGTCACGATATAGCAGGGAGGGGTTAAATTACATTTTACTATGAAAGGAGTTCAGCATAGACATCCTGACCATTCAGGGTTGGAGATGCACTTTTTTGTATCATAAAAAGCTATTTATAAAGAAATGTAATTTGACTTGACTTGTACTTTGCTTTAGGCTTTAGAGTAAGTGTACGTTATTTTAAAATGGAGCATTAAGATTAGCGCCACTCATGGACATTTCAGCTCAGAACTCAACACTTATAATTGGACTTACATGTGAGCTTCGTTGAGAATTCAGAGTACATTTTTGCAAAATGCTCGCAGCCTTTATTTCTTCTTAGACAACTTGGTGGCCTTGGAGTTAGTCAGCATAGAACTTGAGTACAAATCTATTGTAGAGAGTGTATTAAAGGGGTGGTATTTTCACAAGATGTAAAATAAGTCTCTGATGTCCCCAGAGTGTGTATGTGAAGTTTTAACTCAAAATACCCCACAGATATTTTTATATAGCATGATAAAGTTGTCACTTTTTGAGGGTGAGCAAAAACGCACCGTTTTGTGTCTGTCCCTTTAAATGCAAATGAGCCGCTGCTCCCGGCACAGGGGGGCGGAGCTTCAACAGCTTGTGTCCTTTTACCTCACACACACATGCACTGGAAATTTCAAAAACTTTTAGCCTTTTTTGTTCAAACCGGATTCAGACAATGATGGAGAGACTCAAGAAGAAGTGACAACATGTAGAAGCAACAGGAATGGTTAGTTGATGAATTTATGTAGCTTATGTGTAGTTATCTTCTAGTCTTGATTAGCATATTCTGTCTTGATAATCTATAAATCGTGTTCAGGGGGCGGGGTTTATGTAAATTCTAGGGTTGGTGATGTCACTAACCCGGGAGGAATGTGGTGTAGTCTCTACCAGTCGTTTGTTGTAGTCCTTAAAAAGAGATTTCTGTAAAAGCAAATATCTCCCTTTGCTTTGAACTTTGAGCGTTGTAACTTTGCAGATGTTGTTTATGCTCAAACAGCAACATTACACACTAACTAAAGTTAGAAAAGTGAAATCATAATCAACCACCCCTTTAACTTTTCATCTCCCAGCCTGGCAAACTGCAGATCTAAGAACAAACTCTTAGCACAACTCTATGCTGAAAGGGCAAAGAAGGAGGCCAGGATTGAGTTATCAACTCTCTCTTTACTCAGTTCGAGTCCTTGAAATCAGGAAAGCGCTACAGAATCCCTCTAGCGAATAAAAATGTGTTTAAGAGGTCTTTTATTCCGAACGCTATTAAAATTCTCAACTTCCAATGGATCCCAATGGAGCTTACTGAAATGTTGTTAATAATAGCTAAACTGTATTGCTTTGAAATGGAAAGCAGACACTGATGTGACACTGATCAGAGATTTGCAGCTGTGTACCCTTAGAGAAGATCACATATCAAACGAGAAGCAGGGGTGAATTATTGTACAAAATCTGGAAAAACTTTTTGAATGATATAAATACAGTATAATGTCACATGACTTGAGTTGATAAAGTAGATTTTCTAACTGTTTTACAGTGTATCTCCCTTTTCCTTTTTGTTGTTGTGTTTTTTTGTTGTTGCCTCCTTTGTGTCTTGTCTGATTGTTTGCTATTGTTATTATATTTGAAAAAAGCGATATAATATATCTCAACTCCGCAAGCGATCGATAAATGACAGTGGCATGGTATTTTTGTAATGTGAATCTGTCTGTGTTTTTATCTTTGTTTTACTATACTACTGCCTGTATAGTTATTTTATGTCCTGGTGAGCCAAAGATACTTCTCCACCAATAAAGAAATACAATACAATACAATAGTTTTACTTGGTTAGATTTTTTTAAATGGTTCTCATAAAAGAAAAAACACCATATGATTTGCCGTACACAGCACGCTTTCCCAGGTTTCTTTAGCATGTACTAGTGCTCTCATCTCCTGATTTATCAGTCTGTCAGTCTTGGTTGTGTTACTCCTTCCTTCGGCCCAGTTCCTCCATCGGATCCCTTTCCTCACCTGAACACCCGGACATCGAGACTGTCCATCTCGGTGTTGACCCCTGGCTTCGTCTCGGGTTCGGGCTCTCAGGTTTCTCTGAGGTCTGTCTGAGGATACGATCTCCATTCTCCAGGCTTCAACACGAACCTTAGAGAAGATCTGTGCCTAGATTTAACCAGCCTGGTATATGCCAACGCTATCTCACCACCAATGATTAAAAGGTGGCTAATTCGTACAAATTCGTACGACCTCACTCTAAACTAATTTGTCTAAACCCACGTGATGGGTAGGTTTAGGGGCGGGGTCAGGGGTCAGAATTTAGTAACTCGTAAAATATGTACAAATTAGAAGCTTGTTCTGTGCCTAAAAGTAAAATGTGGCGCACTTACTTCAACCTGGCTTGTTGTCTGTCCTGACATTTCTGGACGATCTGAATATAAAAATATATCTTTCAGGGCCCGTATTTATCAAGCTTCTTAAAGTGCCATTTTAGTCTTAAGTGCTGAGAATTCATTGAATGTACTCCTACCTTCAAACTTAAGAATAAAAGCAAGTTATCAAATGGCTTAAAGCTACAGTAAGAATCACTCTTACTCTCCCAGTTATTTGAGACAGCTCGAGAGGTCTCTCAAGAATGTTTCTGAAATGTTTGACGACGAGCAGTTCATCAAACGCTATCGTTTGGACAGAACATCTTTCCTTATCTTTCCCAGCGCTGGGTTAATGTTGGGCTGAACCTTTTATAACATGTTTTTGCTGTTCGACTCATTCAGCAAAAGTAGCGCTTCTTTCTCCCGCCGGTTCGGGTTTCTTTTGCAAATCCATGTTGGCTGATTATATCATAAAATCTAGCTTATATATCGACAGGCCAGTTAACAGCACACCGGTTTAACATTTGTATTTAAGTGTTTATCTTTCATTTTCCATAATATATTCTCTTGAAAATGATTTATTGTCAAATGTATGTTGAATGTAAACTCAACACCAACAATTACACCATTCAATGTGAATTTATCTGAGAATATTCTTAAATACAGAAATCTATTCAGTGATTGGTCCATGCATATGTCATCATCCAATATCCCGTTTGTGGCACAGCAAAGTGTCGTGAATCATCTCTAAGACTGACACTCAAGATTTAGTCCTAGACCTCACTTAAATTACGACTGAGATGCTTGATAACTAACTTTTAAGCGCAAAATTTAAGTCTGTATACCAAAGGAACTGGTATACTGTAAGTCACCTTCATTTATATAACGCTTTTACCAATATAGATTGTTTCAAAGCAGCTTTACAGTGATAATAGGAAATTACAGTAACAGATTGTTTAGGCTTTACAGCAGCTCTAGAATAAATTGTCCAGCTAAAGTTAGTCTTGATTGATTCACTTCCGTCGCAACGATCATTAGTTATTAACTTAGGGGCCACTAACACGACACCGTTCTAACAGAAAACTGAAAACTTTTAATGCGTTCTGGTCGTTCATCCGCACAACAACAGTGTTTGGGGCTCGAGAACTCAAACTTTGAAATGGTCCAAGGCGCAAGTTTTGATAAAAAAAAACAAAAAACCAAAACAAACATTAGTATGTCTGTGTAAACTTCAAAAACGTGAATCTGTGAAAACGCCGATACCAACTGGTATACTAACCAGCACAAATCTGTGTCTTTCAGGACTTCAACTTGATATATACCTGCATGTCCACCATTGACACATATTATAGCCATTTAGGACTTCAGGACCTCCATGATGAGACAACGAGGGACACTGTTGCTAAGGCCCAATCCCAATTCACCCCTTGCCCCTACCCCTTGGCCCTACCCCTCCATTTTGCGCGTTCCTGTGAAGGGGTAGGGTTGTCTCGATTCTCTTTTGGTTGGAGGGGTAGGGGTAGGGGGAAGGGCCAGATAGCCCTTGAAATGAAGATTTTTCGGGACCACACTTCAAACGAAGGGGTATGAGAAATGTACCTGCATACACCGGCTACAGAGGCAACATGGCTGCCAATAATCATTTTCTTTATGTCACATTCAATCTTGTGTTCATATTTACGGTCATGTTCTTCAAATAAATGGTTGCAAAAAAATCGCTAAAGTTCGTTAACAATATGACGCGTGTTAAAAGCAAAAGTTTGAAGCGAAGTGGCGAATGAGGCGAATTCGCGTCCACCGTCTAAACGCCTCATTCGCGCCGCAAGACCTCCAGATGCGCGTAAACGCGTCTTAACATTGAAATCACTCGCGCCAGACGCTCTATTTGCGTTTGGTGTGAACGCAGCATTAGGCGTCGGAGATATCGTCATCTCCGTTGTTTTCTGCGAACTTAAGAAGAAAAATGCTAAAAAATAGCTGTATCTCACGCAAGACTACAGCTGACGACGGCATCTTGGAAGTTTGTGATAAACATTGGCGCATCTCCTGTGACGTAGGCGCTAGCAACGACGTATAATGACGTGTAACGGTGTAGTAGTGGTGTCCCATTTCTTAGTGGAATATTTTCACCCCCACGCCTTGCCACTCTGTTTCAAGGGGCAAGGGTAAGGGGTAGGCGAAGGGTTAGGGGTAGGCGAAGGGGTATAAAATAGAATTGGGATTGGGCCTAAGCCTGAGATGTTGGTGAAGTCAGAGATAGCTGGGTTAGTGATGTGTGCTGAAAAAAAGGACTGTTTCCAGGACCATGAGATCTCCTAATGTTGATCCTGGAAAAGTATAGTCAAGTCAAGTCACTTGAAGCACTTTCACTTTAAACTCATCACCGTGTGTGCAGTTTAACAAACGTTAAGCACAGCTTGAGCTTGACCAAAGCCCAAACACTCAATGCATTTACCATGAGGGGCTTCCCATTTTTGTGCATATCCGATTGGAATCCGATGATATTTAGCAAAAAATTACATGAAATGCGATTTTTACAAATCCATTTTGAGACATAAGGGGTTTAAAATCCTGCGTGTCTGGAAATCCGTTTCAGTCTGACCGCCCTGATCGGATTTCACATGGTTTATGTCACTTTCTCACGCCTAGTTAAATGTAAACATCACATGTTGTTAAAGGAAACATGCTTTAAAGGCCCCCTGAAATCAAAATGTAGTTTTTTTTAGCTTTTAGTTTGAATATGTTAGCCTTAAGGTTATGAATAAGCTGGTGTGCTCAAAAACAATGACAAAATTCACATTTATGAGATATATGCATTCAAAACTCACAGTCTCTCACTTCCGCTAAAATGGATCACGGAGTTTATGACATCACCGCACACTTCAGCTTCTCATCACATCGTCTGTCCAATCAAATGCTCTCTAGAATCTGAAGCTCCGCCCCCTGTGCTATAAACACCACCTGACCGAAGCAAGTTTTATCCCGTTTTCCAACCGTACATTAGTTAAGAATGAAATGGCTAGAATTTATTCACTTCTACTATTGAATCCAGCGCTCGGATTCACTTCCATGGTGCCGTCAAGTACAACTCGCAGTCTGTGAGGGAAACTAAACGCTATTGGCTGTTTGAAAAGGGGGAGGAGCCATTCAATATGTCCCGCCTTTCAGTGGAAATTACGTCAACACATCAAACAAAGCTGCGCGATCCAAGGCACTTCAGTGGGATTTAAAAAGGATAGTTTACCCAAAAATGAATTTTTTGTTTGTTTTTCCAAACCTGTATAATTTTCTTTGTCCCGTTGAACACAAAAGAAGATATTTTGAAGAATGTGGGAAAATGAACAGTTCTGTTGCACCATCCATTGTATTTTTTATTTTTTTTTACTACTATGGAAGTTAAAGCGGCCTGGTGACAAACTTTCCTCAAAATATTTTCCTTTGTTTGAGGCAATTGTGATTTCATACGGGCTTCAAACAATCGTCACACCTGGAAGGTGCTTTAGTTACTGACGCAGCGCCACAGAGAAACAGCATCATCACAATCTCTGTCCGACTGTGACATTCTCCTATTATGCAGTGAAGGGATTTATGGGAAAAGGTGTGGGGGGGTGGGGGGTCTGTGTTTACACTGCCTCTCATTGGTGATTCATTCCGCTGTCTAATATTCTGGCATCCCAAACATTCGGCAACATTCGGGGAAAAAAACCATCACACAGGCAGACAGAAATGGCTGGAATTCTGAAAGAGAAAGGCTCAATAATCCTGTTCATCATGCATTGCACATGAATCCAAACACCTCTTTTCAGCCACACACACTCTCACGGTTAGATTAATCAGACACAGCCTGCTTTTAGAAAGAAATAATATACTACTAATATCTCAACTTAGACACCCAAACCAAAAAGCACGTTAGATAGCGAGCTTATTACTCCACGTGTGTGTTCTAGAACATGTGTTAGTGTGCATATGTGAGAAATGGCTAGTGTTTTTCAGTGTGCAACTATTAAGTGAAACTTACAATAAATCCAACAAATAATATTTTCGATATAATCATCACTATTGTTTTTTCTGTTATTGTATAAAGCAGTTATTGTTATTAAAACATATGCACATTATCTTCTCACTGTATTGGTCAGTAGTTTGATTTCAGAACAGAGAAAACTCCATAAAGTCAGCAGAGATTTAGTTCACATAAAATCAAAAGTCATGTGGAGACTCCCAATATCATGTTGTATTGGAATCTATTAACCTCACAGGGAAATCAACCTTCATAGCATTCATCATTTACCTGCATTAATAAAGACTATTACTCTTAGTAGGGTCTCAAGTCAAGACATTACTCTTACATATATATTAGGGATGCACGATATATATATCGGCCACCATATCGGTATCGGCAGAATATGTTCGTTGTTCGTTTTTAATGTTATCGTTATCGGCCTAATAAGAAAAACTTGTCCGATATATTAAAGCTGATAAATAATGTATTTTTTCCTTCAGCTGAGACACTTCAGATGTGCACTGTTCAACATGATTGATTTGAATTGCTTGAAATATGATTGAAATCACTTCAATAAAGGAAAATACAGTAAAGTGCAACATGTAAGTCTGTCAAATAGGCTACATAAAATTATAATGAGAGCATTATAATTGTGTGATTGGGAAATGGATTTTAATGGTGAGACAATAATATATCGGTTATCGGCTTTCAAATATATAGAATTAAAATGTTAATGTTAATGCATCCCTAATATATATATATATATATATATAAATGGAAACAGTAAAAACTTCTTGAGCATTCAATGTTTAAAGACTTTATATTAGATGTGTTGCAGCATCAAATCTATAGTCCGGTCACATTCTCTTATTTCAGAGTGATCAGAGTCGTGGGCTCTGGTGTTTCTCCTGCAGAATCATATATATATATATATATATATATATATATAGGCCAGTATATCAGATATATATGCCAGTATATCGCAGTATCTCACTCACCATCCATCGCACCAGACGCGCACCGCGCGCCTCCTCTTCTCCGGACTGATCACATGATGCCCGTTCTTCATCATCTCATAAAGCCCTGTTCGCAAGCACTAACCAACGGCAAAACACTGATAATACACTATATAGGTATTCAGAGTGTGTTTCAGGACCGGGAACCCTCCAGGATAGCCGGCTTCTGCATTAAACGATGGTGACGCTGTAATAAGAGACAACGCCTCCTCGACCGGCCAGCAGAATTACGCATCGCACTACAGTGAAGGCTTTCTCATGAATATTAGCCATGTGAGGTGACGTGTGGCATAATTAATTTGCTGAAAGGCTAAGAGGCGTGGGCGAATGAACGAATCCCGCTAGTCATGGCGTTGCTCGTGAATATTAATTTGCGTGCTGCATGCAGCGTCAGCACGACCACATGTATATTAATTTAACGCGCCTTTGCAATAGTAGGGTTTGTGAGTTCGCTTCTTGGGAAGTGGCGTCATATGGCACGGACTCGTACGATAAGCGACATTATACTCTTACATAATCCCAGCTCTCGTGTCATGTGACCAGTTGAAATCCATACCAGCCCTGGGACTCGCGTCTCGTTTACCATACAGGATAATGAACAGTGCACGAGTCGAGTTAATAATTATGATGACACGAGCCCTAGTGTTTTTCAATAATAATGATTGTATTATTATTTAAAATTTTCGTGCACTTTTGTTGGCCTTAACATGCCCAGAAGCTCTTGAAAATGTGCACACATATTCTGCTATGCTTCTGATCTGTGTTGGTGTTGTTTGCATCACCAACATCACCAAATTTTAAAGGTGCTGTATGTAAGTTTTTGACTGTACTAAAGTAGGCTATTAAAATACCATAATATGTTTGCAGATATTTAGGAAACATGCTGAGTTTACAAACACTTCTACAGCCAGTTATTTTACTTTGAAATGTGCATTCTGTGTTGGAATGTGTGTTTTTGTTTTGATCTGTGTGACTCTGCCCACTGCCAGTTCAGCCAATAGTATTTCAACACCACAGGTTGCCAATTGGCGGAAAACACAGCAAATTGTTGCCATGGAAGCCAGCGAACGAACTGGGTCAGAGATCGCAGATTCTACCCAACCTAAAGCTTCCGCACCCATCTAAAAAACTAATATTAGCATATTAAAGGGTAACTAAACCCTAAACCAACTTTTTTTAGTTAATGATCTGTAAGAATGGGGCTTTATTAGTGTTGTTCATTGATTCGAGTAACTTTTTTGACATTTGGGTATAAAGTGTTTTAATTCTACAATATATGGTGTAAAAACGTCTGAGTGCTGCCCTCTTCAGGTTGAACGGTGGCTACTGCAGTTGAATTTTCCTATTGGATGTTGCGGTACTGCGTGACGTAAACGGTACTGCGTGACGTAGGCTGGTTCCAGCTCACCACGCCCTCCCTTGGTACGAGCTCACCACGCCCTTGGATGAGCTAGCGTAGATTTATCTGTATTTAGTACAGTGGTAGGTATAGTGTTGCTGGGTGCAACTGCATAGCTTTCCAGCAGACTTGGAAATTAGGCGCCAGTGTTTGCATGCACTTGGCCTGGAAGACCGTGAGTGTAAAACCTGCATTTTACGCGGAATTGCTTTTCCAACGCAATAGAGGTGGACATTGGCTTCTCCACACAGCTCGCGCTGAACAGCGACGCAGTGCCAAACGCTGTTCCTCGATCCTGCATGGACTCCACCACCGCAGCGGCGTCTTGATGTGAGTGATCATAATATATTTTAATCACAATTTATGGTTAGGCTAAAGTTAATCCTCTGGGGTCGACAAACGCGTCGGCGCATTTTGCTGGATTTTTTCACAGAGCTGCAAAATATGAATATGCCTATACAGAGCGCGCGCTATTGACATCAACTCGATAAAACTCATCAGATGCATTTACGTCGTCTTGCGACCCTGTGAGCAAACTCTCCATTTTAGACAGTCTGACAGCAGGACTCTCAGGTGCACGCCCTTCCGCTCACGGTTCGTCCCCTCTATCTCCGTTGGGGTCTGCCCACTTTTCTAGCATTTTTCAAATATTGCCAGTGGGTGGAGTCAGGCTCTGACCAGGGGTTTAGTTACCCTTTAACAACGTTATATCAACTCATCATAAATCAATAAATCAACTCATCAACTTACAGTTTGCAAGTATCCTCACATTCCATTGTAAATTGTGCTCGTTCCTGTTGCGTGTCCTCAATCTGGCAACCCTCGAGTCTGAGGAGGAGGGGGCGGGGGAACAACTCTCTGATATTGTGAATTTTGACTGCAGTACCCATTTCAACCACTAGTTGTCAATCTCACATACTGCACCTTTAAATTTTGTAAATTTCACCCGGTTGATGGAAAAGTTTTCTTAAAATGCCTTCTAAAAATCTGAATAATTTGTTATAAATAATTATTCACAGTATTTTGAAGTGCCCACGATAACAATACCATGCATCATGGTAAAAATGGTAAATGGACTGCATTTATATAGCGCTTTCACAGACCTATGGCCACCAAAGCGCTTTACACATTGCCTCACATTCACCCATTCACTCACTCATTCATACACCGACGGCGTCAGAAGTCATGTTCAGAAGTCAGAAGTCATGAAGTCATGTAATCATGTTCATTATCGTGATGTATACTGTATATCTACTTCCCTACTACTATGTTAGGTGAAAAACAGTATGTAATAAAAAGAAGTATGTCTGAATTCACTCAAAAGAGTAGGAAAAAGCCCCCGGATGACCTACTTCTGACGTGTGGATATGATGGACACTTTACTATCCCATGAGGCAACAGGAGAGGATTTGTGAATGTCAGTGAAGCGACACAACTGACTGTAATAAAAAGTAAAGTAAATTACAGAAGTTAATTTGTTGACTGGAAGGGCAACATGGAAAATGTAGTACGTCCAGATTACATTCATACGACACACATTCATACTCTTTTAGCAGTTGTGAAGTAATTTCTTATTTTAAATAAGTACCTACTCAATTAAGTATGCTTTTTAGTAAGCATCAATATAGACCTCATCGTGCCGAACAACTTTCGCACTCATAGTCACAAGCTCCGCCCCCAACAGGAAGTCAGCTATTATGGGTTGTTTGAAAAACGCACGCTCTGGAATTTGATATACTCCTCCGAGGGAATTCATCCGATCGCCACCAAACTCGGTGTGCATGAAGCCAAGACAATGAGAATGTTAAATGCGGACGGATTTTTGATATCTCAAACCGTGACGAGGAAACAAATTCATGTCGAGGAAAGGGAAACAGGAAGCATGTTACAACTTCTGCATATATTAACTGATCTTGATGAAACTTCAGCAGTGTGTTTGTTGTAAGACGCCTATCACATTGATATGACTATTGTGAGTCAAAGTTATAGCGCTACCAACTGGCAGCAGGAGTCTTAGCATGCTTCAAATTGCATGAAACTCGACACACACACACAAGAAACGGATGGTTAAACACTCATTAAAATTGGTACGTATATTGTTCTCATCGAGCTGGACAACTTTCTGATTTACAGTCATTAGCTCCGACCAACAGGAAGTCAGATATTTTGGTTTGATTGTGGATAAAAAAAAATAAAAAAACAAGCTCTGAATTTTTAACTACTCTTCAAAGGGTCTTCATTCTGCAAATACATGATGCTAATACATGATGCTACATTGTGATCATTGAAGATGCTAAATTGTGAACAGATATTGGATATCTTCAACAGTGTTGCCATGATGAGGGATTAAAGTAATGACAAAAAAGGTAAACAGGAAGAGTCTCATATCTAGCAAACAATAAATTATACACACTATATTTCCATATGAAAAAAATAGGGTATTAGGGGAATAAGTATTAGGGGAAAATACATTTTATTCTATATTTTTCAATGAATGCTGCATGTATACGTTACAAATATGCTGAAGAATACTCTCTAGTTGAAAGAAATAAGTAAAATCAAATGTACAGTAGTACACATAAACAGAGTTGTACCATGTTGCTGACAACAGTGGGTTCAAAACAAAAACACTGCAACACAATAACTTCAATGAACAATCAGCCAAAAGTTCAACTAAAATGTTTTTATATACATGATTTATATACAGTACATAAATCTAATAAAAACTCCAATAATACCATTTTCACACATTCAGTACACATTCAAACCCCAAAACACTAAACAACAAAACAATTAACAGCGTATAAAATGCAATGAATGATACATAAATGAATAAAATAAATAAGCAAATAATATAAATAAAAATAAATATAAAAAATAAATAAGAAAAAAAGGAAACAAAAAAAATATTCTAAAACCCCCAAAAAACACACACAAGCTTTCACTTCACCCCATCTAATTTTTATTCCCCTGTTCCTTCTAATGACTTTTTCTATCAGAATTTTTGTATTCTTGCTTTTTGAGAAGCAAAGTCCTCTATAATGGATGTTGATTTAATGATATAATGGATGGATGTTGAATATTGATTTTCGACAGGTTTGAGGCAACCCTTTACAATAAGGTTCATTAGTTAACATTAGTTAATTACATTTGTTAATTTAAACATTTAGTAATACATTACTAAAATCAAAAGTTGTATTTGTTAGCATTAGTTAATGCACTGTGAACTAACATAAACAAACAACGAACAGCTGGATTTTTATTAACTAACATTAACAAAGATTAACAAATACAGTAACAAATGTATGGTTAATTTTAAGTCTATGTTAGTTAATACATTAACTAATGTTAACAGATGAAACCTTATTGTAAAGTGCTAACAGATTTGAAATCTGAATGATCCTATTTTTTCTACCAATGACTCAGCATCATTTGTTTCATCCCTGACTTCAGTCAAGTCCTCTCTGCCTTTCTCAGTTTGGTAGCGTATAGGCTCAATGCTGTTGACTCTACTCATCTTTTTGGGATGGGAATCTTGTCTCACTCCATGACTTGAGATTGATCTGGTCATGCTGGTTAAGAATGGCCCATATGAGGAGCAGTAAAGTAAAGTAAACACCGATCACCATAATGACGACCCCAAATGAAACAAACACGAGAGTTAAACTTCTGTTAGTTCTCAATAAGAGCTTCTGTAGACGTCTGACAGAAATAAAGTCAGTCTGGTTAGTAATAAGTGAAGCTGGTAATGCTGTTTGTGGAGTTGTTTAATCAGATCTTGAGAGAATTAATGTATTTTATCTTCAGTTCATCGAAGGCTGTGTCTGAAGAAAGTTGTAGTTTGTGTTCTTATTTCTCTTTCTTTCAGTGCTTGTTCACAGCAGGTGTTTGAATGATTGAAATAATGTTTCATATTTCCTTTAAATAACATTATATTAACATTCAGTAAACTGGACATTTTTATGTTCTTGGAATATTACAAAATCAACGTTACTAGAATATTTTCTTTTTGATCAAAATTAAGTTGAAAGAGCGTTTGAGGAACATCACACCTTCTAAAACACGTTCTTCTAACGTCAAGAAAACTGGACATTGTTTACGTTCCCAGAACCCACACTGAATATTTGGAGAACGTTCTTATAACAAAAATCTGTTAGCTGGGAAGTTGTAAAGTTTCTGAACTCTGCCAAAGAAGCTGATGGCATTTACCGACTGCTTTGCTGAATCTGCAACCATTAGATTTCTTCCACATGTAGCATAAAGAGCACGAGCATTTCTCCTTTATTTTCCCCTTCATATTGGATTCATTATCATATGACTGACCCCTGCAGTCTTGAAAACCGATGCCCAGCTCCTCCAGCTTCTTCAAACTCACTGAAGAAAGGCCAAGGCCAGTGGAGTCTGGAGCAGGTACAGTAGGAAACCCAGAAAGTGCTCTTTAATCTCTAGGTGTTGAAGATGACGTAGTGATGATTCTGACAACAATCGAAATAGAAAAATAGATTCGTAACATCTTTAGTTGATTGGAACTTCTTAATGATTGCCCTGATGGTGGAAATGGAGATTTCCAATGCTTTGGCTATTTTCTTCCCAGCTAACACAGAACGTTCCCCTAATGTTATTTTTTGGTTATTTTTTTGGGAACCAAATACTTACGTTAGGGGAACGTTCTTTTTTGGTTTTATTTTTATGTAACAATAAAATAACGTTCCCAGAACGTTGCTGGGTGGTTACCATAAAAAATAACGTTCTGGGAACCATAAACTAACATTCTGAGAATGTTCTGGGTACCAAAAACTAACGTTATGGGAACCAAAAATTGTTAGCTGGGTTACAAACACTTTCTATTATCATAATGATTTATTCATGTTTCATGTTATTCATGAAGTAATTATGTATATATTTATTTATGTCTATTTAGCCTCCCTCTGCCATCCAGCACCACTTATCTTATCTAATATCCAATATCTATCTCAACATGCACCAACGCTACATTTTTATAAATGTCATAATCATAAGTTAACAAACAAATATTCATTACTTCAATGAGCTTATTGTTTCTGCATTAAATTATTACATTGTTTAAATTAATAAATTTTCCGCTAACTGTGATTTTGTATATGTACATTAACATTTCTGAAATACATAACTTAGACAGTTTCCTCTGATAACAGACTCAAAATTTTTATGTGGACTCATGCACTTTCTGTAAAGCTGCTTTGAAACGATGCGTATTATGAAAAGCACTATACAAATAAATGTGAATTAAATTGAATTGAATCTTGCATTTAACACTGCTGCTCATATTTTACCCGGGGTTAACAATTAATCCTGGGTAAGTTGACATCTCACATTGTACATTCCTGAAACCTGGGCTAATGTTCTTATTTGTTACCCGTCAGTGCTGGTCGGCTCTCGTGTTCGCCAAGTGATCATGTTGAATCCGCATTTGTTGGGTCGTGGAATGACTTAGAAGTGATTGTTGGCATTGGTTGTGTGAACTGGCCTTTAACTCCAATTGGAAGTGGCCTTTAACAAGTGTGTGTTATAAATTCACACATAAAAACTGAAGCACCTCACATAATCGCAAAATCATTGCGTTGGCATTAAATGTTATTACCGTTATTGGTAGTCTCTTTCTATTGTCCATTGCTGGCAGCCTTCTAGAAGTGTAATTTTATTAGTTAGGGTAAAGGCATTACATTTTGGGGTTAATGATTCTCACCTTAAAGGCAAAGTTCACCCAAAAATAATATTGTCATTTACTCATCATCATGTTGCTTCAAACCCGTATGATTTTCTGCTCTGGAAAACGAGAAGATAAACAGCATGACACCATTCACATCACTGTACATATTGACACATTTCTGTATGAAAATACCTTTAACACCACAGGAGAACAGCCTTTATCCAGCAGAGGGCACTCTTGTTTTTTTTTAAAACTAATCTGCTTTAAGCAAATATCTTAGTTTCTAAGCTAAAGACCATAACTAAGGCTGATAAGTTTTTATATATTTTAGATTTTTCACCCTCAGATCAACCCTAAATGAAGAACAGATGATAATAATGAGAATACTGGCAAGTGGGATAAACACAGGCTGTGTTTAAAATAGATAGCTATTATTCTTCTGCTTTTTTCACTATTCCTGTAGTAGGCTATATATAGTGTATTCCAATGTTCAGTGTACACAGAATATTTGTACTTATGTAGGCTTGACAACGGGTCTTTAATGTTTAATGACGGGTCTTTAATGACAAAGCCATACTGACCTACTATTTAAGCTGCTGCTGTTTCTTCTTCTGAGACCAAAGTTTCTTAAAGGGATACTTCACCCAAAATTTTTTCTCACCCTCAAGTCATCCTAGGTGTATGTGACTTTCTTCTTTCAGACTAATCAGAGTTATATAAAAAAATGTCTTGGCTAATCCAAGCTTTATAATGGCAGTGAATGGGAGCACAAAATTTGAAGCCCATAAAAGTGCATCTATCCATGATAAAAGTGCATCTATCCATCATAAAAGTGCATCTATCCATGATAAAAGTGCATCTATCCATCATAAAAAGTGCATTTATCCATGATAAAAGTGCATCTATCCATCATAAAAGTGCATATATCCATGATAAAAGTGCATCTATCCATGATAAAAGTGCATCTATCCATCATAAAAGTGCATTTATCCATGATAAAAGTGCATCTATCCATCATAAAAGTGCATCTATCCATCATAAAAGTGCATATATCCATGATAAAAGTGCATCTATCCATCATAAAAGTGCATCTATCCATCATAAAAGTGCATTTATCCATGATAAAAGTGCATCTATCCATCATAAAAGTGCATTTATCCATGATAAAAGTGCATCTATCCATCATAAAAGTGCATTTATCCATGATAAAACTGCATCTATCCATCATAAAAGTGCATCTCCATCATAAAAGTGCATATATCCATCATAAAAGTGTATATATCCATGATAAAAGTGCATCTGTCCATTCTGAAGTGAAGCCATGTGTTTGTGTAAGAAAAATATCCATATTTAAAACTTTATAAAGTAAAATAACTAGCTTCCAGTGCTTATAAACAAGGTGTTGTCTGGATTATCTGGTTTATTTGCACGATATGGTTTTGTATTGTTTATCTTGGGGAGATCACCTAGTCCATATAAGGGAGTTTTCTGTTCGTCTGACGGATCACTCTTTAACTCTGAATCTGGCAAAATGCGAATTTGGAAAAGCTACTGTCACTTATTTAGGTAAAATAGAGGGAAACGGACATATTCGCCCCATTGAAGCCTTATCTGTGCCTTTCCAATGCCTAAAGAGATTGTGTAGGTTTCTGGGAATGTCTGGGTATTATCATGGGTTTTACCCAAATTTTTCAACAGGCCTTGGATGGAGTAGAACATCCAATCTGTTATTTCTCAAAAAAAAATTCAATTCTTGACATTAAACATTAAAGACCCGTATGCCTTTGAGTGAACTCTTTCTTCTCTCATATATGTATATATTTTTCTCCTAGTATTTTCTTTTCCCTATTTATTTTCAGTGCCAGAGATTATGCACATTTAGTAACAACACACACGTTTTTTTGAGAACAGTGACCTGAGTTTGGAGAAATATGTCAAATAGATTGAGAAAAACTGTAAAAAATGTTAAGGACATACTAGAAACATGTTAGCAGAATGCTAAGACATGATAACAATAGGCTAACAACATTACTAAACACTAAACTACATGATAAACAATAAACAAACATGAGCAGACTCTTAGTTGGGTCTGTTTAATATGGGCTGACTAAGATTTTATTGCTCTGTCTGACTTTTTCAACTTTTCTCAGTAAAAACCTTCCAACTTAAAGCTTTTAAAATTTCAGACAAGGCTTTGTCAAGTCAACATTAAAATTGTCATCAAACTTTACTCATCTACTTTTAAAACCTATTTTTTTATCACATAAAATCTAACTTAAAAATGCAAAATAACCATTTAATTTCCAAGATGATAACCGTACTGAACATCATGTAGCACACTATTGTTTGCAGCAAATATTGTTGCATTATATGATCCATTTTACACACTATTTGTTACGAATCTTCAAGTATTTTAATTCCTAATATTTCTCCCTCAAGGGTCAGCTGCTAAGTTATTAGATATGAAAATCTTTATTTCGATCTATATAAAAAAGAAAGAAAGACACACTTAAATAAAATATACAAATGAGTAAAAAAAAAAAGAAAGAAAAGAAAATATATAATAAATTAAGCAAATCACAATCAAACAAGAAAAAAATCAGGCATACCATTTTAAATAACACAAAAACACTAAACCAATGTACACCCTACTTTATCTAGCTATTAAGATAAGGAAGAATCAAACAAAAACCAAAATCAAGCAGCATTAACAACAGTCCCCACTTCTGTACTTTTCAAAACTAAATCTTTTGTACCTTTTTTTAAATTGCAGTATATTTGCACTTTATTTAATCGATTTGTTCAGACTATTCCCCAAACGCACCCCACAAATCGAAATACACACACTTTTGAGCTTTGTCTGAGCATTCTGTCGTCTCGAGTTATAACCTCCCTCTCTCTCTCTGTGGAAGTTGTTGTGTGTTTCCAGACAGCTGTTTATTGTTTGATTTAAGAAGAGATGAGGAAGAGTGAATGTGTAGGTGTTGATGGTGGTGCTTGAGCCCCATTAGTCGTGCCAGTGTCTCCAGGCTGAGAGATCTGGGGCGAGCACCTGCTGCAGAAGTGGGTGAGGATGACGAATGCTGTCCTACATCACCTCTCCCCTGCATGAGCCAAATTACTCACGCGGGGACGGAGAGCAGTCTGGGCTCTCCTCTGGGGGACAGCGTTTCTCTCCGTCTCACGAGCGGTTCAAGTCGTGCAGATCACTCAGCCACTGTGATCTGTGGTCGCATGTGTGAGATGTATCACTCTTAAAGGGATAGTTCACCCAAAAATGAAAATTAGCCCATGATTTACTCAACCTCAAGTCATCCTAGGTGTTTATGACTTTCTTCTTTCAGACGAACACAATCAGAGTTATATTAAAAAAATGCCCTGGCATTTTGAATGGCTGATCTATCCATCATATAAATGCATCTATCCATCATAAAAGTGCATCTATCCATCATATAAATGCATCTATCCATTATAAAAGTGCATCTATCCATGATAAAAGTGCATCTATCCATGATAAAAGTGCATCTATCCATGATTAAAGTGCATCTTTCCATGATAAAAGTGCATCTATCCATCATAAAAGTGCATCTATCCATGATTAAAGTGCATCTTTCCATGATAAAAGTGCATCTATCCATCATAAAAGTGCATCCATCCATCATAAAAGTGCATCTATCCATCATAAAAGTGCATCTATTCATCATAAGTGCATCTATCCATCATAAAAGTGCATCTATCCATGATAAAAGTGCATCTATCCATGATTAAAGTGCATCTTTCCATGATAAAAGTGCATCTATCCATCATAAAAGTGCATCCATCCATCCATCATAAAAGTGCATCTATTCATCATAAAAGTGCATCTATTCATCATAAAAGTGCCATAAAAGTGCATCTATCCATCATAAAAGTGCATCTATCCATCATAAAAGTAAATCCATATACATATCACTAAGCCACTAAGTCTCTTAAGAAGCTCTCTACGTATTCTTGTTTTTTTTGCCCTTTATACTCAACGTCCATTCTTTTAAAGGTCCCATAACATGCTTCTTTTTGTAGGCTTTGATATAGGCCTTAGTGGTCCCTAGTACTGTATCTGAAATCCCTTTCCCAAAATTCAGCCTTGGTGCAGAATTATAGCCACTACAAGCCAGTCCCACAATGAGCTTTTCTTCAGACGTGCCGTTTCGGTGTCTGTAGCTTTAAATGCTAATGAGGAGGAGAAAGGCGGGGCAAGTTCAATCAATCTTAGATTCAATCAATATGGTCATGTTAGAGTCAGAGAAGAGTTTTGTGTGTGTTTTCCCAGAACAACCTTCCAATTTGCATCTTTTTTTTGTATCATAATCTGGCAGGTGGTCCACCATATCTTTTTGGACTTCAAGAACTGGCCGCCATTCCCTTGCCCCTCTCTTTTGTCCAGCTTGTGACACTGTCACACATGACACATGTTTTACCACTCTATATATTATATTGATTTTATGTATATTAGAGTTTTAATAGGTTTACATGTTGTCTTAGTCATTTTAATCCATTTTATTCCTCTTATCTTTTGTATGTGTGTATGTCTTTAAATTATTATTGGTCTGCCTGTCATGTGAGTAATCACATGACAGGAAACAGGAACAAGGCAGTATAAAGCAGGCAGCATGCCAAACAATTGGGGTCGTTGCTCACTAGACGACCAGGTGATCACCAGCAAACTGGACTGTGAAGTTACTTCAGTGGACTTACCTTTCCAGCACTTTGGATTATCACTTCTGTGGACTTTGTATATACACCGGTGGACATTAATCACATTCACTTTGGGACAAGCAATACACCAGGATTCTTTGGACTGTTTTATGGTATGGTGCCACGGACTCCACGCTTTCAACAGACTTAGTTTTCTTGTATTTATTGTGTTGTTTTAAGTTCCTTGTGAGTATTGTTTAATACACTTTTATTCCGGTTATATCTGTTGTTGTCTAATCTTTTAAAACACTTCACAAACTCTCACAGTTTAATCTGACCCCAATTTTAGTTAATGTAATTCAACCGAGAAGGCTGAACGTTACAAGCTTCATCATGTGGAGTTCGAGAGGTACTGGCTGTGTGAACCCTGTGGCTTCCCAGAACGCACAAGCACTTCGGCCACATTCATTTTGAATTCAAGAAGATCCATGATTTTCTGTGGCTGAGTTCCTTAGTTTTCATTGTCCCTGCGATACTCAAGCCAGCTGTTCACTACAGGAACATCAAAAGCATGAGTAATCATGCGCAGTGACCATTTGCGGGACTTAATATCAATCCTGTAAAGGCTGATTAGCTGATCAAGCTTGTCCACCCCTCACATGCCCTTGTTGTATTTCTTCACAACCTCTGGACGCTTGACCTTCACAAACAGCTTCTCTTTCTTATCCCACCTCTCAACTTCGTCTTCATCTCCAACATCAACAAAGTTGGAGGCCAGCACAACAGAGCGGTTATCAAACCACTTCACTAGAACAACTTTTACATCCCTACATCTAACTTCATCATGGTTTCCCTGCGTTTTTTTACACATTTCCTTGATGTCTTCAGAGGCTATTCCAGCTGCATGGATTTTCTTTTCTGCAAGAACTTCAAGGACATTATAGGTGGTGAAGTAGTTGTCAAAAGAGCTTGTGGTTGGGAGCTCTCTGGCACAGGTGGAAGACAACAGAAGTGCCCCATGCCCTAGAACCTGTTTGCTTTGCTCTGAAAGCTCTGTTGTGGCACCTTGATAGATGAGGAAATCATAAGCAAGCCCACTTTTGCCACAGAGGAAAAACATCTTCACTCCCCATGGTGTAGGTTTCCCTTTAATATACTTGAGCACAGAGAGTTTTCCCCTGAAAGGCACAATCTGCTCATCAATACAGAGATCTTCCTCCAGTTGTAGCTGCAGACAGCGTTTCCTTATGGACTCAAAGATTGGTCTGACCTTGAAGAAAACATCAGTGTCTCCAGGACGCCTCTCATGGTTGTTCACAACATGCAGGTTGGAGCGAAGTTGAAAAAAAAAAAGAAGATCTTGAGACATGGTTTCCTTGAAATTTCCAATATTGATACTGGAGGACCAGTACATTCACTCTTGGAAGACCAAGAACTCCCATTGCCACATGTAGACCAACAAGAACTTCAATCTCAGAAGTTGAGGCATGTTTATACCCCCTGACTCCATTTTGTTCTGCATATATACATATATATGTATGAAAAGTCTTAAACTAACTATCCCTAATTTTCATTCTACACTCACCAATTGTTGGAGATCTAGCATCGTCTGCATTTCCATCTCCATCTTCCTCATCACTCCACATAAAGTCAACATCTGAGATATTTCCATCAGCTATATGTCCAAGCACTTCAAGAACTGTATATTCTGCATATTAAATAGTTTCAAAAATGTATTAGTACTGTGATATAGATTTTTTTTATGTAAGAAATTTCAATCAGCATTACTGGACATGTGATTTCAGATTACATTCTAATGGACAGACACATTTGAAAAAACACATTTGCAATTCTACAATCGATTTTTAACTTGAATAAGTTCAATCCTTCTATTTTACATACAAACTATGAAATACTGGCAAACATATTAAAAAAAATGTAAATAAAACCATAGAAAATGTTGCTTACTTCTGTGTTTGGAGTGAAGTGCTGCCATGCTTCTCTTCAATGTAGTGTTTTTTTTTTATTTTTTTGTTTTTTTATTACCACATGCAGAGCTTTACTGCAATTTGATTGGATGACAAACGTCCAATCTCATGGACTGCAGGCTTTAAACTAGGTGAAATGCTCCAGAAGTAAAACAAAACAAAAAAAGGGCTGACATGTGATGTCCAATGTAATGGATGCAGGGTCCGAATGGGTTAACTGAATCTTCTATCTCTTGAAGTTGTAAAGGTTTGTCCAGATTCCTCTTTTGATCTTGTTAAACTGAGGGTAAGTTTACATTTGCCAGGAATGTTGACATAAAAGTGTCATCATGTGGACATTCTGAGGTATACAAATCTGAGTAGAATTTTTGAAAAGTAGAATTAATTTCTTGGGGATCCACTGTAATTTCTTGACATGTTTTCCTAATCTTGGGAATAAGATGGGATGCTGATTTACTTTTTAACTGTTGGGCGAGAAGACGACCTGCCTTTTCGCCATGTTGACAGATGCACTTTTATGATGGATAGATGCACTTTTATGATGGACAGATGCACTGCACTTTTATCATGGATAGATGCACTTTTATCATGGACAGATGCACTTTTATCATGGACAGATGCACTTTTATCATGGACAGATGCACTTTTATCATGGACAGATGCACTTTTATCATGGACAGATGCACTTTTATCATGGACAGACGGTACCAAATTAGGGTTCTTCGGCTTGTAACAATAGCAGAACCCTTTTTAGTGCTAAATGAGAACCCTTTTTATAAGGTTCCATAAAGAACCATGCTTTGAAGTATGATATCGGACCTTAATGGTGTTATAAATAACCTTTTCAACAATATTTATTTCCATTTAATATTAGTATATTAGTACCTTCATATTATTAATATTTCTATTATTAAAAGTAATGTTGCACACTATTGTTTTTCAGACTGTATCATAGTACTGAGACTGCTCTCATTAGTTACAAATTATTTGCTCTTATCATCCGATCATGGTTGTATCTCTCTATTAGTGTTACTGGATCTTAGTGCTGCATTTGATACTATTGACCACAACATTCTTTTAAATAGACTCGAAAATTATGTTGGCATTAGTGGAATTGCATTAGCATGGTTCAAATCATACTTATCTGACCTTTATCAGTTTGTAGCAGTAAATTAAGAGATGTCTCATCGATCACAAGTTCAGTATGGCGTACCACAAGGCTCAGTACTAGGACCCTTGCTGTTCACTCTGTACATGCTACCCTTGGGAGATATCATTAGGAAGCAAGGCATTAGTTTTCACTGTTATGCTGATGATACTCAATATTTCTTCAAAATTAACGGAATGCGTAGCTGATATAAAAATTTGGATAACTAGAGTTTCTAATTATTGGGAAAAAACCTCTGGACGTAGTAACCTAGAATACGGTCTAACACTTGATGGCTGCTCTGTTAAGTCTTCGTCGTCGGTTAGGAACCTGGGTGTGCTCTTTGATACCCGTCGTCGGTTAGGAACCTGGGTGTGCTCTTTGATACCAATCTTTCACTTGGAAGCCACGTTTCTAGAATCTGTAAAAGCGCATTCTTCCATCTTAAAATATATATATCTAAATTACGACATATGCTTTCAATGACAGATGCGGAAAAGTTAGTTCATGCATTCATGAGCTCAAGGCTAGATTATTGTAATGCTCTTATGGGTGGTTGCCCTGCACGCTTAATAAACAAACTACAGTCGGTCCAAAATGCAGCAGCTCGAGTTCTTACCAGAACCAGGAGGTATGACCATATTAGCCCCGTTCTGTCAACACTGCATTGGCTCATTAGTCATATATTATTTTATTAATATAGTTTTTTAGTCCTCTATCTGCCTGGTCTTATTATATCTTGTTGCCTCTAGGTTAAACTGCTAAAACAGTAATTGGAAATCCAATGATAGAGATCAGATTAGTGGTCTTATCTGACTGGTTCCTCATGAGTCCCTGTTTATTAATCACTAATCTAAATATTGGGAGTGAGCTGTTGGCCCTCGATATCTATGGTAGTGGTATGGTAATATAAATTTGAGTAATTTAGTAATTTCACTCAGACGTATTTCAAATACTAAAGTATCACTATTGTACATCAAATTACAATTTTATTTATATTTTTTAGTGTCGCATGTAGCTGCCTTGCCATGCATATAATCAAGCCATATTAATTTGGACAAGTACCTGAGCCTATTTTTATTGTGATTCAGTTTTTAGGCCAAGTTTAAAAGCTGAGAGGAAAAATTATGCTTCTAATGAGACGGATGCTGCATTTTCTCCATTTGAAAGAGGCTTCGGGCCAGTGAACGGCGTCTAAAGATAGAGGGAAAAATTGCTTTGTATGCTACCGACCCAAATTTAGGACAGACGCACCTCAACATCGCTCATGACTCCAATGTTTTACTCGCGTCATGCCAAAAATATGTTCTCAGAGGTTGCTTGAACTAGGTCAACTGACATCTTTTTTTGGATCACAGAGAGAGAAATTGTGCCATCTAAATGATAGCAGTCTCCTTAAACCAAGATGAACAGCAATGAGCCTTCCCCGACGGTTTATTTGGGTCAATGACAATACCATGGAAAATAACCAAAATTTTGTTATTGGATGAAATATAACCATCATTTTTCTTGAATTGGGTAACATTTATCTAATGACAATTTAAGAGAAATTATGATTATACTGTATATTTATATATATTCCCTGAAGTTCTGAATCTTTCTCAAAACATTTTTATTGGTCATATACAAAATAAAAGAAGCTGTAATTCAACAAACATACATTATATACAACAGTACATCAATAAATTAGCCACATCTGAGAAATGGTTAACTGCATGGTTCAAATCCACAGTCATTAAATAGGAATACAGTGTTTGTATCTAGTTTGCAAAAAGTACAACAATTTAATCAATAAATAGTTACAATTTACCCAATGTGTTACTGTGTTTCATACAAAGCACTGCAATATATCTTATTACAACCCATTGAAAAAATAACCAAAACATATTCTATCAATGTTCACCAATCATAAACTCACATTTCATAGCTTTATTTGATGACTCACAAATCTAGTGTCAAATATAAAAACCTGTACAGTCACTTGCTTACCAAACAATGCGATGAACTATTAGACTAAAGATTGAGAACATTGCCATTAATGTGCTGACTGGAAAAAACTTTGCTTTTTAATAGGATTCATTGATAATCCAAGACCCATTAAAACAATGGCAGGTCCTGTTGCATAGCCTAACATTAAATTAATATAGTCACACAAGAATAATATAATAGCAATGACAATAGCTCTGTCCCAAAACTTAGTGAGCTTCCATGTCACCTGCTCACACAGGCATCTTGTTACTGATTTGACACAAACGGTGCGTCTCACAGTAGGTGCGTGAGAGTCTCGGTAACAACTGATTCTGACATTAGGGCTTTTCCCACTTTTCCATTGTTTTCCTATGTAAACACACTAGTTTGACCATTGCACTCGCATCTTTTGCAGCGTCTCGCGGATGACGTGCCCCTCTAAAACCACGGTCCCCAAGTTAAAACAAGTTTTAAAAAACACTTCTTGAGACCTAGTGTTTTTTCCAAATTCCATTGCCAAAGCATAAACGCATTCTTTGTGAATGGCACCTTTCGTTTCTACACCGGACTAGACGAAACACAATAGAATGCATTATAATCAGTGATGCTGTCTACACTAGATGCGACGCAAAACAACAAATCCCAGATGCCCCGTTCAATTTCTGATGTACTTCACACACTCGTGCTACTTCTGACATAAGTTACACCATGTCTACACTGGATGCGACAGTTCAGCCGCAACAGCTTAATTCGGTCTAAACTGGATGTGACAAAGCGACCGTTGCAAATCCATTTTTTCACATGTCAGAAGTAGCGTGAGCACCATAGACTGTAAAAAAATATGTACAAGTATATATGCGTGATGTTACCAGTATGTTTCTGAAGAGCATTTTTGAAGCCCAAAGTGGGCGGAGCCGGCCGTCGCCATCTTGGCAGCGCGTCACTCCCGGATAAACGAAAATGTGCAGCGAGGCGGATTAGCTGAGGTGACGTGACGCTAACAGACCGCAGACAAACGGCTAGCAGTGACATCAGCGGCAATCCACCTGTCACTCAAGTGGCCACGCCCTTAATTATGCAGAATTTTAAGGCTTAATATTATTTAAATGCATGAGTTATAAAAATATTCACCCCCCTCACAGTTGTCATGAAGGGCAAAGTTAGCTTTATAGACCAAAAACTCTTTTTGCACCAGGCTGTAAACATGTTTTTTTTCTGCTGTAAAGTTGGGCATTTTAACATGGGGGTCTATGGGATTGCCTCTTTTTTGCAGTCTGTCTCTAGAGGCCAGTCGATGAATTGCAGTTTAAGTCACTTCTGTGTTGGATTCAAGAGAGAGAAAGAAATGTGAAGTACGTCACAGAAATAGAGTGAGGCATCAGTTTAGTCTGGGATGTGTCGTGTTGCCACATCCAGTGTAGACAGCATCACTGATTATAATGGGTTGTGTCTGCTGTTGTCACCGCTCGCATCTAGTGTAGACACGCTGTTAGAGCCGGTTCAGCTGAACTCCGTACCGTGTTTTTAGAAAACCGTGTCATGCGCGAGTTGCTGCAAAAGACATGAGTACAACGGTCAAACGCATCCGTCTAGCACAAGTTCACATGGAAAAAGTACATGTTTACAGTTGAAACAACCCAGCAGTGTATGTTTATCTATACTTTTCAGTACTGAATTAAACAAAGGTATGCTTTAAGTGTGAAGTATGTCCACCATCTTTAATTCATTTTTTTGACTGAGAATGTCAAAAGGCATTTTGGGACTGGATATACTGTATTTGGTCAAATCAGGTTGTCGTTGGTGCGTACCTCTTGAAACAGAGTCAGGAATGTGTCTACGATGATACAAGCTAGGGTTTGGAATAGAGCTAATAAACACACTTACAGAACATTAACCTTCGCAGTGGTGACTGTATCTCACTGAAATATCTTTTTCCCCTCAGCAGTTATTTTACGAGAGTGCTAAAATACAAACTACCACAAACATAACAAAAAATCAGTACTACAGTATATGTGCACATAAGTGTACAATGTGGCGCTTATCCAAGAACTACATTAAACACCACAGAGAAGTGCTGTGTGAAACGAGTGTGCTGAAAACCTCAAAAGAGCTGCTTTTCAGAAAGAGTGGATGTGGCGAGTGCTAACAACAGTCACCAAACTGCTGAAAACGTTGTTTCCAGAACACTGAAATACTGACTGGTGTGGCCTTGAATCTGTGATGTGAGGTAAGAGGGCAGTGCATTCATGTCACAGTGAATCAGTTTCAATCGCTTTATTTTCATCTTAAAGCAATAGTTCATCCATAAATGAAAGCTGTCATACTTGCCCTTGCATGACTGCAAAATAAGGGCGATCAAGATCAGGCGCCAGTTTCATAAACACAGGCATTATGTTAAGACTGTCTGACTGACCAACTAGCAGTTAGCCAAGAGGCAAGCAGTCTTACTTTTCAGTATCAAATTAGGCCAATCTACTTTACGTAACTGACTTCAAGTTATGAACAATCACCAAAAAATAGGGACGCACGATATATCGGCCATCATATCGGTATCGGCCGATATATGTTCATTTTTAATGTTATCGTTAAAGAAAATGTAGCCGATATATTAAAGCTGATAAATAATGGATTATTTCCTTCAGCTGAGACACTTCAGATGCGCACTGTTCAACATGATGGTTTTGAATTGCTTGAAATATGATTAGAATCACTTCAAAAAAGGAAAATACAGTAAAGTGCAACAGTCTGTCATATCGGCTACTTAAATTATAATGAGAACATCATAATTGTGAGTTTGGGACATGGATCTTAATGGTGAGACGTTTTTGTAATCAGGCTCTCAAAAATTATATAAAATGTTTAATTTAGATTTATCTGCCAATAAATCGGTTATCAGCTTTCAAATATAAAGATTTATCGGTATCGGCCAAAATGTTCATATCGATGCATTCCTACAAGAAATTGATGATTAACTTGTAAGACTAGTTTTATTTAGTTTAAAACTCTTTTATCGCCCTGAATCCTTCATTTTGCTGTCTGTACATTATTCTGCTTATTACACGATTGCTTATTACTTAATATTCAACAATATTCAATTTTGAAATTACTTAAATTTCATTGCACAGCCTCAGATAACTTGGAATATAGAGGCACAAGTCATACACACTATACTTTCATTATAACTTCAAGTGATTGTTTCCTTTTTGGAGCTTGGTTGTTAAAAATTCAGTCATAGGGCCCTATCTTGCACCCAGCAAAATTGACTTTGTACACCGGTGCATGTATCATTCCTATTTTGCACCCGTCGCACAGCGGACTTTTCCCTCCACAGACGCACGCCGGTAAATTGGGGAATGAACTTGCGCTCCCGGGGGCGGTTCAGTGAAAAGAGGAGGCGCAAACGTTCCCTGGTGCTATTTTGCAGTTTCAGAAAACAATTCCGCCACTGACCAGGAAAAACCTAGTCTAAAGTCAGTGGCGCGTTAAAATAGGGCCCATAGTGGTTTGGATCAACATGAGGTTAGGCATATGGCAGTATTCATTTGCGGGTAAACTATCACTTTAAATCAACTGCAGTCAATGATCTGAAAGTTCTCAGGGTTTTAACACTTTGCCTACATCAGGGCTATAAGTTGAACTTCTGGTGCTTTTTAAGTGTGTGTAAATCACACTGAACATTTGTCCTGAGAAAACAATAGGGAAGAGCATCTCAAAATAAGCCCATTTCATTAGTGCATTTCACTTATACCCTGATCATCTCTTACAGAGAAATCTCATTTCAAACGCCTGTACATACAGTAGTTCTGCTCTGAGTCAACATCTGTCCATCAGATCCAGAACATGAGCAAGACAGGGTTGACAATCACATAACCTTTTAAATCTTATAGCTCTGTTCCAAACCCTAGTGAGGGAATGCCTTGCTATAGATCTGAAACGCAGCCTTGACCTGATCCGTACTGAAGTGAAACAGAGCAACACTGTACTCAATAGAGTTTGACGTTAGCATGTTGCTAAGCTAACGCAACAATACTTCTAATAAGCAAAATAACAAATACCACAAACAAATATTGCCTAAAACAATTCCTTACAATCCATACATTTCAGCAATGATTACAGTTACCATAATGTAAAAACTATCCACTTTTCCTGTTCCTCTTTCCTTTTCAATCCCTCCCCAATCAAACCAACTCCCAATTGATAAAAGTCCCACTCTACTGCAATTTTTTCTTCTGTTTATGTCCCTCAGTAAGTATAACTGACATTTAAGGTGTATTTTTCCCTGCCTATTAAGACGATGGGAAAGGCTCCGGCATCCCTGCGACCTTACATAGGACGAGCAATTTGGAGAATGGATGGATAGATTATTTTATTTTTCAGTGAGCTTGTTAACGGTCCGTGAAGGACACATGCAATGCTTCTTAGTTTGGCGTTTTCATGTTGGGGGCGCGGAAACCAGACAGAAACCCATTATAATCGGTGATGCTGTCTACACCGGATGCGGTGCGACACGACAAGTCTCCGAACAGTAAACGTCTGCCCCTTTCTATTCAAGCATCCGGTGTTGACACGGCGTTAAAATGCTGGTCAGTTCACTAGGTTTTGGAACAGATCCACATCTTCATCGCTTTTCAGATGATTTAAACTTAGCTCTTGCTATTCTTGTTCCCAAAACATGGATAAATTGTGCTGGAAGAGAACCACAATCTGGCTACGCGCCGCTATGAAGCGTCACACTGGGTGTGTTACAGTCAGCTACAGTAAAGTTTTATCATTCAACAAAACCCAGATGTTCTGAGATATGGAAGGAGGAGCCAATATGAATGTACACGGTCTATATTACGTTATAATATTCACTTAAAGAATACAGCAGGACACTTACACAGTGAACAACACTGTCACCTGACCACATACACACACAGCACGCCCCATTGCACGTGTCTATTTACTAGAAAAGCAATCAGACTTCAATAATAAGCCACTTTTGGTACAATTGCAAAATTGATATCAAACTATTTTTTTTCGTTCATATAAATAACAGTTTTTTTTTTTTTTTTCTGTTTTCGTTTTCCGGAAAGAAAAACAACAAAGTTTTTTTTAGTTGAAGTAAGACATCAGAAACCCTTTTGCTAACGATTCAACAATAAAGCCTGTGTTAAGTTGCTTCTGGAAATTAAATGCGACCAGCCCATCCATATAAAGCACAGAACAACAAAACTACAGCTCTACGACTGAACAAAGCTATGATCAACACTTTACCAACACGGTTTACCAACTAAAAGCAAATAAATGCCTCATCTTTGCGATGTTTTTTAGGAAAGACTTTTTCTCACAAGTCGTGTCTGCAAAAGATGAACGTCACCTGCCAGACTCTCCCATGCATAAAAACTGTAGTTTATTGCCTCTCCTGCTCATATTCCTCAGAATATAACTTGTAAACATCATTCCACTAATGGAATTAAACTCAACAGGAAAGAAATTTGATAACTGAAAATAATTGTTACTTGCTTCGTGAATTACAAGATCCTTACTTCTTATACCATTTCTGTTAGAACAGCGAATACCTTTAGTTTTTCCCATCAGTATATCAGTCAGTGGACAATAACAAGCACAGGAGACTCAAGTTGGAGCTGAACTGGACCCAAAAACGTAAAGTTAGTCAACTTTCTTCCGTGGGAAAAGAAAAATGAGAGTTTTCGCAAATGTCCAGGCTCTTTTCCATACGATGAAAGCATACAGTTACCATATCTCACATAGCCCTAAAAGGATTTTAAAAAGTACCATGAAAGGATATGACTTTGCATTACATCCATCTGATAGGTCTGACAACATCTGACAATACATATGATAGTTTTCCATCAGGAACACACACAAATTCATTAAATATTACCTTCATCAGTGCTTGCACATTAGAGGTCTTCACGGGTCCACTTCGACTCGAAAACCTTTTAGTTGCCCCGGTCTCAAGGTAATTTTAAATAAATGTGCTTTTACCGAATAGACCAGAGAAGACTAAAACTCTTTTAAAATGTGCCAAATTTTCATTATTAATTTTGTGCGCTTAACAATATTTTATTTTATATAAATTTCTATGAGAATGTTACTCAAGTCAATCTTTTCTTCTGTGTGTAAATGCTTATTTTCTTTTTAATATTAACATTAATATTGTAATATTGTAACTGTTGCCAGGTATCGATTACAAAAAAAACATCTAAATGCAGGTGATGCCAAACTAATCGCAAACAATTAAGCCATAACTGTATAATTTCTTGTTTTTCTTCAAACAAAACAATGTGTGAAATCCCGAAAAAAACATATTCTGCACATTTTTGAAGTATAACCTGGGAACATGGCTTACGTAAATGGATTGGAGAATGAACTTCATCTACAAATAAGTTGAGAAGAGATGGGCATGCTTTGAAAGCTACAAGTGTTTCTTCATTTTCAATCTGTCAAAGATGACAGTCACCACTAGCCACTGGCGTACAGGGACACAAGCATGTGAAGCCTTGGGTCTAATATTCTTGGGTTTTTCTTTTTTAAAAATGTATTCATGCATGTTGTGTTTGGGTAGGAAGTGATTCGGGTCGATCCATGCCGGGTACAGATCATGACTGAGTGAACGAGGCATTTATATAGCGCTTTCATATGTACTACTGTACACCCACAGCGCTTTACAATCATACCAGGGACCCGGGAAGATCTCTAATGCACATATTTGACTTTGGTGTGCCTCGTCAGGTCTGATGTCAGTGACGAATGCTATCAGTTCTTGTGTGTCTTCAATCACAGGCTGTTTACATGTTGAAGAGTGACTTTTCTGCTTTGGTCACCGTATGCTTTCTCTGTATGGAAAAATAAACCAGCACAAAAACTTCTCCTTTTGTGTTCTATGGACCAAGTGACACGGGCTTAGTACCAAATAATGGTGACTAAATTACAACTTTTATAAAATAGTTTTTGGGTTAAGCTCAAGTCTGTGTAATATTCTAATTAATGAAATATTGATACAAATTGAATCTCTAAAAAAAAAAAGTCCTTTATCTTTTTCTGAGAGATTTTAGTGTTGTCTGTTTACATTTGTAAGGTCAAAGAGTAGATTTCTGAATGTTGTAGCGTGAATCTGGTTACTGAAATGTTGATAATAAATGTTGGGTAACACTTTATTTTACAGTGTCCTTGTTACTACATGTACTTACCATAGTAATAACAGTAAATTATGTAGACAACTAACCCTCAACCAAACCCCAATACTACCCTAACCCTATAGTAAGTACATGTAGTTAATTAATATTACTCAGTACTTAAATGTATAAATACAGTGTAACACTGACAACTTAAAATAAAGTGTAACCAAATGTTGTTCATTAACAACAAGGTTTGCAATTGACGGATTAATCTCTAAATAGAAATAATAAGTCCTTTATCTTTTTCTGAGAGATTCGGTCTACACTTTTATGGTCGTAGAGAAGATTTCTGAATAGATTTGAGCATGAGTAAACCTGTGCCTGATGGATCCCCTTCCAGAACGGCTCCGGGTCAGTGCATTAAGACCGTGCTTGTGTTTTGGACTTGACGATGGTGATGACGCTGGTGGTGGCCACTTTCGTGACGGGACCCCTGTGGGCCACAGTCCTGGCGAAGCTCTGGAGAGCCTCATATTTGGAGCGCAGCAGCTCCAGCTCAGCTTTAATGCTGGCGTTCTCCGAGACCAGCTTCTCCACCTCGTGCTGGAGCTCGATCTTCTGCTTCTCCAGCTCCTCCTTCTGCGTCACACGCTTCACGCGACAGCTGGCGGCGTAGCCTCGGTTTTTCAGCGTGCGTCGACGCTGTTTCAACTGCAGGATTTCATCTTTGGTCAGGCCGCGCAAGTGCTGGTTCAGCTCTCGCACAGACATGGACACCAGTTCATCATCCGTGAGACTCGTGCCATTCTCACCTGGCTCTCGCTTCACCTGCAGATCAAGTCAAGTCACCTTCATTTATACAGCGCTTTTAACTATATAGATGGATTCAAAGCAGCTTTACAGTGATAATGAGTAATTACAGTAACAGAGATTGCAAAGCTAGTAGTCACTTATAGTCAGTATAATGTCTGTTGGAGCATCACAATAAAGAGTTTGCAGATATTAAGTCTAATAATACTCTAACTTTGCAACTACATGTCAGCTAACTCTCATTAGAGCATTAGTAGAGTGTCTGCTTAATGTCTGCTAACTCTTTATTGTGATGCTCCTCAACAGACATTATACTGACTATAAGTAACTTTACAAGTACGTCAACTTATTGTAACCCTAACCGTACCAGTCTACTAATACTCTACTAATACTCTAATGAGAGTTAGTAGACATGTAGGTGCAATGTTACTTATAGTCAACTGAATGTGTCTATAAGTGGAAAGCCACTGCTCCGCCATGTTTTCAGAGATGGCTTGCTGTAACGGTCTCGGTCTTAAACCTTGACAAAATAGGGTATATTGAAGCAAAGTCTCGTATTAATTTCCCCAAGGTCTGGGGTCCCTTCCTCCAACATTTACATGACAGCAGAACTTAAAGATTTGAACACATCGATTACTATGATTTTTGTGCTGATTTCGATCCCCCTCTTTACGTGATTTATCTTTCTCCTTTGCACTTTACTTAGGCACTTATGTCATTTGTTATGTTGTCTGGGTTGTTTTTTTAGTTGTTTTTTTTTTTAGGGGGGAGGGTGGGGGATATGGTTGTTTATGTTTGTTAACTTTTGTTGTTCTTATAAAACCAATAAAACCAATATTGAGAGATAAAACCCCATAGATAAATCTCAAAAGACCTAGTGGCGAATTAAGACTTCCGGGTTTTGACGTCATACATGAACTAACAATGAACAATTGACGATTAATTGATGTTAAAGGGATAGTTCACTTTGAAATAAATTTTTGTTATGTTTTAGCTTACCTCAAGGGCATCCAAGATGTAGGTGTCTTTGTTTCCGCAGTAGTTTCAATTTAGATATTTTTAGGTCAAACCGTTCTTGTCTGTCAGTCATATAATGCAGGTCTATGGTCACTGTCTCAAAACACAAGCACAGAGTCCAAATTAAAACAATTCCCCATCGTCCAAATTAAACAATTCCCCATCATAAGTACACATTGATGGCCTAAGACACGAAACGAGCGGTTTGTGTGAGAAAACGAACAGTCGCTTGGCTACGGTTTCGTTCCAATGAACTGCAGCAGCCAAGGCGAAATCTATGTATATATCTATACCCGCCCGCGCCGTCAGATCATTTGGACGTGTGCTGTGTTCAAGAGATAACAACGATATAAATACTGTTCGTTTTCTCACACAAACCGCTCGTTTCGTGTCTTAGGCCATCAATGTGTACTTATGATGGGGAATTGTTTCATTTGGACGATGGGGAATTGTTTTAATTTGGACTCTGTGCTTGTGTTTTGAGACAGTGACCATAGACCTGCATTATATGACTGACAGACAAGAACGGTTTGACCTAAAAATATCTAAATTGAAACTACTGCGGAAACAAAGAAACCTACATCTTGGATGCCCTTGAGGTAAGCTAAAACATATCAAAAATTTATTTCAAAGTGAACTATCCCTTTAAATTCATTATTTTTTAACACATTTTTAAAACATTTGAATTTGTTAACCAACATGCACTAATGTGGACAATGAATACAAGTTTTTATTAACTAATATTAACAAAGATTTATAATAAATGCTGTAAAAAATATTACATATTAAATATTATATTGCTTTGTTTCCGGTTACTAAAAGAAAATATGATTAAATTGTGATTTATTATGTGATTTAATACTTCTCTTCTGCTGTCTTAAGCTTTGAATTGTGATTTGGAGACACTTGCGTTTGAAACCTCATCTGATCATACAGTACCTTGAGTGCTTTGTTTCCCTTGTTTGTAGTAGTCATACCACGAGAGCCGCTCTCCACTGCCCCGCTCGACAGGTCTGAGAAAACAACAGAGATACGGTCACACACTTCTCAGATCATCAAGCTAACAACTGTGTTCAAAAGTTCATCGAAATACATGCAGTGAATTGCTATGTTAATCTAGAATATGTTCATTTCAAACAAAGTTTGAAACAAAAAACAAGTGTTCTACTTTAGTGGTGTTCTATTTTATCATTCGCTAAGTGAAAAAAAAGCTTAAACAGTAATTGTACACACTGTAAAAAATTATCGTAATTTTAACGGTAAAAGACTGTAAAAATGCTACAGTGAAAAACTGTTAATTGGTTAACAGAAAGTTTCCGTACTATATACGGTAAATAACTGTGATAGATCTAACGGTACATTTAATGTAATTTTACTGTAACATACCGTTAAATTTACAGTTTTTGAAAGTGAAAAAACAACTCATTGTATCATTTACAGTGAAAAACCGTAAATTGACATTCCCACAATTCCCTGTGACACTTCACATTTGATGTATTTTTGTTGAAATAACTATGTTTGTTTCTTCATAGTTTTCTTCGTTTTTTCTAATCAGTTATGTACATTAGGGGTTTATGTTACATTTAATGTTGTTAAATTAATGTTTATTGCATTTTTAAAATTTCATGTGTTACCATGATGGTGTTTAATGTTTGTGTGAATGACACTGTGCAGCTTCTATATATATTAGTATTAATTCTCTTGTGGAAGAACTGCTTATGTTGAGCTTTGATTGATCATGTGACTCTCATCACTGCTGTGATTGGTGGTTATCAGTGTAAAAAACAGATATTAATACTTCAATAGGATGGTAAATTAACATTATATCATATTACCGAAATCCAATGTTAAATATACAGTTATTTTCCGTAAAAACAACGGGAAGAAAGACCATTTTTTTACAGTATTTTTCCGTTTTTTAACAGGAATTTTCTGGCACCCCAGCTGCCAGAAAATTACCGTTTTTTTACGGGTTTTTTTTTTACAACAAGCCACACTATCATTCATGTCAAATCACTAACCCTAAGTATGAGCAACATTAGCGTTGGGTATGATATGACCAAATCTTATATCATGATAGGAGTCATTTTATTTCAAGATAAAGATTTAGTTATTTTTGCTTTAAATAAGGTTTTAATATCATTTTTTATATATTTTTTGATTCTCGTCAATAATTTTAATATCACAAAAAACAAATACTTGCATGACCATGGCGTAACAGTACCACATAAAACAGAACGGCAAGAAATAATGTGGGCCTGAACTGTGATAATATGTATCGTTTCCGTTGCTTGCCTTGAATAGCAGTACTACACTGCAAAAAATGCTTTTCTTACTTAGTATGTTTGTCTTGTTTCCAGTCCAAATATCAAACATTTCTTAAATCAAGATGCATTTACTCAAGTAGTAAAATGACATAAGATATTAAGTCTTGTTTTCTGGGGAAATTAATCAAAATTAAGTGAGTTTTTGCTGCCAATGGGGTAAGAAAAACAATCTTGTTTCTGTTTAAATTAAGATTATTTTTCTCACCCCATTGGCAGATCATTTTGCTTTTTTAAGCATCAACTCACTTAATTTTGATTAATTCCCCCTGGAAACAGGACTTAATATCCTATGTCATTTTTACGCATCTTGATTTAAGAATTTTTTGATATTTGGACTGGAAACAAGACAAAAATATCAAGTAAGAAAAACATTTTTTGCAGTGAAAAGAGAAGAAATCACTAATCCTGTTGCTTTGGGTGGACGATATACCTGTAGACACAATAAACCAGTAGAAATGTGTTAAATGGTAGACATTTTTGATTATAGTCTTCATCGCAGTTACACTCACATGATGTTGTGCTGTGCCATCATGAAAATCAACAGCCCCCCCTTGAATGGGGATCCGAAAACTTGGTCTATAAATCAAAGATGCTTGCATGTAATCATATGAAACTCGGTACACATATAGATCTCATCGGGCCGAACAACTTTCGTTGTTCAATATACCCAAAATAGACATGATACAAAATTTTTTTTCATTAGTTTAATAATTAGATTAATAAATAAGACCTTGAGATTAAAAACTGTCCTTATGCAAAAGATAACGTCGCCCTCATTTTAAAGTGACCCATCCATGACATGAAATTCATCTAAATTTAAATGATCTCATGGATAAATGTGGCGTATTCAGATGACTTTGATGTGGTTCTTTTGCATTTATCGTGTTTTAAACTCATATTGCCCGTCGTGCACAGATACCCTAAAGTCACCGGGGTGGCGGTGCCACCGACTTGGGCCCGTCATCACTGCTCGCAGCTATATTTTAACATTTATTTTACACAGACAAGTACAAGTCGACAAGCAATCCAAAAATTGGAGTCAGTAAACAGGCAAAAGACAATTCTCAATTCAAACAATCTCAGCCTGCAGGAGCCAATGAGACATCATTCCCACACACACACACACACACACACACACACACACACACACACACACACACACACACACACTCCCAAAACAACAAAACAGAGACAAAACTCTGGGGTTGTAACAGGCAAGGCACAGCAATAGAAAGCGGTTACTGCAAACAACCAAAAGTGTATCAGAAGCACCAAACTGCTGCCATCTGGGAAGATAACAACTAAAAGCAACAACACACACTGAACTGAAGCACCAAGAATTTACTCATTGTGAATTAAATTCTTCTGTGGGGATGAAACTGAAGCAGATGTGTCACAGTGGGGATGTTGTCACACAGGCAGAGACATGCTTTTCTCTCTACACACACACACACACACACCTTCTGCAGGGCCCAGTTTTATGGCGGGTGTCCTCTCTGACTGCAATTGTGGAGAAAGGTGTGCTACATTTGATTAAATCTTGATGGACTTGCACAATCAAATGTCCTTCACCATCAGTGAAGGATGCAAGGACAACTGACAGACTCCTCTTAGAGAGTAAGAAGACCTCAAGAACACGACTTCTCATTGGTCCACAGGCAGTTTCTGCCCATCTTGAGACTAATAATCCCTAAGGTTTAGGACCCGGACCACCATAACAATACCGTAGGACCTTTTGGATGTAGGTTACAGCAGTGTTAGCTGAAACAAAGACAGATCACAATGATCCATCCAAATACATTCATAACTATTTTCGAAAACCTTCACATCACATCCATTTCCACATCCAGACCTTAACACTGATGTAAACTAAAACACATTCATTTCAGAGAAATAAGTATTCTCAGTGATCGCTATTTGTATTACATCTTGCCATGAACCCATCTGGTTTAAACTATACTTTGCTAAGATAGAAACAGATGTATGTGAGGAAATATCATATATTGTGTTAAAAAAAAAAAAAAAAACTGTTCCAGTCTCTGTTTTAATTTTTTATTTATTTTAATCTGTTTTTGCTTTAGTTTTTTATCAGATGATAAGGCATCCTGAGAACATCCTATTGCCGTTTACAGTCATTGTCAGGGACTACTTTTCCAGCAGAAGGATGACATTTATTGGTTTAACTTAAAAGTAGCACATTAATACATATATTTTGCCTTTAATACATGGTATATGCATTGTGTTAACCGTAACCGCTCCATGTCGTGCCAAACAACTCTCTTTAGCTGTTCTAAATTAAGTTCAGGGTAGTTCAGGCGGGAACCGGCAAGGTAAAACTTTAATCACAAAACATAAACAACAAAATAAAAAGGAAAGCGGCAGCCCCTCATGGACGACTAAAACAAAACAACAACATAAAGTCCAGGCCTGGTCCTTCTCTCTCCTTCACTGTCGTCACTCCTCCTTTTATCCTTCCGGAGCTCCTCCGTAATGGTGTGTTCACACCAAAAGCAGTACTCGCTCTAGATTACTCGTGGGATGTTTCTTGTTTCTCGTGTCACTCGCGCCAATAAAAACATTGCACGATTAGGAGTGTCACACACATCAACAACAACAACAACATTTCTTTCTACCATTTTTTGTCATCAACCATGTTGGAGATAGTTAGGCTACTCTTGCTGCCCTGTACATGTTGTGCAATTCTGAAACGCAGAGGTGTCTGGGTTCACAACACCGTCCAGAGGCGCACACACACACTCACACACACAAAAATCAGTAAATTTCACTGTATAATCCAGGAACTGCGCCTGGATGACAGCCGTTTCCAGCGCTACTGGAGGATGACCAGAGCCCAGTGCACGGACTTATCAAAAAGCTGTTAACTGATTGGCTTGCGCAACAATGTGTCATGCGAATTTTACGCTCAATTTGAAAATTTTCAACAAGACACGATTGAGGCGAATATCGAGCGTTTGCGGCAACCGTGTCGCCCAATTCCCGTCTTTGCATTGACTTTGTATGTAATCTACTCGCGCAAATATTTAAATTTGTGCATGGTGTGAACACAGCATAAGACACAATGCGCAAGTGTCATTAGCACTCGTGCCACCAGTCTCGCTCCGTCCCCACGGCTCTCGGCTCCGTACTGCAAGACACACACAGCTTCAAAGGGTTTATCGCTTTAATCTACCACCCAAAACAGCATATCTTAACCCATTTTGCGCTTGACATGGCTTTCGATAGTTTCTGCTAGGAGGAGGCACCGCTGAGAACAGAGACCACAAGACAGACGGGAGAAAAGTTGTTATCTGACCATATTGTTTGCCAAGCAACATTATTTTTAATTTGCTGCGCATGTGTTGTTAGTAGATTACCCAAACCTGATGATATTCTGCTTGTTTGCGACCCTATGCTAATTAGCACTGCTCTTTGTAGATTGTGTCAGTCATAATGGAAATGAGCTGTATTCTTTAATTTGCGCATTATCAGTAGATTAGCTGCAGAACTTTCCACTCCCATCAGCGCTTTTATTGGTCTTGCACTAATTTGCCCGTTTAGTAAATCTAGCCCTTAAGGCCAGGGAATATTCCTTAACAGAATAGCTTCTGGATACCGAGTAGCAACACACATGATCGTCAATAAATACTGACAACCGGATTTAGTGCGGAAAAGTGGACACACACAATCCACAAGAACACGTTCAAACGGTTCACCTACTGCAGGTATAGGACAGAGAGGAGCAGGCGGCCGGAGCTGGTTAGGTTTTCCACCCACCTGACAGATATGGCCTGTTTTACAATACTACGAGACATCAGTTTTTAACCCAAAATAGATGTTGGAGCACCCGGTTATAAGTTTTGGTTATCCCAATGTGTCCAGACCAAAAATGGTCATGGGCAAGACTCAACACATGTTGTCAGAATTCCAAGGACACCACAACTGACCTATCGGTAAGCCCCTCCCCTCGAATGCAGATGAGCCAATGGCAGTTGAGAATCAGCTGCACAGGTACTGGAACGCGGACATCTTTAGGTTTTAGTGCCATAGAGAAACATTGGAAGAACCAAAGCTCTCATCGGTTTGATGGTGTTTATGTTACAAAAATGGTAAAACTATGTGCCTGAGGTACTTGTTACACTGATTCCATGTATCCTGAGAGGATGGGCAATGGAATTAATTTTATTCCATTTCCTAAACCCAAACAAGAGAAAATGAACTATAGAACCGTGACCTGTCGCAGAATTTGGAAGGTTGAAGTATGCTTTGTGCTTTAATCACTTGTATTTCATGTATCTAATAAACTTTATTTCTTTATCATTCCTGGTATTCATTTAGTAGTTTGAGCCTCCAGGCTCTCACGGCGCCCTAGACACCAATATTTTAACAATTCATAAGATTTTGGTGTGAAGATAAAGGTTAGGATTAGGATTTTTTCCCCCGGTAGTATTACAGCACCCTGTGTTTATTAGCACAGTTTGTTGTTTGCTTTAGGAATATCAGTACAGAATGCTTGAACCTGAATGAAAACACTGAGTTAAGGCATTAACAAGAGGGCAGGTGAATACATGAAGAGAAACAGAAATGAGGAGAAATAAAAGAACAAATAGAGCAAGGGAACATGGGGGGGGGAGGGGGTGGTTAGAGGAAACAGCCTTGTGAAAAATGCATCCTCAGCACATTTGGGCTAGCTTGCAAAATGAAGGGTAAAAAACCCTGATCTCAGCAAGGACCCCAACCAAGGCACCAATTAGGAAGTTGTGTAGCTGAACTTAAATGACTAGAGCGTTCATTTCCAACCTTCAAACCTTGGCAGCATTCATAAATTTAGAGGATGCAATCATGCAATGATACATAAATTACAGTATGCATACATATGATAAATGCTGAGCTAACAAAAGCGTTGTGGCCTTGTGTCCCTGTGTCATGTGTTAATGATTGCTTTCCTTTACCGAGGCCTCAAGGATTAGTCCACAGATGGATGCCATTGGGCCGACTATGCTAAAGAAACACCGACCTGCCCCATTTACCTGTCCTCTACAGCACAATGTGACCCATCAATAAAATAAAACACTGAAGATACACACAGCTCTCTGCAATACCTGATTTTTTGTGAAGTATTTCTTTATAACAAGCGTAAAACCACTTAACCATTCTCTCATATCACTCCATGATAGCTTCTCACATAATAAATAAAGGAGCATGAAACATTCATCTGAGTAAGCACATTAATAAATAATAAAGTCATTATTTGATTATTGCTGCTTTGAAACAATCTGTATTGTAAAAAGTGCTATATGAATAAAGGTGACTTGACATTATACTAATGTAATTGAGTATTTAACAATAATAATAATAATAATAATAATAAATTATAATACAATATGTAATAATAAAAGAGTATTAATAGAATAGTTATTATAACAATAATAATTAGTATTATCATGATTATTATTATTTTATTTTACAGAGCAACAGTGAAATCACAATGCTAGCATTTATGGTTGTCCTAATTTCTTTGCTTTCAAACGTTAAACCATTGAGCTTTTATTTTGGTGGGAAATACCGTAGGAAGACCTTAAAGGGTCATGAACCCCCAAAACACATTTTTTGAGATGTGAACAAATATGTACAGGCTGCATATTACTGAAAACACTAAAAGCACTCATAAATTGTATTAATAAGTGGGAATTGGTTATTTTTCAGAGAAATTTCGTTCTTCCGGGTTGAAAAGCAAAGTCGAAGTAACGTAAAACTAAATGTGAGGTAAATGAAGCGTGCCTTCGATGTGTGTGACTGGCTGTGGGCACGATTCTACGTCAGCTGGGTTTGAGCCGTTCTAAGCATTTATTCATGAGAAAGAGCTCGTTCAATCCAATCACTGGATTTATCTGACCTTGGTGACGTGAGACAGCTAGCGGACAGTCGGTTTAGCCAGTCTGTCTGCTTCCTGACCTGAGCCCCAGTTAGTCAATGTTAACTTGAAGACTATGTGCCATATTACTAGAGAAAAAAATAAAATAAATATTCACCAAAAATGAACCCTGTATTATTTTGCGGACACCACTTAGATAGCCAGCCATTGAGTGAGGACAGTCTACTAACTATCTCATCACTCCTGCGAACAGGAAGGGGACCAGAGCAAATTACAGTGCCTGACATCGTACTTGCGAGTTCACACACCTCTTTAACATTAATTTCGGTGATCTCCGACTGGCGGAGACGAACATCAAATCTGCTTTGATGTCAGGCGCTCTGGCTCCCGGCAAACATGTGACTATGGTGGCTGGTAATAGAATCGCCAATAACTAGGACACATTAAACAGGATTCTCAGTGGGTGTTTCACTGAGTGGGGAGAACCTATTTAATGGAAGAGCGGTGTTTTGTCCCGCGACTACAGCGTCTCACGGTCACCCAAGTTGCCCTGCTGCACGGGCTCTACATCCGGAACCGAACAATGTACAGAGTTCACTAAGCTAGTCGCATCCAAAGCAATATATAAAGCCCTTACACTCTTACTATCCTCGATTAAAGTTTGGATGCGTGTCTCTAGTTCTGAAATCTTCTCCGTCAGCCTGTCTATCTCCCTGCATTTATCACATGTGTAGCCCTCACCGCTGACAGAGAATGCTATACTATACATGTGGCAGGCAGTGCAAGTGACAATAACAGTCTCCTGTGGCTCACCGTGTTTGTTTACTGACCCGACTCACCACAGTTGTTTGATGGACTCGTAAAAGTCCATCAAAAGCCCATCAGCGCGCGAAAAAAAAAAAAAAAAATGGTAAGCACAGATGGCAGGTTAACAGGTTAGCGAAATGCTAACACATATGCTGATTTAGATTAAAGCTAGCGATGTCAGATTAATGTGACAGACAATATAGATATATTGTGATGATTAAGTTATATTAAGAAATATAAACAGCAAGGAAAGATAGAAAAAAGAGATTAAAAACAAAGCTAGGTTATATGGAGCAATCAGCACCAAACCCAATCCACTCAGGAAGACAGGAAATCGATGTGCAGCAGAAGAAAGGAAATCATTGAGGTTTGGAATGACATGAGTGTAAGTAAATGATGACAGAATGATAAATTTTGGGTAAAGTAAGCCTTTAAACTCCATTAGCCCATCCCTAGTGCTGCCCATGATACAGAGCACAGCTAGAGAGAAGTACAGTGAACGATCATAATGGAAATAGACATTTAGTGAAAGCCATCATCAGGTTTCAGGATACTAATGTACATGCAAGTCATTTTCTAACCTGCTGACCTCTCAGAAACCCTGATGCCCCTTAATGAAGACTGCCACTGGCTTAGCAACCCTGCATTTCATTTCATGCATGATCAGCACCTCTCTCTCTGATCTGCCTCATCAAGTGCAACCAGAAAAGATAAAAAGAAGAGGAAACGAGTAGTTTTATGCAGATCTAATCATCTCTCCCTTCACCAGAGTCAAGTCAATTATCAAACAAGCTCCGTGTGTCGAGCACCATTTAACTGCAAATTAAAAATCAGACCGGGCCGATGGCTAGGGTTGTGTTTCTTCAAGACGGGCATCAATTTATGCACAGAGGGCAGGGAAGCCATAAACTAGCGGCTATTCAGAGCGTGAAAAGGAGATGCAAATTATTCTGAAGTTTCAGCGCCATTAACAGTCAATAACCCAACGGAAGCACTGTTGATAGATAGACAGTGATAGAGGAGTGGGGCTGGCCAAAAACATCTCGAGAAGTGTTCTCTTAAAGTCAACCCTGCTTACATTGCAGGAAAAAAGCCTCATTAGTCAGCTGTAAACACACCGGAGCCCAACTTTTGTGAAGAGATTGAATTTGAGAGCTCAATGAAAGGTAGATTCATTATTGACATTTGGAGACACCCTCAAACACTGTAAAAAAAGATTAGAGTCTCTTTCTAATGCTGTATTGATTTTGCAGGGCCGCACACACGGGTAAGGCTTGGAATGCAAAAAAAGCTTTTATAAACTATAAGATAACATTTCTTTCCTGAGTTAAAATACAGGGTAAATCTGGCAAATATTAAATGGCAGGGCCAAAAACCTGAGTTCAAATCAAATGTACTAGAACAGTGTTAGAAAAAAAAAAGAGAACAGGACACGAGACGTTTCATACAAGTGAAATTACGAGACGTTAATGAACAAGTCTGAATGACCTGTTGACCAGCTAAAAGAGGTCATCTGAGAAAAAGCACTGATGATCTGACATGCATGTTGAAGTTTAGCGACGTCCATTGTAAAATGTTGTTTGGTTCCATTAACAGTTCTTGAACACCTGATTTTTCCTCGATGAAAGTAGGCCTACATGGTACGTGGGGAAAAGAAAAATAATAGTTAAGGAACTGAAAATTAGAATATAGGAACCAAAATGGTTAAATTACTTAAGATTTCCAGTCTTATTCCAGACTAGTTAAAATTAGAATACAATATATGGCAGAAATAATGAAAGTTATTTGTCTTTAAACCCAATTGTTTGTTAAATTCGAGCTCTTCGATGCAGGCTTATTCTGCATTAATTCTACTATACATTAACATCTTTGAATAAAACATTCTTGCACAGTGTTACGTCTCAAAGAAAGAAAGAAAGAAAAACACATAGCAACAGCAAGAGAAAGACAACTGCGGTAAAAATAAAAAAAGACGCTCTCACTTACACTGAGTTTCATCAGACACCCCTCCCAACACCCCCCAAAAACCCTATTGATCTCTCCTGGAGTCCCGAGCGCTGCATTCAGGAGGACCGAGGGACTGTTGTTTCTGCAGAGACCGCATTAGAAACGCAAGATTTCAGGAGCACCTCCTCCACTCATTAAACACTTTCTTTAGGTTGCATCAACTCCTGTCCCAGCAAACCTTCAGCCGATGAATGGTGGATCATTCTGACCAGAAATACCAGTCACAGACAAAGGGAAAGCTGGAATGATGGACCATAGTACATCTTTCAAATGAATCTACACCCCTGCTGCTTGATGTCAAGGCGCTCATCTGTTCAGGTGTCATTACATACAGCTAGATGGGGTTTATGACACAAAAGGACGTGCTTATTAATGCCAGGCAGATTCAGGCTTGCCCAAAGTCATTGCTGATTAGGTCAAAAGTCTCATTACACAAATTTGTCCAAATACATGAATGTGCACCACACAAAACAACACCTCATTTAAAATCCTCTGAAACCGGGATCATTTTTGTTGTTGTTCCGTCTTCCAAGCTGAAATTTCAATATCTTCATATTTGTGTTATAGCTGTTGAGTAAACGAGTGCGCACAATAAAATCACAATGGCATTTGGATAAAAGGTTGAACTGTGTTCTCAAGACATGTTCATATCATTAGCAGGTCAGGGCAACTAAACTTGTAAAATGTTTTAAATTACAACATTTGTTGACTATTTCTGATATTACAGTTTATATTTGACTTTTTACAGTTGAATGCAGGTTCAATTGTTACAGCTTAGGCTACATCATATAGAGTGACAATATATGGCATATTATTGGGCATGCTGCTAATGTGTTTAATGATTTTTTTTGTTTGTTTTTGATGTGTTTTTTTTTTTTTTGTAGCAATACAAAACTCCACAAAATATAATGCCAGATTAGAGCTGTGTTCAAATGTTTATCTCCTATACTGCAAAAAAAAATAATAATAATTCACACACATTACATGCATATTCCCTAAATTAATGTGCAATATTTAAAAAGCTTTTAGGCACTTAATTTTTTACAGTCTCTAACCATCAGCTCAATACAGATGCTTAATTGCAATAAGGAGTGCTGGAGATGCTCAGATACATGTTTTATGCGTATCATATTATAACAGCAAGCAAATTCAGAAAAGCAGCCTTAGATAGGCTAATTATTAGGATAATTATCAAAAATGTATAATTTAAAACGGAAATCACTTGTGACAGAATTAAAACTCTGCAAAACACACAAGCATTCAAACAGGTATTTTTTTAAAGGTCTCTGAAAAACGCTCAGCAGCGTTTATATTAATCGAAATGATTCGATATTCCCACTAACAATCATGTTTTTGAGAGTCATACTGTAAAGCACAAGACCATCACGCAAATTTGGAATATAGATCCGGCAAATGATTCCTGAGCTGAGAAAAATTCATAAACCGAGCAGCATTATGATGAATCAGCATCTACGTTCTGATTAAATCTTCTTTCCCTCCGATATTTACCTAGATCTGAAAAACTGCATTATAAAAGAACAAATTCCCCCAATCAGAAATCAATATATCTGAATACAGCATCATTGCATATTGATAAACACGCGCGCCTTACCTGGTGCTGAAACACACAGCGCCCTTATGATGAAACAGCAGCTTTGTGCTGGTGTGTGTGTGTGTGTGTGTGTAATCCACACATTTCTGCACATCCCCCTAGCTGTCACTATAATACCTCTAATTCACAGCAACACACGCAGGGAATCCCCATAGACTTGCGCGCCTCTGATTCCAATCACGCTTATTAAATATGTTTACGACACAAAGCGGCTCGTTTGCAGCTGTGAATCAACAAAAATGCACGTGCGCGTATATAGAGCTGCTTTAGGTATATAATGCTATTGATATAATATGACAGTAAGTGGAGGCGTGCATGCACACTCAGCACAACAACACTCTCACACATTTCATGAAACAATAATCGAGTCGACTCACCTGAACAACAGAAGCCTTTCTCTATGCGCGTGTGGAGTGAGTCCAGAATCCAAAGTGTGTTTGAGTGAAATCAGACGTGTAAATGTGTTATTGTTGCTCGGATTCTCTTTCTCTTGTACTGAAATCATCAGACGTCATATGATGTTTGATCACGTGGCTTCATTCATGTAGGCTCTACGACACCGCTCATTTAAAGGAGCAGTCTTCAATATAATTTTAATCATTAAAATGATACATGTTTGTTTTTAAATAATTCCCCATTTATGATATATGGAGGGTGCTTCTAAGTAACATCTCAACATACCAAAACCCTGCATGAATGAGTGGTCAATATGTTAGATATTTTACATTAGGTGGAAAAGTGCATCCATTTTTGGGGGGTTTATTCCTGAGAGATGAGAGATGTTTTAATATTTTGTTTTATAATTTATACAAAAATTTAGTGCCACGCCACTCTTAAGTGACAAAAAAGAATTACAATCAGTGTTTGTTAAAAATGACAATTCAAATTAGCTTCCAAACTGCAAACCACCTCAGTTCAATTGGTTAATTGGTAAAAAAGAAAAGAAAAGAAATTCGGGTAAGCACATTTAAAAAAAAAAAAAAAAAATCAAAGGCATAGCTGGCATGACTTCCTTCAATATGTGTCTTTTTAAAGAGTACATTTTCTCAGTCCATTTCAACATAAACTCAAACATTTCTAATGACAGAACAGTATAATCTAGTTTGTGCAATTCTACACACACACACACACACACACACACACACACACACACACACACACACACACACACACACACACACACACAGTTTCTTCAGATCAAGCAGGACTCTTAAATTGAAAGTATCTAGTAGTTCTGGTAGTTTGCTGCTGCTGGCTTCACATCTTCACCCAGAGAACCCAGAACCACTCCATGCGCTGGCAAAAAGTGATGCGAGCACACTGAGCAGAGTTGCCTCCATAAAATTCAGAAGAAAGAGAAAAAACCTTTAGACCAGTTCAGTCTGCTAGGGAAGATGCTTAATTTGGATCTTTGATAGGGAATATACACACGTTGAGTTGGTAGTTCACTGAAAAAATAAATAAAACTGCCACCATTTACCATTCCAAACCTTTAACCATCTGTTCTTTTGCGTACGGAACACAAAAGAAGATATTCTGTAAAAAATGACACAGAAGAAAGAAATGCATACAGGTTTGGAACAAATTGTGAGAAAATTATAATGGAGTTTAAATTTTTGGGTGAACTATCCCTGTCGTGGAAATCCTCAATAAGAATACAACCTACTTAATCTGACTTCTTCAACACAGAAACTTCAAACATCTTCCAGTTGTTAATATAATAAAATAATATAGGCTACTACAGTACCTCAAGGTAATTTCCTGAATACTTACTATACAATACAATATTTCCCTGTATATTACAATATATTTATTCACTCTGTCAACTCACCTAACATTCCTTGACAGTTTTCAGCATCCCTCCACTCACTCTTGGCTTGTTCTTCCACAGCCTGGAATACGGGGGGAGTACTTTGGGTTGGGGCCGAATACCGAGCCCGGAGCCCTCTCCTCGGACAGCACGCCAAATATGCATTTATTCTATCTGACTTATTTGTAAGTGTGAACTTGTGAAATCTCAATTCTCCAGCGGCAGCCATCTTTGGTGTAAACGAATTCAACCCAAGCGCTCTTTGGTGACGTTGATGATTACGTTACTGTTGATCATCTGTCCATCATCGTATAAAGCCCGCCCTGACAATTTGATTGGTCCGAACAGCTTTTGTTCAAGCATAATGGCTCCACAACGGATCAAGTCCAGCCCGAACTTCCTGACCTAAAAATGTTGTGGGCGGAGCTAAATGGCTCCATGTTGTGGGCGGATGCTGGCTGGCATCCAGGCTACCGGTGATGCTGAGAGTGGCCAAAACTCTAAGCATCATGTATTTTCTGATGTCAGGTTCGCATCTTTTCTCTTTATTCCAGAGCATTTGATGTTTTGTATTTATTATTTTTGAACTGATTATGAAATTGTCATGATACATTTACCTAATAATAAATAATAAATTGTTACATTTGATTTATTCCGACTGACTCTGAAATTATTTTCCCAAGTAGATTAAACGGATTCGTATGTTACCGCAAGTTTTGCGTCAGATTAGTGACGACTGATATTTGGTACTGATTCAAGTGTACTTGGTTTGCAAAGACAAGAAGTGAATTTCCGTTTAGGGCAGCAAATGCTGCTTGACCAATCTAAATTTAGGTGTGTCTTACCTCTGTTTTAATTTAATGTTACTTTAGATAAGTGTACGTGGGAAGCCATGGCATGGCCAATCCAAAGCTATTATAAGAGAAGTAATGTTGGTCAGCTTATATCTGTAATAGTGGCCAATGGCCATTCCTCTACTGAAGTAAACGTTAAGTTAAATTAAAGTGTATGCAATTCCATGGGGGCTATACCAAAGTATCTTTGATTGTGTAAACGTGAATGTGACCTTTGTTTGGTGACAAAAACTGATGGGTTTTGTGAACGTGAGACCCGCGTTAAATAGAAGGCGTGAGGACCTCATAGTTTCCTAATTTGGAACGGGCAAAATATACTTAAAGAGTTAAAAAGAATAATCAAACATTCGCTCACTTTTAATGATGCTCAGATATCATTAAAACCTTTTTCATTTATTGAGTCAGATGAAATAATGAGGTAATACATGTGAGAATAATACAAGGAAAGACAGTAACACGCAAAGACCTTCACCTGTCTTAGCGGAAACCCCCATTTGGACCGTTATATGGGCTTACACCTGACACGACTCCCAAGTTGCTCTTTGCAGGAATGAAGTTTTATTCACGGCCGGGAGATCACTGGTCACAACAACCAAGTGTGTCTCCCTGAACAGAAAGATACATGTAGATTTAAATCTTACAGTTGAGTAAAAACGTCTCGGTTACTAATGTAACCCTCGTTCCCTGAAGGAGGGAACGGGAGACGTAACGTCGACGTGACGACGTAATTGGGATCGCCTTGAGAGACCAATCTACTTCGAGAGTATTAAAACGAGCCAGTGCATATTGGCATGTGATAATTGCATCAGCTGCTCTGCTTGCAGCGCGAGCATATAACAAGCAGCAGGTGCGTCGCATATTGTGTTACGCTGAGGAGCCGAACAGCGATGGTCAGCAACCATGGCGACGGGACGTTATGTCTCCCATTCCCTCCTTCAGGGAACGAGGGTTACATTAGTAACCGAGACGTTCCCTTTCAGTCGCTCACGTTCAATGTAACGTCGACGTGACAGCGTAATTGGGATCCCCAAGATGTACTGCTAACAACTCGAGGCAGTTGATGTGCCAATGAAGTTGAGGCCCCGTCCACAGACCTGAAACTGCATGTCCGTTGTATGTGGCCCCCCAGCCAGTGGCAGAGGCATCCGTGGAGACCACAGAATGCCTGGACACTTGTTCTAGGGGAACACCTGCCCGCAGAAACGAAAGTCCAACCACAAGCTGAGAGTTTGGCGACAGTGCGGGGTCACTTGGACCCGGCACGTGCCGCTCTGCCACGCCCATCTCGGGACTCGATCGTGGAGCCAGTGTTGGAGCGGCCTCATATGAAGCAATCCGAGCGGCGTTACCGCGGCTGCAGATGCCATATGCCCCAGGAGCCTCTGAAACAACTCGGACACGGGCCTCGGTGAGGCGCGCTGTCATGTTGATCGAGTCCAACTCCATACTTACTGAGAAAAGAGATCCTCTGCCCGGGGATGAGTTTTCTCTTTTCCCAGTTGACCCGAAGCCCAAGGTGGCTGAGGTGACTGAGCACCATGTCCCTGTGTTCGCACAACTGCTCTCTCGACTGGGCCAGAATGAACCAGTCGTCAAGGTGGTTGAGAATGTGAACACCACGCTCGCACATGGGAGCAATGGCCACCTCCGCGACTTTCTTGAAGACACGGGGCGACAGGGCCAGCCTGAAGGGTAAGACTTTGTACTGATATGCCTGTCCCTTGAACGCAAAGCGAAGAAACGGTCTGTGTCAAGGGAGAATCGAGACATGAAGTACGCGTCCTTCAGGTCGATCACTGCAAACCAATCTTGGGGACGGATGCATTTGAAAATGCGTTTCTGCGCAAGCATCTTGAACGGCAGCCAGAGAAGGGACCGGTTCAGGACACGCAGGTCCAAGATAGGCTTGTTTTAATACTCTCGAAGTAGATTGGCTCTTAAGACGATCCTAGTTACGTCGTCACGTCGACGTTATGTCGAACATGAGCGACTGAAAGGGAACCAATGTCACTCAAATCTTCTTCACTGTGATTTGTTCTGGTGATTAGTTTGTTATGATCTAATCATATGACTGGTAGTTCTACTGTGTTAAGCACTTTTTGGGTAAGTCTACATGGTCTCTGACATGGTCTCTGACCTGAGCATCCTTAGTCTGCATTTTTTTTTTTTTTTACATTTTATGTTGAATATAAATTTTTTACCACTTCTGAGGCCATTACATAAAATATTTATATCACAATCCCTTGAACATTTAAGGCATGTAACATTTCCTTTATTCTTATACAAAGCACTATCATTCATGAGATACACTAAGAACTTAATTTTTTTTTAAGTAAAAAAATAACATAAAAAATTTCGAAACCAAAACCTGCACAGATGAAAACAAATAGTAAAATCAATTGTCCTCTATCCTTATTAGTAGGTTTTTAATTTCAGTAGGTTTTTAGTAGGTTTTTAATCAAAAAAGAGCTACAGTACAATAAATCATTTGCAGTGTCTACAGACAACATCTTGCATTTAAAGTTTTACTTTGAAATACAGATCTCAGTATATCTATATGTATTTATGATATCTGTGAGGAAAATACAGTAAATTATACACAAAATATATCAAGTTAGCAATCACATTGAATAGAGTAACAAACTAATTCTCACTATCAATGTACAGTGCTGATGTTAATGTACCAGGGAAAATGGCTTTTCAGCTATACAGGACTTAAACATCTTCTCCACCTTAAATGTAATTTGCACCTAAAGACAGATATTGGGCCATCTGCCTTGTCTATCCCAAACGTACATAAGTTTGTCTATGTTTGTATGGTAATGTTGTATGCAACAGGTCCTTTAAAAGTGAAGCCCAGGTAAAATGTGACATTCTCATTGTTATGGGGTACTGAGGATGACTTGAGAGCTGGGATATGAAATTTCATTCCTTTGGGACCCTCTAGAAAAACCTTCTCATCCTCCGTCCAGCCTGTGACACATCTCAGCAATTTAGAGATTTCTGGCATTTTCCATACCTCTCCACTAAACCATTTCAGGCGTTTTTCTGAAACAGACAGCAGTTTTGTGATTGTTTCAACCTTGCTCTTGTGGACAAACTTTTCAAATCCAGTTCCATTGCTCAGGAAGAAATGAGTGTAGATCCTCTTTTTCCTTGGAGGGATGTCCTTCAGTTTCTTGTCGTAGTTTTTCTGGAGATGTTCAACAGCAGAGAGAACAGTTTCATACTTGTGTTCTTTCTCCACTTCTGTGTCATGCTCTTCTGGCCAGAAAAGTAAGACAAGCAAGAAAAGAGCACTTGGCAAGCATCTCAGTTTCTCTTTAGGAAATTGGTGACTCAGTCTTTGCAGATCCTGAAATGCAGCCAGCTTAGAAGACTGAGTTGAGAGGCAACTTAAAGCAAAGTGGGATGCTATGTACTTGACAAGGTCTGCTGGCAGCATTTGCGCCCTCATAGGATTGCTTGGGTAAAGTGAAATAATGTGCTCCAGAACGCTCACAGGGTTGCTATCTTTCTGGTTTGTTAGGAGGGAAAAAATTGTTGTGATGTTTCCACCACCATAATAATAAATCAACATGCGTTTCATGAGAGGACTTAAGTACCCTTGGTTTTGATCTGTAAAAAGAGAAGCACCACTGAAGTATTTGCCATAAGCAAAAGACTTATTCACCAGCCAGTGCATGGGATACTTTATGGTCCTCTCAACAGTGTCAGATGTCTTCTCCTCATCAGTGTTCAGGTCAGTCTGGAAGTAACTCAAGTCTTCCGAAATCCATTCCAGTGCTTCCAGCATTATTTTTTGGAGGTTTTTCAGCTTCCAATGAAAATGTGCCCATGGTTCTTCTATCTCAACAGGAATGTAATCTGTAAGGAGGTATTTAATTAATTCTGAAGAATTTCTTCTTGAGAACAAATGAAGAGTGCGCATTAGATTCAGCAATGCACATCCTACCTCTACTACTCCAAAAAAGCCAGCATTGTTCATGGTCTCACTGTCCTCAACTGCTGCATTCTTGCATTCCTGGAAACATTCAATGGCTTTTAGTGCCGTTTCCAAAGCATCTACTGTGTTTTCAGGTGTTTTTTCATCCTGCTCCATGGCTTTACATTTAGCTGCGAACCACTGCCTGTACACCTGACCTCTGGTATCAAGAATGTAGGAATTCTTTGGCCGTTTCTCTACTGCAGTTCTTGCCCACTTTTCTGCTTCTTCAAATCTGTCATGTTTGTAATTGAGTCGAGCCAGTTGCTGAGCAAAAAATGCATCCTCATTAAAACGCTTGTAGGCCGCTTTTAGAAGCTCAATGGCTTTATCTGGACACTCTTTCTCTCTCACATGCTCAATTAGGGGAGAGAAAAAGCTGTCAAATTTATCACCTTTGCTGATCCTGTGGCGTGTCATGAACAGATCTCGCAAGAACTTCATGTACTGATCTTTACCAAACCTGTGCTCAAACAACACATCGTTGTTAAGAAGATCCAATGCAAGATCACTTTGTTGTTGTTTGTCACCCAGAAATTGGAGGATTTCCTTCGCAACCAGTGGATGAATGATTCTGACGGAGTTAATGTAGGTGTTTTCATCCCTCAAGTGTATCAAGACCAATTTAGCTTGCTCACTTAGAGAAGTCTCAAAGGCATGTCGTCGAAACCTATCCACACAGATGGACAGTGCCAGGAGAGCTTCGCAATGTGACTGAGAGATGAAAGAGTTCTGCACATAAGTGTTGAGCAATGCCACATACAGAACAAGCTTAGTAACCACAGACTTGTGGTCAATGTCTTGCAGTAAATGCTTGACAAACTTCTTCACATATTCAGCAATTTTGTGGCTCTCGAATTCCTCACTCATCAGGACAAATGTTAGAATGAATTCTGGCTTGAACTGCTTTTCAAGACTTTGTCGTTTTTTGGAAAACTGCTTTTTCTCAGTCTCTGAAAGTTTATGAGTAATAGAAACATTCTGTTGAGGTGATTCCTTGCACATCTTCTCTGGATTGTGCGATCGCCTACAACTTAGCAGAATGAAGCAGAGAGTTCCACGTGCTATTTTCTTGGTATTGACAGCCACTTCCAATTCATTCTTTACATCTTCTAAATACTCTTGATCACAGTCTTCAAACAGCAGGAGAACAGGGAGGCATTTTTGGGGATCTTTTTCTTCGTGTTCCCGAAGCCAAACTGCATCTTCTGCAACAACCGATACTGAGTATGAAGGTTTTACAACGGCACACCTTAGATCCCTTCGGTTATTCCATAGTACCTGCCTTGCCACTGTACTGCCACCACTGCCAGGATGATGGTATATGTTGATGCAGCTGATGGGTGCCCGATCCACACTCCAACAAAGACAGTCTTTCACCATATTGTTGATTTCATTGTAAGCATCTCTTTGAATAACCTCCCCAATGATTTTTTTATCCGCAAGCCAGAGGTTCATCCAAGTTACTTTTCCTCCATGGTAAAACTGCTGCTCAATCTTTTCAGATTCCATGACATCGGGACTAGTTTCTTCACAGTGGTTTAGACTCAGAATCTCCAATGAACATCTTGTTTCCTCCTCTCGAGTATCAAGGAAACACTCCCCTTTGGCATAGATTGGTAATCGTTTGGTGACCCGTGTAGTAGTAGGCTGGACCTGTTGGAGGGTTGCATTTACCTGACTTATTGTCATCCCAACAACACTTGAACTGTTAACTGTTTCCATGTCACAGGATCCTAAAGCAAACCTCTGCCAGTCCTTGAAATTCTCCTCTGATTCAGCAAGGCAGATAATGTCCTCATGTCCTTCCATGTCAGTGAAGAACTCATAGAACGTGTTTAGGAATGGTATGTCAACAGGGGAAGTAAGAAGGAAGATCACTTGAAAGGTTCCTTTTGGCAAGATATCTTTGCAGATCAACGACACACAATCTTTTAGAAGGGTTCTTTTTGTTTTGACCCAGGTCTTCTCATCACAGGGAGGCTCGTTGCCTTTATAATCACTCCGCCCATTGCAAAATATCCAGCTGGTTTGATCAAACAGACGCAGATGACTCTCAAAGTCTCGGATGCTCAAGCCACTGGGAATTTTGTAGTTCTGCATGAAATGGCGGTTCACTACATGGTGCTTATTGTATTCATGGCATAACCCCGACACATTGGAATCTGGATCAAAGTCAAACACACAGAAGATCTTCATGTTCAGCAAAAAATCAATGTGTTGCAGATCCTTCTCCTGAAATCGATTGGTGACAAGTATGTGCCATTTTTCCTTGTCCATCATTTTATTTCCATCTGTTATGAGTATTTTGAGCTTTTTTCCCAGGTTCTGGCACAGTTTTGGTGCTATGAAATTATCAGTTTTCTCTGCCTCTTCTCTCTGAGCATCCCTAAAACTGACCTGTTCGTAGAACTCATTCAGGTCAGCCACTGGTTCTGTTTTAGAACCTACTCTCCGATAAGCGGTTTTCTTCTCTAAGTGAACTTTGTTTGCCTTCTCATTAAAATTTGGCAGGCTAACAGAGAACACCTTATTCTTCACTATGCTCACTGCTGGCTTAATATCAACCTCCACAACAAAGTGTTCCACGTTGCTGTTTGAACCAATTACTTTAACAAACTGAGGTTCACCAATACATCGTCGTACAAGTTCGCTATCAGAGCTAGAGAAACTCCTCTCAATGTAATCTAATGAATCACAGTATACATCTTTTTCCTCGACAGGAACACCAATGATTTCACCATGTACATAACCAGTGTCACCTCTACTGTCCATGACACCAAAATGTATTGTGCCATTTGTACGAACATTCATACAACCAGTAGCAAACTTCAGCACTTCCTTTGCGAACTTGGACTGTAGTCTTTGACGGTCCAGTGTTGCAGCAATGGCAAATGACTTGTACTCATGACATGGACTAATAAAATCCCTAACCCCTGATTCTGGTAAGAGTACACTGTTCTTAACATATGTAAAATCAGCACCTTTCATTTCAAAAGGTCGTGGTTTGGAATCTCTCTTTGTTGTTACCACAAGTACAGAATCTTCTTCCTTGTTATTGTCTTCATTGATATCGGCTCTTGTGTCAATACTTTTAATTGCACTTGCTCCAAGGTAATTTTTTCCAGAAGACTCTTTGTGTAAATTATCATGTTGTCGTTGGGCTTTCTGTGAATTAATTACTAACTCATCTCTTTTTTTGATTATCAAAAGCGCAGGCCCAGATTTCATTCCAGTCTCTTTTTTCAGATATTCTTCTGATAGTTCACGTAGGATCCGACCATCTACTTCCTCTTCATGAAGTTTTTCGATGTATGTTTCTTTAATTCCTATTGATCTTAACCAGTTGCCCACCATAGACTCAGTCCATGTCTCCAGTGGAGGATCCTCTGGCTTTTCTGCAAACCAAAAAATAGCTCAAGGTGAGATATTTTACTTTAAAACATTGACTGGTAAGTGTTATAAAAAAAACATTATACTTGCCCATTTTTTAATTTGTCTTCTAATGATCATTCCCAGTGCAAATATAGACACCTTTACATTGCAGACCTTGAAGAACAAAAATGAGATTGTTAAAGCAGAGACATTTTAAAGCCAACAACAATACATTTATCTGTATTTTATCTGGCAACAACTGGGATGTATTTCAGATTAATTTCATCATTAAATTAATGCACAACAAGAGGTGTAAACATAGAAAGGTGCATCCATTTAGTTATCTGTTAATTGCTAATTACTTCAAATTCACATCTGCATGAGCAAAGTACATGCTATAGATTCAAATATAGGCATAACCTAGATAACGAAAAAGATGCATTAGGATTGGCATTTAAAGACATTCTGAACTCTATTGGAGTTAGAAAACACATGTCAGGACCTACTCATTGTCATAATCATACTCTAGATCTAATATTTTCACATGAAATCAATGCTGATGCCTTTGAAATTCTGCAGCAGAGCAATGACATCTCAGATCATTATCATTATCGTGTATACTTCATTTAGCCAAGGCTGCAAAGCCGACTCCGTGTTACAAATATGTGAGACCTATCACTTCTGCCACTAAAGATTGCTTTATTAATAATCTTCCTGATCAGTATCGTCATCTCAGCATCCCAGATAGCTTAGAAGAACTTGATATTGCGACAGAAACTTTTAACTCTCTCTTATCCAGCACTTTAGACACAATTGCTCCTTTGCACTTAAAGAAGATTAAAGGAAATAGTCCAACGCCGTGGTACAACGAGTACACTCTGGCCCTTAAGAGAGCAGCCAGAAAACAAAACTAGAGGTATTTCGCATTTCATGGAAAGAGAGTGCGATTGCATACAGAGAGGCCTTAAAAGCTGCTAGATCTGCTTATTTTTCAACCCTATTAGAAGAAGATAAACAAAACCCTAGGTATTTATTTGAAACAGTGGCTAAACTAACGAAAAATAAAGCTTCAAGCCCAGATGTTTCTTAGCAGAACAGCAGTAGAGACTTTGAACTTCTTTACTTACAAGATTGATACTATCAGGGAGAAAATTATAACTATGCAACCGTCTACTACAGTATTGCATCAGACAGTGTACTGTAGTCTCCTTGAGGAAAAATTAAATTCATTCATTGCTATAGGAGAGGAAGAATTTTCTATACTCGTTAAAACATCTAAATCGACAACATGTATGTTAGACCCTATACCGACTAAGCTATTGAAAGAGATGCTTCCAGAGGTCATAGATCCTCTTCTTAATATCATTAATTCATCTTTGTCTCTAGGATACGTACCAAGAACTGTTAGGCTGGCTATGATTAAACCGCTTGTTAAAAAAACGCAACTTGATCCTACAGAATTAATCAATTACAGGCCGATCTCGAATCTACCTTTTTTGTCAAAGATACTAGAAAAGGCAGTATCCTCACAACTATGTTCCTTTTTAGAAAGGAATGATATTTGCGAGGATTTTCAGTCAGGATTTAGACCGTACTATAGTACTGAGACAGCTCTCATTAGAGTAACAAATTATTTGCTCTTTTCATCCGATCGTGGTTGTATCTCTCTATTAGTGTTACTCAATCTTAGTGCTGCATTTGATACTATCGACCACAACATTCTTTTAAATAGACTCGAAAATTATGTTGGCATTAGTGGAATTGCATTAGCATGGTTTAAATCATACTTATCTGGCCGTTATCAGTTTGTAGCAGTAAATTAAGAGATGTCTTATCGATCAAAAGTTCAGTATGGCGTACCACAAGGCTCAGTACTAGGACCGTTGCTGTTCACTCTGTACATGCTACCCTTAGGAGATATCATTAGGAAGCATGGCATTAGTTTTCACTGTTATGCTGAGGATACTCAGCTATATATTTCTTCACGCCCAGACGAAACTTATCAATTCACAAAATTAACGGAATGCATAGCTGATATAAGAAACTGGATGACTAGTAATTTCCTACTACTTTATTCAGAAAAACAGAGATTCTAATTATTGGACAAAAAACCTAGTACACTGTCTAACACTTGATGGCTGCTCTGTCAAGTCTTCGTCGTCGGGTTAGGAACCTGGGTGTGCTCTTTGATACCAATCTTTCATTTGAAAGTCCATCCATCCATCCATCTTCTACCGCTTATCCGGGGCCGGGTCGCGGGGGCAGCAGTCTAAGCAGGGATGCCCAGACTTCCCTCTCCCTAGACACTTCCTCCAGCTCTTCCGGGGGGACACCGAGGCGTTCCCAGGCCAGCCGGGAGACATAGTCTTCTTCTTCCTTCTTCACCACGACAGACCGGTACAGGGACCGCATTACTGCAGAAGCTGCACCGATCCGCCTGTCAATCTCCCGTTCCATCCTTCCCTCACTCGTGAACAAGACCCCAATATACTTGAACTCCTCCACTTGAGGCAGGAGCTCTCCACCAACCTGAAGCAAACCACCCTCTTCCGACTGAGAACCATGGCCTCGGATTTGGAGGTGCTGATTCTCATCCCAGCCGCTTCACACTCGGCTGCAAACCGTCCCAGTGCATGCTGGAGGTCCTGGTCTGATGAGGCCAACACGACAACATCATCCGCAAAGAGCAGAGATGAAATCGTGTGGTCCCCAAACCTGACCCCCTCCGGCCCCTGGCTGCGCCTAGAAATTCTGTCCATAAAAATTATGAACAGAACCGGCGACAAAGGGCAGCCCTGCCGGAGTCCAACACGCACAGGGAACAAGTCTGACTTACTGCTGGCAATACGAACCAAGCTCCTGCTCCGGTCGTACAGGGACCGGATAGCCCTTAGCAAAGGGCCCCGGACCCCATACTCCCGGAGCACCCTCCACAGGCCGCCGCGAGGGACACAGTCGAATGCCTTCTCCAAATCAACAAAGCACATGTAGATTGGTTGGGCAAACTCCCATGAACCTTCCAGCACCCTGTAGAGGGTATAGAGCTGGTCCAGTGTTCCACGACCGGGACAAAAACCACACTGTTCCTCCTGAATCCGAGGTTCTACTATCGGCCGGATTCTCCTCTCCAGTACCCTGGCATAGACTTTCCCAGGGAGGCTGAGAAGTGTGATCCCCCTATAGTTGGAGCACACCCTCCGATCCCCCTTCTTGAAAAGAGGGACCACCACCCCGGTCTGCCAGTCCAAAGGTACTGTCCCCGACCGCCACGCGATGTTGCAGAGGCGTGTCAGCCAAGACAGCCCCACAACATCCAGAGACTTGAGGTACTCAGGGCGGATCTCATCCACCCCCGGTGCCTTGCCACCGAGGAGTTTCTTGACTACCTCGGTGACTTCAGCCCGGGTAATGGACGAGACCGCCTCCGAGCCCTCAGCCTCTGCTTCCTCAATGGAAGACGTGACGGCGGGATTGAGGAGATCCCCCTCCTGAGGCGCCGGACGGTTTGCCAGAATCTCTTCGAGGCCGACCGATAGTCCTTCTCCATGGCCTCACCGAACTCCTCCCAGGCCCGAGTTTTTGCCTCCACAACCACCCGGGCTGCAGTCCGCTTGGCCCGTCGGTACCCATCAGCTGCCTCAGGAGTCCCACAAGCCAGCCAGGCCCGATAGGACTCCTTCTTCAGCTTGACGGCATCCCTTACTTCCGGTGTCCACCACCGGGTTCGGGGATTGCCGCCTCGACAGGCACCGGAGACCTTACGGCCACAGCTCCGAGTGGCCGCGTTGACAATGGAGGTGGAGAACATGGTCCACTCGGACTCAATATCTCCAGACTCCCTCGGGATCTGGTCGAAGCTCTGCCGGAGGTGGGAGTTGAAGATCTCTCTGACAGGAGATTCGGCCAAACGTTCCCAACAGATCCTCACAGTACGTTTGGGTCTGCCGAGTCTGTCCAGCTTCCTCCCCCGCCATCGGATCCAACTCACCACCAGGTGGTGATCAGTTGACAGCTCCGCCCCTCTCTTCACCCGAGTGTCCAAGACATACGGCCGGAGGTCGGATGAAATGACCACAAAGTCGATCATTGACCTCCGGCCTAGGGTGTCCTGGTGCCATGTGCACTGATGGACACCCTTATGCTTGAACATGGTGTTCGTTATGGACAAGCTGTAACTAGCACAGAAGTCCAATAACAGAACACCACTCGGGTTCAGATCAGGGGGGCCGTTCCTCCCAATCACGCCCCTCCAGGTGTCACTGTCGCTGCCCACGTGGGCGTTGAAGTCCCCCAGTAGAGAGACGGAGTCCCCAGTCGGAGCACTTTCCAGCACCCCTCCCAGAGACTCCAAGAAGGCCGGGTACTCTGCACTGCCGTTCGGCCCGTAAGCACAAACGACAGTGAGAGACCTATCCCCGACCCAAAGGCGTAGGGAAGCGACCCTCTCGTTCACCGGGGTAAACTCCAACACATGGCGGCTGAGCTGGGGGGCTATAAGCAAACCCACACCAGCCCGCCGCCTCTCACCATGGGCAACTCCAGAGTGGTGAAGAGTCCATCCTCTCTCGAGGAGTGTGGTTCCAGAGCCCAAGCCGTGCGTAGAGGTGATCCCAACTATCTCTAGTCGGAATCTCTGAACCTCACGCACAACCTCAGGCTCCTTCCCCGCCAGAGAGGTGACATTCCATGTCCCTAGAGCTAGATTCCGCGTCCAGGGATCGGGTTGTCTAGGCCCCCGCCTTCGACTGCCGCCCGATCCACTTAGCACCGGCCCCTTACGGTCCCTCCTGCAGGTGGTGGGTCCACGGGAGGGTGGCCCCACGTCACTCCTTCGGGCTGAGCCCGGCCGGACCCCATGGGGGGAGGCCCGACCACCAGGCGCTCGCATACGAGCCCCAACCCCGGGCCTGGCTCCAGGGTGGGGCCCCGGCTGCACCATACCGGGCGATGTCACGGTCCTCGTTTTTTTTGACATCATAAGGGTTTTTGAACCGCTCTTAGTCTGACCCGTCGCCTAGGACCTGTTTGCCTTGGGAGACCCTACCAGGGGCATATAGCCCCAGACAACATAGCTCCTAGGTTCATTCGGGTACTCAAACCCCTCCACCACGGTAAGGTGGCAGTTCAAGGAGGGGTTTGAAAAGTTCAAGGAGGGTTCATTTGAAAGTCACGTCTCTAATATCTGTAAAACCACATTTTTCCATCTTAAAAATATATCTAAATTATGTCATATGCTCTCAATGACAAATGCGGAACAAGTAGTTCATGCGTTCATGACATCGAGGCTAGATTATTGTAATGCTATTATGGGTGGTTGCCCTGCACGGTTAATAAACAAACTGCAGCTGGTCCAAAATGCAGCAGCTCGAATTCTTACCAGAACCAGGAAGTATGACCATATTAGCCCAGTTCTGTTAACACTGCATTGGCTCCCTATTAAACATTGTATACATTTTAAAATATTGCTGATTACTTACAAAACACTAAATGGTTTAAATCCCTAGTACTTGCGCGAGCTCTTAACGCATTATAGTCCTTCCCGTCTATTGCAATCTTAAAATTTCAGCCAGTTGATAATACCTAGAATATCAAAATCGACTGCTGGCGGTAGATCCTTTTCCTAATTAGCACCAAAACTTTGGAACAATCTTTCTGACATTGTCCGGGAAGCAGACACACTCTGTTAGTTCAAATCTAGACTAAAAACACATCTCTTGTGATCACTGACCTAGCATACACATAGCACATAATAGACTTCTATAATTCGATGTTAGGCTGCATAGATTAGGTCAGCCGGAACCGGGAACACTTCCCATAAATCCTGATGTACTTGTTACATCATAAGAAGGATGCTAATATTAGTCTCTCTTTTTAATCCCGAGGTTTACCGCAGTCCACCGGATCCAGGCTGTATCCAGATCTGATGAAGGACCTGCGCCTGGACACGACGACAACGCAGTCCTGAAGTGTCAACTAGGCTCTCCCCTGTGAAGGCCTCCTTCCCTTCCCTTTACCTCTGTACAGATGGTAAAACCTCTGTACAGAGGTAATACCTGATGGTAATACCTCTGTACAGATGATAAGACATTGTTGTTTTATCTGTAAAGAGTCACCACGTGGCTACGTGGTGTATCCATGATAAATAATTCTGTATCATACATTTTTTAGGCCAGACAAGTAGTTTGTTGAGGGTTGATTTGTAAAGAAGGACTACACGCCTGAAAGAAGAATTTGATTTACGTTCACAATCAAAGGCAGAGTTTATTTTACATAGAACTAGGCAAAAATATTATTTCGAATCGGAGAGAACTAGCCACTTATTGGCCCTCAGGTTGAGGGAATGCGAGTCTAAGGCCTTTACATTTACATTTACATTTAGTCATTTAGCAGACGCTTTTATCCAAAGCGACTTACAAATTAGGACTAAAATTAAGCGAGTCATCAAGAAGAGGCAAAAAACAACAACAACGCAAGAAGTGCTCAGAATACGAGGTTCAGGCATTATTCAGAGTAGCATAAGCACAGTAAGTGAGGTTTTAAAGGGAATTTTTTTTTATTTTTATTTTTTTTATTTATGAGGTTAAGTGCTCACGGAAGAGATGGGTTTTCAGCTGTTTTTTGAATGTTGTCAGGGATTCTGCATTCCGGATGAGGGTGGGGAGAGTGTTCCACCAGCATGGAACTGTGAATGAGAATGTTCTGGAAAGTGATTTTGTGGCTTTCTGTGATGGAACCAAACCTTTATCAGTGCAATAAAATGATCAGGTCACCACGAATCTCGTGATAATCAATGACATATGTGAATAAGTGAAGTTAAGATTTTTAAACAAATTTATACAAAGCCGAAACCAATTTTGATGAGTCAATCTGAAAAGAGTATCTAGGTAAATTAGTACTGCCTCAGATCCCCCAGATGGATAAAGACTCTTTGGAGGCCCCGTTAAATTTGGAGGAGCTTCATGACAGAGTCCTGCACGGGTCCAATTTTTTAAATCCGCACCCGCCCGTACCCGCAGTGCTTAAAACCGAATCCGACCCGTTTTCCGACAGCAGCACTAATTCAAATCCGCACCCGACCCGACCCGCTTAAAATAGAACCGACACCCGACCCGCACCCGAAATAAAATCAGTTTAGACTATCACATTATAGACACACTTACAAAAATGTTTATTGCCCGGTCATACAGAAGTTATTACACAACCATTAACACAAGGACAACATCAGCCGAATCTGTCAAACGGCCGGTACATGAAGAACATAGCCAACGTTTCCACAAAACTCGAGTAGCCTATAACAGATGCGGCTACAACACTATTTTCTGCCACGCAATTTTGTCTAGCTTACATCTGACAATTTTGGGTTCAAACACGCCCTGTCTGCACACAACACATATTTAACAGTGTTAAATGTGAAAAATACTGTTCGATAGAACTGCTTACTGCGTGCTTCCTCGGCGATGAATCCACATGTGCGGCAATCCAACACGAAAATGCATGCAGCAAATCCTTTCACAATATTGTTTTCTTCAGATATCTCAAAATTTCTCCCACACAATGGACTTGATTTTTGATAACGTATTGTCGACAACTTTACAATCTCCTAGTCCTAGCTATTCTTTTCTCCAACTCTTCAGCATCCATCTCGCCGACTGCAAGCAGATCGCGCGCGCGGTTATGACGTTTTTTTTTTTTTTTCAAAGTGAAAGTAGGTATAGAGACAGACTCCTGAGAGGGCGTGGGCACAAATAAACTGATGTGGATTTTAAATTATTTTATCAACTTGAAATACAGGCATATTTTTGTAAGTGTGTTCCTAAAAATATGCATATATATATATTTTTACGTTTGCACGTGATTGTTTTAAACCTGTGTTTAAACCCGTGTTTCCTCCGTGTCCGACCCGACCCGCACCCGTATCCGACACAGTTGGATATTTCTCACCCGTTTGAGCAAAATTTGCGGGTCACCCGTCGGGTACCCGCGGGTACCCGAACCCGTGCAGGTCTCTACTTCATGAATCATTAAGAAGTCTTCAAAAGGGCAAGTCATCAGGCCTAGATGGCCTCCCTCCTGAATTGTTTTTAGAAATATGGGATTTGCTAGGGAATCTCATGCTTGATTCGTTTAATTTTGCAATTGAGCACAGGGCATTTTTTTCATAGAGATCAAAAAACATCTTTGATATCATTGCTTCTTAAAAAAGGGGAAAGATTGCTCCAACTATAGACCGGTATCACTCATCCCATGCAATTTAAAGGTTTATGCTAAAGTTCTTGCCTCTCGCATGGAAAAAGTAACTCATAGCTTAATTAAGGAGGACTAAACTGGTTTTATTAAGTTCGCATCCGATAATATGCGTCGACTTTTTCATGTTCTTGATTTTGCAGACGCCCATCCGAGCTACTTGACGCAGAAAAAGCCTTTGACAGGCTAGAGTGGACCTATATGTGGGCAGTTCTGCAATGTTTTGGTTTTGGTGAACTTTACCACTCGCATCAGTCTTAACTGGTAATATTTAATGCCGCTTTAATGCCAATTAACAATGTTAAGGTTAATTATCCTATCCCCTCATTCATTCCTATTAAAGATTCTTTCATCTATTTGGGTATTACCATATATAAAACATCCATAAGATTGCCAGGGACAATTTTAATAACATTTTAGAGTGATACTCAAAGATGGAATAATCTTAAAGTCTCTCTTCAAGGCCGAATCTCCACAGGCAAAATGAATTTGTTACCTCGGCTTAATTTTCTTTTTTCTATGCTCTTCAAGGCCGAATCTCCACAGGCAAAATGAATTTGTTACCTCGGCTTAATTTTCTTTTTTCTATGCTGCAGCCCCCCCCTCCAGGTTCCTTTACGGAGATCAATTCCATACTTTCCCAGTTTATCTGGAATGATAAACGACCCAGAATAAAATTTGCCACATTGCAGCAGCCTATACTTTCAGGAGGATTGGCTGTGCCAAATTTTGAATTATAATATTCGTTGTTCCAACTTAAGACTCTTCATATTTGGGTTGATCCTCATTCCAAAGTTTCATGGAGAGAAATTGAAGCTGACAAGGTTAAACCACATAGGCTCCAAGATATTCTATTTGCTGGTACAGGAAATAAAAATAAGTATAAATTCGGCCCGGTTGTGGCCAGTTCTATTAGGATCTGGAAAAGGGTTCAACGTCTGATGGGAGGACCTTTCAAATTTTGTAACAACACACCCTTATGGCACAACTTTTAAGACCTTCTTGGTCTTCACTGGGCATAAACTCATGCGGGCACTTATTTGACAACCAGGGACTCTGCATACTTCAAGAACTAAGAACTATGTTTTGTTTACCAGCATCCTCATATTTTGTCTTTTTTCAGTTACTTTTTTCAGTAAGGCATATGGAGTTCCATGGGCATCCCTGATTTCCTCTCATCCTATGTGGGATTGGATCACACCATCCTCTGATCAGCCTTCCGTTTCTTTAATATATAGTAAGCTTAATGATCACATTGCAAAGCCTCTTTCTATTAAATCTATCTGGAATCGTGAATTATTCGGGTTTTATTCGTGAATTATTTTAAAGGGTAACTAAACCCTAAAACAACTTTTTTTAGTTAATGATCTGTAAGACTGGTGCTTTATTAATGCTGTTCATTGATTCAAGTACATTTTTTGACATTTGGGTATAATGTGTTTTAATTCTACAATATATGGTGTAAAAACGTCTCTGAGTGCTGCCCTCTTCAGGTTGAACGGTGGCTACTGCAGTTGAATTTTCCTATTGGAAGTTGTTGTGCCCTGTGACGTAAGAGGGCACCAGCTCACCACGCCCTTGCCTACAGAGAGACGGCTCTGCCCACTTTTCCAGCATTTTTAAAATATTGCCAGTGGGTGGAGTCAGGCTCTGACCAGGGGTTGTTGCCCCCTTAATTTATCTGTCGACTGGGAGAGGGTGTGGTCTCATCTAATCTTAACTTCTAAAAACTTGGCTCATTGTCTTATCCATTTCAAAGTCATCCATAGAGCATACATAACCCCTTACAAGAGGTTCAAAATGAAACTGCAGTCAACCTATAACTGCCATATCTGTAACACTGTATCATCAGGCACTTTTCTTCATATGTTTTGGGAGTGTCCAATTGTTGTCAACCTATGGGCCAATGTAAACTTGGTTTTGTCCTCCTTACTACAAATTGAATACATGCCCAATCCAGGTTTATGTTTTCTCAATGATGATTCTGACTCTTGTATAAGTTCAATGCAAAAGGGAATGTTGTTTGCTGGGTTTACAGCTGCAAAGAAGACAATAATACAGAACATCTTGGTTACGTATGTAACCCTCGTTCCCTGAGAAGGAACGTTATTACAAAACGTGCCAATGGCAAAGAAATGCCATGGGTCTGCGGAATTTGCATAGCATAACTCCGTCCCACCTCGTGGGTATATAAGAAAGTATGCTGGCAACAGTATCCCATCACGCAACCTCGGCTGTCTTCCAGTGTCCTGCGTAAGTCTGAGCTCCCTGCCTCAACACCAAGGGTGGCAAGGTGGCTTGCCAAGGGAAAGACACATGCTCAGAGAGGCTTACAGTGGAAATACACATGTGGGGGTCGCCCAAGGGGGGAACCATGCACATGGAAGCACCAAGCCAACGCGAAAGCTGCCGGTGGCATAACTCTGGCGTTGGACATCAACGGCACTGGAGGAACTCAGGGCTTCTCTGGGAAGCTCACCTGAGGGGAATATCGCACATATCCAGATCCGAGGAGTGGAATGGTGAGCAAGCGAAGACACCTGAGCATCCTAATACCGGCTAGTTGAAGCGAGTACACGAGAGGACACTGGCTCCACTCGGAGATTGTAGAATCTCGCGAATGTGTTGGAAGCCGCCCAGCTTGCAGCTCTGCAGATGTCTGATAGCGATGCGCTAGAGCCCAAGAGCAAGCCACACTCCGGGTGGAGTGTGCCTTCACACCAAGGGGGCATGGTCGACCTAACCAGTAAGACAACCTTTGCTTGGAGAGAGCCTTTCCCTTCAGCTTCCCACCATAACAGACAAAGAGCTGTCTACATAAGCATGGAGGGCGCGTACTGGACAGAGCAGTGCCAAGGCTGGGTCTGCCTCCTCCAAGGGCAGCACTTGCAGGTTCACCATTTGGTCTTGAAAGGGAGTGGTGGGAACCTTGGGCACGTATCCAGGCCGGGGTATCAGGATCAAGTGAGAATGGGCCGGCCCGAACACCAGGCACAATTCATCAACGGAAAATGCCTGCAGGTCCCCTACCCTCTTGAAGTAGGCCAATGCTGTCTTCATTGACAGGAACTTAAGCTCCACTGATTGCAGAGGCTCAAAGGGAGCACTCTGCAGGGTGTTTAGAACCACTGAGAGGTCCCAAGAGGGTACGAGAGGAGGGCGAGGTGGATTCAGTCTCCTCGCTCCTCTCAGGAACCTGATGACCAGGTTGTGCTTCCCCACGGACTTACCTTCAACTGTGTTGTGATGTGTGGCGATAGCGGCAACATACACTTTGAGGGTGGAGCGAGACAGCCTTCACTCCAACCCTTCTTGCAGGAAGGAAAGCATGACACTGATCGGGCATTTTCTGGGGCCTTCTCGGCGAGAAGAGCACCAGGTGATGAAGAGGTTCCACTTCAGCGCGTAGGCATGTCTCGTGGACGATGCTCTAGCGGAAGGTGGTGGTAGGATACTCAAACCTGCCTCGTCTTCGTCGCTCGCAGAGCGAGGCTGGTGGCAGCACACAGCTCATCAAAGAGCCCTGGGTCAGTCCTGCCCTCGTGCATGTTCCTGAGCATCTGTGCCTGATAGACCTACTGGATGGCCATGGAATGCAAAGAAGCGGCTGCCTGCCCCATAGCTCTATAGGAGTTCGCGACGAGAGTCAGCTTTGGAGGGGTGCTTAAAAACCAATCGTCCAGCCGCAAGCGCTCAGGGCAGCTCTGGAGGACGCCCGCGGGTTGCGGCATGCTTAAAGGGGGGTGTGGAGCGTGGAATAGTCGTCGCTTTATTCCACATCATCACCCTCAGGTCACCCTGTCCACCAGCCAAAGTACCACCTCTCGAGGATGTGGATGAGGGACTCTCCCATCCACAAAGGCTGCCTTAGCGTGATCTACGCCCAAACACGCAAGGCAGCGATTGTGCCTATCAAACTCGGAAACAGTCCGACCGCAACCAGAAGTGCATGGGCGAACTCGTAACTCGTAGTGACCACGAAAGGGAACTGGTTTACTCTGCACATGTGTGCAAAAACATATTGGATTCATAGCCTCCATTAAAAAATGACTTGTGAATGTACAACAGCAGGAATCAACAAGGCTAAACCTATTACCATTGATGCATGGCAATGTTTTTCTTCAACATATTGGACTATATAAAGGAATGCCTATATAAAGTTTTATTTCTTTTTTTTCCCTCCTTCTTTCATATTGTTAAATTACTGATAATATGTGTTTCTCCCCTTCCCTGTCTGTTTGTTTGAATGGATGTTATTTTGTTATTTCTAAAGACAATAAAAAGTTGATCACCAAAAAAAAATACAAAAAAATGGGCAAGCGAAAAGATCTGAGTGACTTTGACAAGGGCCAAATAGTGATGGCAAGATGACTGGTCAGAGCATCTCCAAAATGGCAAGTCTTGTGGGGTGTCCCGTGGTTAGTACTGTACCTACCAAAGTTGGTGCAAGGAACGACAACAAGTGATCCAGAATCAGGTTCATGGGCACCCAAGGCTTACTGTGTGGGGAGCAAAAGCTCGCCTGTCTGTTCCGATCACACAGAAGAGGTACTGTATTGAAAAATGTAACACTGCCCATGACGGTGTTAGGCTGCAGACCGGTGAGAGTGCCCATGCCCTGTTCACCGCTGAACGCACATACAAATGGGCATCAGAACTGGACCATTGAGCAATGGAAGAAGGTTGCCTGGTCTGATTTCTTTTAGATAAGGTGGATGGCTGGGTGTGTTTGTTCATCGCTTACCTGGGGAAGAGATGGCAGCAGGATGCACTATGGGAAGAGGACAGGCTGACAGAAGCATTGTTATGATCTGAGAAAAGATCTGCTGGGAAAGTCCATGCCTTAATGCATTAACCCTCTGAGGTCGGCAAACGCGCCCCCGCGTTTTGCTGTATTTTCTTCACATTGTAGCACTATAAACTTAAATTACTCCGTCATTTATGTTCATGCAGAAAAAAGAAATATAAAAAAAGAATCTGTGATATTTCTACTTTTGTATGTGTCCATTTACAATCAAATCAAAACATTGTGCTTTTGTAAAATAAAGAAAATAAACAGGGTGTGCGTTCTGCCTCTCCGTCGCGGTGAACTTTTTTTTCTTGAGCTCGTCTATAAACTGAAACAAAACTCAGCGAATACTTGTCACACATTTATGAGCCATATACCTTTATAAACATTTAAGTGTGTACTTTTAAATGATCGGATTAAAACTGAAAACAAATATTCTCTGTTTAAGTAATTTGTATAAAACCAACAAGATGTCCAGCTTCTCAAACGCTTCCTAATTATTTTTAATTTGAACACGCCCACTCGCGCAAAAGATATTCACATGCAAATCTCCACATGGAACGCGAACGCGCTCATTACCTCAAAAACAAAACACCAAAACACTTCACAAGTCTCTGCTTTTCGTCGAGTTTGAAAGGCGCACCGTGAGCTTACATTGGATTTAGGCTACCTCAGAAGAAGAAGAACGCAATTTGAAGACAAGAAAGATGTAAGGTAAGAAATTCTTACATATTAGTTTGTTATTGTTGCATAAATTTCACATTGCAGTTGAACTGTTGCTAAATATAGGGTGAATATTATAATATTTAGACCCGTGTTTACTGTTACTGTGTTTGTGGATATCTGCTCAAACGTAGATATGTATATGGTAACCATAATGTTTTATATTTGAGCGCGATCGCGTTTGAATGTATCATATTTGATACATTCGAAAAGCAAAACGCACCAAACGGCTTCATATTTTTACTATTATCTCATTTCATATCATCATAACGAATGGAAACATTTGAAGTAACATGATAATCAATATATTTTTCTCTAGCTTAGTTATTACTGAAATATTTTGGAAGATTTATAGGCTGCTATAGGTTATTGTTATTATTATTTTATGCAGCACTGCGCATAGCCTATGCCTACAAGGCACAACAAACCTGGTGTTCATTATATTATATATTGTTGGAAACATTTATGTGTGTGTGTGTGTGTGTATTCTGTGAATTTTAAAAAGCAATTTTAACCAGAAAAATCGAAAATTTATTCCCAAAATCGTGCAGGCCTTTCTCTTGATATCAGTATGTTCACTTTTTTTTTTCTTTCAGGGCCCAGATGCCACTGAGTCCTGCTGACTTCAACATTCACATGAGTCTCTGTACATGAACATGGTAAAGTGAAAATCAAACACCTTGGAAATGAAAGGTATGTACAATGTAGTAGGTAAGTAGTTTTTAGGAATGGCAATGAGTGCTTTTTTGTCATTTGTTGTGTATCTTTGGATTATGCTGTGTTGTAAATAAATCCCAAAAATCTAAAAGCCATTCTTTTTTAAATCTCCTCATTCTTTGTGCAAGGTTGCTCAGAATGATAGGGCCTGATAGTTCCTAATAGGGCAGTTAGGGGAGGGTCTTTGTCTTTCTCAGGTGTGAAAAGCTTACATATTAATGAGCTCCACATAAAGCTTTTTCACACAAAACACGTCGTAAAATTTTTAAATCAATATATTGTCTTACCTGAATGAGCAGTCAGGGTGATTTTCACATAGTTTTAGAGCAAATATTCTAGGCTACGTCATACAATTTTCAAAAGTCTTGTGAAGAAATAATCAGTATGGGTTTCATGACCTTATTTCAGTGAGAATTTTTTTTTGTATTTTCACAAACCACGCATAAATGTCATTATCTCAAAACAACAAACTTTTACACACATGCTGCTGATATATTATTGTAGTAGAGTTTGTGCTGAATACAGTGTAATTAGACTTTAGCCATGAAAATGTCACAAGTAACATAAATAAGCACAAATGTCAGAGCATGTCAGAACACCTCCAGGGCCCAGAAAACAGCACAGACCCCAGAGGGTTAAAGCTGGTTTGACAGCACAAGGGGGACCTACACGATATTAGGCAGGTGGTTTTAATGTTGTGGCTGATCAGTCTATATGTGGGATATCCATCCTTTTTTCCATCTTTAAATCATCTAAATCAACAACATGTAGGTTAGACCCTATACTGACTAAGCTACTGAAAGAGATGCTTCCAGAAGCCATGGATCCTCTTCTTAAAATTATTAATTCATCTTTGTCATTAGGATTTGTACCGAAAACTTTTAAGGTGGCTATTATTAAAACTCTTATTAAAAAAACACAACTTGATCGTAGAAAATTAGTCAATTACAGGCCGATCTCAAATCTACCCTTCTGTCAAAAATACTAGAAAAGGCAGTATCCTCACAATTTTGTTCCTTTTTAGAAAGAAATGGTATCTGCGAGGATTTCCAGTCAGGACTTAGACCGTATCATAGTACTGAGACAGCTCTCATTAGAGTCACAAATGATTTGCTCTTATCATCCGATCGTGGTTGTATCTCTCTATTAGTGTTATTTTAATGTTGCATTTGATACCATCGACCACAACATTCTTTTAAATAGACTCGAAAATTATGTTGGCATTAATGGAATTGCATTAGCTTGGTTTAACTCATACTTATCTGACCGTTATTAGTTTGTAGCAGTAAATGAAGAGATGTCATATCGATCACAAGTTTAGTCTGGTGTGCCCCAAGGCTCAGTACTAGCACCTTTGCTTTTCACTCTGTACATGCTACCCTGGGAAGATATCATTAGTAATAGGAACCATGAAATTAGTTTTCACTGTTATGCTGATGACATTCAGCTCTATATTTCTTTGCGCCCAGAAGAAACTTACCAATTCACAAAATTAACGGAATGCATAGCTGATGCATGAAAAATTGGATGACCAGTAATTTCCTACTACTTAATTCTGAAAATAGAGTTTCTAATTATTGGAACCTCCGCACGTAATAACCTAGAATACTGTCTAACACTTGATGGCTGCTCTGTCAAGTCTTTGTCCTCAGTTAGGAACCTGGGTGTGCTCTTTGATACCAATCTTTCATTTGAAAGCCACGTTTCTAACATCTGTAAAACCGCATTCTTCCATCTTAAAAATACACCTAAATTATGACATATGCTTTCAATGACGAATGCGGAACAGTTAGTTCACGCGTTCATGACCTCAAGGCTAGATTATTGTAATGCTCTACTGGGTGGTTGCCCTGCACGCTTAATAAAAGTCCAGTTGGTCCAAAACGCAGAAGCTCGAGTTCTTATTAGAACCAGGAAGTATGACCATATTAGCCCTGTTCTGTCAACACTGCATTGGCTCCCTATTAAACATCGTATGAATTTTTAAATATTACTGATTACTTACAAAGCACTAAATGGTTTAGCTCCGCAGTACTTGAGCGAGCTCTTAAAGCATTATAGTCCTTCACGTCTATTGCGATCTCAAAATTCCGGCCAGTTAATAATACCTAGAATATCAAAATCAACTGCTGGCGGTAGATCCTTTTCCTATTTAGCACCAAAACTCTGGAACAATCTTCCTAACATTGTTCGAGAAGCAGACACACTCTGTCAGTTTAAATCTAGACTAAAAACACATCTCTTTAACCTGGCATACACATAGAACATTACACATTTCTATTATTCAAATCAGTTAAATGACTATTAGGCTGCATAAATTAGGTCAGCCGGAAAACACCCAATGTACTTGCTACATCATAAGAAGAATGGCATCTACGCTAATGTTAGTCTTTCTGTTTATTCCGAGGTTTAGTGTAAGCAGCCGGATCCGGGCCGTATCCAGATCAGATGATGGACCTGCGCCTAGACACGACCACAATGCATGATGTAGTCAGCCGGATCTGTACCGTATCCAGAACAGATGGTGGACCTGCGCGTAGACACGACCACAACTTTTCCCTTAAATGTCAGCAGAGGTTGTGTCAACTAGACTCTCCCCTGTCAAGGCCTCATTGACACGACAGTCATAAGCACTGCTCCTCAACAAACCCATCTTCATACTGACGTGATGACTCTGACCTTCAACCAGATGGAACTGGATAATATTCTGAATGTTCCAATCCAATCTGACTTCTGACCTGTAAGGCTGCCTGAATCATAATCATACACTGTTCGTTCTTAGGCCAGAGCAGAACTGGCCCCCCGACTGAGCCTGGGTTCTCCCAAGGTTTTTTCTCCATTCTGTCACCTGATGGAGTTTTGGTTCCTTTTGGTCGCCTTTGGCTTTTGGCTTGGTTATTTGGGGACATTTAATTTAATATTCAACAGTATTACTGATCTGCCTGTATTGAAATCGCATTTTCTCCAGAGAGGCTATATATTTAAATGAATTAAATTAATAACGTTTTTACAACAAAAAAGAACAATTACTGAACTTACTTAAAGGAGAAGTTCACTTTCAAAAAAACTTTTGCTGATAATTTACTCACCCCCATGTCATCCAAGATGTCCATGTCTTTCTTTCTTCAGTCGCAAAGAAATTAAGGTTTTTGATGAAAACATTCCAGGATTTCCCCCCATGTAATGGATTCTATTGGGACCCAAACGGTAGAAGGTCCAAATGACAGTTTAAGTGCAGCTTCAAAGGGCTTTAAACGATACCAGACGATGAATAAGGGTCTTATCTAGCGAAACGATCGGTCATTTCCAAAATAAATAAAAAAGTTTAAGTTTTATAAGCACAAACGCTCGCCTTGCTCTGTTCTGTGATGCGCGTTCGTGACGTCACGTAATACGCAATTACGTTGAAAAGGTCACGCTTGACGTGTTTACAAATGTGCAGGAGGAGGACCATATACACATTTTCAAATGTATTTGTGTCAGTTTATCGTTTAAAATGCCCATTTCGTGTGCGTATCCTGGGTGTTTTAATATTAAAAAGCCAAAAAGAACATTTTCTTCAGGACAGAAATTTTTCAAGCGTGACCTTTTCAACGTAATTGCGTATTACGTGACGTCACGAACGCGCATCACAGAACAGAGCAAGGCGAACATTTGTGCTTATAAAACTTAAACTTTTTTATTTATTTTGGAAATGACCGATCGTTTCGCTAGATAAGACCCTTATTCATAATCTGGTATCATTTAAAGCCCTTTGAAGCTGCACTTAAACTGTCATTTGGACCTTCTACCGTTTGGGTCCCAATAGAATCCATTACATGGGGGGAAATCCTGGAATGTTTTCATCAAAAACCTTAATTTCTTTGCGACTGAAGAAAGAAAGACATGGACATCTTGGATGACATGGGGGTGAGTAAATTATCAGCAAAAGTTTTTTTGAAAGTGAACTTCTCCTTTAAGCTGGACTGTGATGCTATTTTCTTCTAGAAACAAACTTTGTTGCATTTTTTTCCTGTTATCTCTGTAAAGCTACTTTAAAACAATCTGTATTGTAAAAAGCGCTATATAAATAAAGGAAGACTTGACTTAAAATTCTTTAATGCTTATTTTAGCTGGTATATGGAATCATCCGGCACTGCCGTCTCCGACTCTGACCCTGTTCATGACCACTCCTTAAGCTTGAGTTGGCCCACTTTGGACCAGGGTATTCGGCGGGCCAAAAAACCCTGGCTGTTGACACAGAGGAAGCCCCGACGAGGCCCAATCAAGCCCCGGAAGAGACAGTGGAAATGCGACTGGCCCCAGCACGCACTAGCACGCCCACTTTTGGCCGACAGTGGAAACGCGGCGTATGAATAATCAAAAGTGTTCGCTGCATGAACTGATTTATTGATTGTAATATTAATTTAGCTACATCAAGTTAATCAGATTAACTGATCCATATATGCATAATTAATCATATCACCTTTAATGCTTTAAAAAAAAAAGAAAGTATATCATATAACGATTTGCTTTTGACTACATGCATGGAATTTTACTAGGTGTATGTCAGCAATTGACAACACTATGGTTTGATACAAAGTATCATAGAGAGAGCTGGTATACTGGAAGAGAAATCATGGCCATTGACAAACGGCTACTTGAAATGTGTGGCATTTTACCACGCCAATTCCTTGAACACTTGTACAAGGAGCTTACTGTCTGTTAAAAGATAATATTTCTTCACATGACATAGATGTAGCTGAATATTTGTTGAAAACGTTTGTGAGCCGTTTTGAGAGATTGTATGGCAAATTTCATGTCAGTTTCAATGTGCACATTTTAGAGCATTCTGCACAATCTGTAAGAAACTGGGGTCCACTATGGTGCCAGAGGGCTTTTGTTTTTGAAAGTCACAATGGCAACTTGCAAAAGCTCTTCCGTGGCAGTTCCAGAGCAAATTGTCAATGCAAGTGTTCCAAGACTTTTGACAAGCGTAAACAGCAATAATATTAATCAACTAAGCAAGGACTCTGTTGAGCAGATGTTACATGGGTACAAACTTGCCAAATACTGTGTAATTAAAACAAATGTAGTCTTTCCTGGGTTCACCGGCTGTAAGACCACCAGCACCCAGAGAGGCATATCTTCTCAGCGAACATGGCATTAATGTTCACCAGGCAGATTTCACTCAAAAACAAGCACAACACTATCTAGAAGAACGAACCGTGCCGTTCTTACAGAAAACGGGCCAGTGTGGGGTCATTTGTTGAGAGCTGTATTTCGAGTGATGTCAAATTAATCAAGTGCACTGAAATCAGAACAACTTGTGTTTACTTAAAAAATGTGAATGGAGTACATAATTTACTTTGCATTCAATCTAACAAATGGGAAGTTGACTGAATAGTCATGTATAGTAATGTGCTGTATACTATGGTACAATAATTTGAAAATATCTGTCATATATTCATATTCAAGTTTATTTTTTAGCAAGTGTTTAATAGAAACTTTGGTTACTGTATGCCTCTGAGGCCACACTTTGGTAAATTAGTATCGTGGTTTTGCATTTTTATTTATTTATTCAGTATGTATCAGCTTGTATCGTAAGACTTACAGTATAGTAGGTTATTACTTTTTGCAATGTTTTCTTAAATATTGACAAATACTGAATAAAAAGTTTATATGTGGTATAAACTGTTTTAAAATGATTGTGGGGAGACTTCTACAATACAGTTTCAAATGCATTCTGCAAAATAAGAGTGTTATTAACTCTACAGCTTTACTACTGTAGCACTCATTTGTGTTTAGATATTCAGCAGTCAATGAAATACTCTTATTATATTTTTGTTAGTAAATTATGTAAGGAGTTACAAGTGTCCATATTTTAGGGAACACATTCTGTGGCTACAATAGAATTTGTCCAGCAGGATCCCATGTAAGATGAAAATTACTGCAGATTTATCCAAAACGAACACTTACAGTAAGCTATATGACTAAAAACAGGCACTTATAACTGCCTATATATAGTCGGTATGCTAGCTAGCTAGTAAGTTAGTGAAGGTAGGCAATAAATGTTGGAAATCCTTAAGTGTGTGAATTTATATTTTAGATTGCACCAATTAAGTTTATTTATGATTTTCTTTTTATTTAATCAATCAATCAATCAATCTACATTTTGAATCCTGCAGGGCTCTTACAATTTTTGTAGGATGTTATGCAATCCTGTAGGACAGTGGTTCCCAATTCCAGTCCTCGTGACCCACTGCTCTGCACATTTTGTATGTCTCCCTTATTTGACACACCTGAACCAGATCATCAGCTCATCAGGAGAGACTCCATGAACTGAACTGAGTGTGTCAGATACATACAGAGAGACATACAAAATGTGCAGAGCAGTGGGTCACGAGGACTGGAATTGGGAACCACTGCTGTAGGACATGTCAGTGGACAAACTAAGCCTGGGTTTTCCCAAGGTTTTTTCCTCCATTCTGTCACCTGATGGAGTTTTGGTTCCTTGCCACCGTTGTCTTGGCTTATGGCTTGCTTAGTTGGGGACATTTAATATTCAACAATATTATTGATCTGCCTTATGCCGGGCGTACACCAAAGGATTTTCACAGTCCCAGACTAAAGACCGGCATTTTTTAGGAATCTTACTGGAGTCTCTGCGCGCTCCCGTCGTCTCGATCGTTAAATGTGAGGTGATAATATGCAGTCGGCAACCCGATTTATGCCCGTCTTTCTCTAGTCTTTCATATCAAACATGTTTGATATTATCGCAAGTCGTAGCGTATTCATAGTGACGTAAAACAATCAACAACCAATAAATTCGTTCTCAGAAAACCGGAAACAGGACTTTCTAAAGCCATTTGTCACCCCCCGCAATGCTGAGACTACCCTTGCTGTGAGTATTGTCCGTTCTCTGTATTCTATAGTAGATATGTATCTTTTCTTGTATTATGTACCCTCGAATATTCACTGTGAAACACTTGTTCATAATTTCAACACAGCATTTAAAATTATACCCTTTCAAGACATTTAGTTCAAACTATTGTTCTCATCATATAATGATATAGATTCATAACCCCCATATACAGTCATGTGAAAAAGTTCGGTCATCCCATTAAATAGTCAACTCTTTATTAAGAAATGTTCACATAACAATGTCTAATTTGATTTTTTTCATTCCTGGAAAATAAAGTTTTTTATTGTAATTAAACAATATAAATTAACATATTTTTACTCATCAAACAAAAAAAATATGCATAAAAATGCCTATTTTAATGGAGGAAAAAATGAGGACCCCTAATAACTAGTGATACCCCCCTTTGTTGAAATTACTTCAGTGAGGTAAAATGGTGGAATGGCTGATGTCAAAGTCCTTTGATATCTTTTTAAATCCTTTTCCACACTCATAAGCAGTGGGGGGGAAATATATGGGGGTGTCCTAAATTATTCCTTCTCAAAAATTGCATTCTTTTAAAATTACATTTCACAGAGAGTCTTAAAAAGGCCTTCCTTATTTTTAAATAGTTTAGTTAAATCACTGGGTCCTTCAGTATTGTTCAAATTGTTATTACATGTCCATATGTTGAAAAATAGACAGGCTTTCATGGTGTCCTATTTTTTTCACATGACTGTATGGTTGCCTTTATATAATTTAATAATAATGATAATTTATTAATTATTTTAATTATTATTTAATGATGATAATAACATAATTTGGACAGTGACTCCCAGCCCCTGCAGAACACCATCACTGCACTGAGCAGCTCCTTTAGCGATAGACTCCTTCACCCCAAATGTGTGAAGGAGAGATATCGCAGGTCCTTCCTTCCTGCTGCAGTCAGACTGTTTCACACTAGCACTGCTCCTTGTAGACCACTCACACACCAAGGACTCAGTTTAATATTGTTCATATATTGTTTATTTATTGTATATATTGTTTATATTATTATTATTATAATTATTTATTCTTTTTTTAACTATCCACTGTGCTGCTGCAACACTGAGAATTTCCCCATTGTGGGAATGTATCTTATCTTATCTTATCTTATCTTATATACCACCACTGTAGGCCTACCTTCAGAAATATTTTGGATCATGCAACATAATGTGATGCATGTTGATATCTAACTGTAGCTGCTTCTCCTCCATTTTTGTTAAATCACTGCTGAGCATGATAGGAGGAATTTGGTGGGAATAAAAAGCTAAAATAATCTAGTTGTAGTCTTGTAAAAAGTGTCACTACAAGATTCAGTGTTTGTAAAATCTTTAGTCTGAGACTAAAAACTGTGAACCCAAGTCTTTAGATGTGAGCTGATAATCTTATAAAGTCTTTTCTAAATCTTTTCAAAGTCTTTAGGTGTACAGAAAGCATTACTTAGGGTGGACGATGACGCAATTTTCTTCTAGAAACAAACTTTGTTGTATTATTTTCATGTTATCACTGTGAAGCTGCTTTGATACAATCTGTATTGTAAAAAGCGTTATATAATATAACGTTTTTTACAATACAGATTGTCAAATGAAAATAAAATGAAAATAATGACTTGACTTGACAAACCTACAGAGGATTATATATATAAAAAAATGCAATCCTACAGTATGTGGCCAAACCTACAGGACTCCAGCAGGTATATAAAAAATCCTGCAGGAATGTACCCTGTCCTGTGGGATTTTCATTCTGTCTTGCAGGATTCCTGCATGATCCTGCACAGGATCCCTGGATTCCAGGATTTCTGGATTCCTATAGGATTTTTTTTTTTTTTTTTTAAGGGAACATTTCACTGTCAGAATTTGGCCGTTTTTTACAGCAAGGTTTAACAATGTGCTGCAACCTGCAGATGATATTATGGCCAATCACGAAAGTCGACATTGCAACTAGATAGAAATCCCTTTTATTTCCCCCTGAAAAATCTAGGCTAACAAGTTTTAACTGGAACGCCGTATCCCCTCAAAATTCACTCCCCTCGCGAACAGCCCCCAAATGATGCACCCCTCCATAAAGATAAGCCTGTTCTTCAGTTACAAAATACGAAGCTTGCTAAACTGTATTTTAGGATATATTTTAGGATTAAACAAACAAACAAACTCACAGTTGTCGAGTCTCTCCTGCACTGACCGGAGTTCAGCCGCCTCCTCAGCCGCATCCATAAAAGACGAATCTTCCAAAGGGACAAACCTTTGGACAATGTAAAGCAATGTGTAATACCAGTGTAAATAGAATACATCATTCAAAGTTGTTATATCATTTCACAAGGTTTACCCAATAAACGAAGAGCGAGAGAGTGCAGTTATCACTGTGTGGTACCGCCACAGCCAGCTAATATATGCGGCACAGAAACAACGGTCTTAAGTTTCGATTTCCTGAGAATGAAAGGAAGCGTTTCCTGAATGGGCTATTAAATATTTATATATTTAAACAACTATTTACAATAATAAAGATAAAATAAATATTAGTGACCGAACAGAATACTGAACATAGTAAAATGTAAAATGTAAAAAAGAAAAGAAAAAACACACCATAAAGCATTGTTTGCCTTTTTGTTGATTTATAAATTTTGGTTACACTTTATTTTACAGTGTAATATTTTACAGGCCTACTATAGGGTTAGGATTAGGCTACCTAATTTACTGTTATTACTAAAGTAAGTGCATGTAATATAACAAGGTCACTGTAAAATAAAGTGACCCAAGTTTTCATCACAATCATTTCTCAGCTTTCAAATGTGTGCAGTCCTAATCCATACATGACATTATCACCAAAACATGGTTTTCCAGGTTAATATTGTGCATATGGACTCTCTATTTAACCGGATCATTAAACTGATGACAATCAGTTAATGCTCACAGATACAGCACTTTAGTTCCTCATGTGATGCAATGGGGAATTGACAGAATCTGATCTTGAATAGGAAACATATTAAATAAGTATTCCCACACACACCTCATCTTTCTAATGGCGAATATGCAGAAATATTGCAATAATGGATTATAACCTCCGAAATGAAACCGCACAGATAAAAGTAAAAAATTACGTTTTGTGTAAACTCGCTGTATCTAACCACTTTAAAAATGTCCAGGTGAATAAGCTCTGTGTATTTTCAGGATCAATATTTTGTGCTAATCATTCTGTTTTACTTTACTAGTGAATTGCAATGAGGTAATGCGTACTGGTTCTCCACAATTACATTATACACAAAGTGTAAATAGAACTAACATGTAATTTATACTAAAGTTTGGTGGGTGGAGTGAATAAGGTTGGCTATTTGCACTCATATCTATTCCCGAGGATGGTAAAAACTTGCTGGGATTTGCACAATAGCAGTGTTTTATTAACACTACATGTAAAAAGGCATCATTGCATTTTCAAAAACTTCCCTCAAAATGTGCCATTTAAAATATATATACTGAACATTAAAAAAACATAACATGCTCCATCTGGAATAAAACAGCAAAATGGCAGCATTTCATGTCTCAGTGCCGTATATGCACTGTACATCTGCAGGAGAGACATCTTCATATACGTCTTTCCTGGCATTTCCTAACAAAAAGCCCACAGTTTTTAAATCAGGAGTCCACTAAAACCAAGGGAAAATAGTTTAATTATTTTCCATTATAATAACCATAAAAAAATTATAATAAAAAAAATCACCTGAAAGCTAAAACTTAACCGCACTATCCAGAATCCACGGGAATTAATTCATAGTTTACCATGTTTTGTTAAAAAATGTCAACATATAAAAGTGGATGACTGAAGTTATGAGCACAATACAGGATAATTACCTTAAGTTTGTCATGAAAATACATCTTTTCGAGCCTTGTTTTATGTTAGAGACATTGAAAGGAATAGCTCACCCAAAAATTAAACTGTCATCATGTACTTGCCCAGACAGAAACATAGTGTCGGCCCAGATCCGGCACACATGGATTCCACACGGCCCATATGTGGGCCGGATCTGGGCCGACACTATGTTGCTGTCTGGGTGTGGTTTCAGACCAATAGTATCATAGCAGTTCACACCACTTGCGAACTGTATTTGAAGTTTTCTAAAGCCATATGAGAGCTTTGTCTGAGAAACACTGAGTATTCACGGATTATCTAGCCTTGTTGTCGATCACAAACATGATTCACGCTCATAATGATTCATAACAAAAGGTGTAATTTTTTTTATAGTCACGAAACTGCAACCTGCTAACTCAGTGATAGTCAGGAACTGGAAGGTCTCGAATGATGTGATCCATGCTCCATTCATTGGTCCGTCGGTATGATCTACCCTGAACACAGATTTGAGGTAACACCAGACTCCACATTAATCTATACTAGAAATAATGATTTAAGAATCAAACAGAATAAATCAAATATAACATTTTATTTGTCAGGTAAAAAGGCATCATGCCAATTACACAAGTAAACGATTAGAAGCCAATTCAGAAATAATGAATACATGACATCAATTGCTCAAAGATGAAAGTATAAGAAATGTATATCTGACAGAGACACACAGTGGTGTGTGAGTGTGTTCTGAGTGTAAGGAAGACACTGACACAGCACTGCTGTCTGGTCCCGTCTTACCACGTACAGACTCATCTCTTGCTATAGCCCCTGTTATCAGCCTGAGACTTATTTACCTGCCTACCAGTCTTCAGTCTGCCGTCGTCCAATCCTGAACTGTTGTGTGTGTTCAGCCTGTACCATCCTTCAACCACCATCACCTGAGACCATCATATTCCACCCAGCCACTGTGCAACTGCTTGAACTTCACATTCACCCTTCCTTCAACCAGTGTTTGTTCCTTGCATTCATTTAATAAACTTTGTGTATACTATTACCTGTCTGTTCTCTTCCGTTGTGTTTTACAACTGCATGGGGGTTTTCTGGTTACAGGTTCCCAAAGACAGCTCTGCCACTTACCCTCAAATACCTAGACCAGAACAAAAGGCTTGTACAAATATTTAGAGTTGTTTTGGGTCTATTCATTTACCCCAGGGAGTAACACCTGCTCTCTCTATCTTGAAGAGACACCACCCAAAAAGGAGAACACAATTCTCCAAAGTTTTCAATCTCTCTCATAATACCAATGACTGCAATGAAATTAAGACCATTTTACCAATTGCACTGAGACATTTAAAATGATAACAAACATGAAAGGGAATTAAACAATAGATTCACAAGATACATCATAAGTGATCAGGGTTTAAAATTAACTTTTTTTTTACCCACCGGCCAATTTGGCTACTAAATTTTTAAGTTACCGGCCATTCAGAACTTCTACTAGTCATAAAAAGAAGAAATGAAATATGTCACAGCTTATACAATATGTTACATTTTGATTTCATACATTAATTTCTTATTTAAACAAAATCCTGTCATCCAGCAATCTGCTCCCTTCATTTATTCTCTCTTTTTTTTTTTTTTTTACCAAAAATGTGTTTTAGGTGGACAGATCAATACAGTACAAAGAACATGTAGGAATGTTGGGGTTTGTCACCTAAAACCGGCAAAGCAGCTTTCACCTGCGAGTGGATAGATTTGAAAGCTTAAAGACATCATAGACTTTCTCAACTGCTCATCGACCGCCACAAGGCCCTCCTGGGAGAAGACTCGACCCCAACCGCATAGGCTGACCTGTAAGAATTTCATGTGGGCTGAGGGCTGTCCTACTCCCTTTTCAGGCTCTCATGGCCATCAAGACTATTGGAAAGGCTTGAACCCCTGTCTTACCTGTGTCTGCCTTAATTTTACACAATTTATTTTTTACAGTCTGATTTGTCCTTTCCACTGTGCCACCACTTTGTGAGTGAGTTTTCAAATTTATTCTCAATCCGTTTGCCAGTTCTGTGATTACTTTCTTTACAAAATGTGTCCCATTATCACTGGACAATCTTTCTGATACTCTCACCTAGGAATAACTTCTCTTGTTAGAGCTTTTGCCGTAGCATCAGCTTTTCTACTTGGGAAACACTCAACCCACTTAGAAAACATGTCAACAATTACAAGACAATACTTATAACTTTGGCATGGTGTCAACTCAAAGAAATCCATTATGATGTGCAGAAAGGAAGTTCTGGTGTGGAATGGGCGGAGTAAGTTTGTGGCTTACTTCGTCTTCCCACACTATTCGCTGCGCAGATGGTGCGTTCAAGTCCTCCTGGGAAGTTCGTACTTACGAGGTGGGAAGTCGTGTGTATGACGGCATGTCACGTCAAGTCACTTAATTAATTACGCAAAAATAGAGCAAGTTTCTTAAACTCTAGTTCTATAAAAGGAAGAACAAATAAATGTGCATCAGGTGTTCTTTGGTTTTTTATGTTTTTAATTAATTTATGCAAACTTTATCGTTACATATTACATTGTTATATTATAATGCCATCATATTCTGTGCAGGCAATTAGCTTACTTCGTTGTAAATAGAAAAGTCTAGCAATATCACTGCTAAATACCTTTAAGCAGTGAGTTATTCCGCCATGTTTCTCACTGACACGCCCCCAACTCGTAAAGATCGGGGCTTAAAGAAAATCCAGAAGTTCCCATTCGTATTTACGACATTGTGGTGGTGTTCATGTGCGCCCAACTCGTAAATACAATCTTTATGAGATGACTTGAACACACCAAGATAACAGTTGTGACAGAATTTCTCTGCCACAACTGTAAACTCATGGGGCCTCCCAGGAAGTTCCAATTTGATCATTGATTGCCAATTTTGAGATGTGTGGTCTGCCCTGTGAGACCACTTTGTGAAATCTGGATACAATTGTTTTGGCATCTTTCTATATAATCCAGTACCTGGCCTGTAGACCCGTTCACAATTTGGTGTTGGGGGAATTTCTCATTTGAAATGAGTTAGTGGGTCCCTAGACATGAAAAATCACAGAGGTGCTTGTCCGCCATAGTGCATATTTACGTAATGGTCAAATCAAATATGGCCGCCATTGGATGATGATGAAAATCCAACTTCTTTGTTTCTGAATGTTTTTTACACATTTATACTTATTATGGTATGTGGATTTCATTTCTGATATTGTTATGACCATATTGGGTGATTTTTTACCTTAAAAGGGTATGGTCAAGGTAATTTTCCTATTCTGAAGACCTTGGACATAACTTAGCCATTATTAGGAATAAAAACCAGATGCAATAAGTCTAATTCTACTAAATCTGACATTTAACATTCATTGCTAATATTGTTTTCAACATTAAGGATCATCTTGTCATTGAAATGTCAATGTCAACATAATTTTTCAATAACTCGATTAAGATTTTTTTTCTTCATAGTCACTCATTTTTTCCACAATGATTTGTTTTAATTATAACAAGACATGAAGAGAAGAAACTTAACAATTATAAACATCCCCTTTGAACTTATTTTATTGGGTGTTAGTACAACGATTTTAAAGTAAAACAATTGGGTGCAAATAAAACTATGTAGCAATAAAAGTGATACAAATTACATCATCCCAAATTAACTACAAGTGCACCATATAGTCTGATTTCTCTCAAAGTGTAGGGGAGCGCAGGGCACAACCTAACGCGGGGTTAGTTGTAACACGCTTGTTTTAAATACTTCCGCACATGCTTGGATGACAAAACTTTGTGTATTTACTAGTTGCCATATCAACACTATTTTTTTTTTGGAAGATATCCATAGACATTTATTGAACCATAGCAAAAGTAAATTTCTTACTTAAGTTAATTTTTCATCTCTATTTTTTGTGTTTATTTAAAATAAGACAAATCTGATATTATTTTAATCTCCAAGATGTCATTTAACAGTTGAGATAGCTATTTAATGCTTCAGTAACTAGCATAAGACACTAGCAGGGTTTAAATCTCAGTTGTGCAGGCGGGGGCATTTTGTCACACTGCGTTACAATGTGCCCCTATTAGAAATATGCTATTATATTCTATACTTTTATTAATTTTATTGAGAAAACGTGAGAAAAAGGTGAATAAAGACTGAGAGTCAATGTTCAGAAATTACTAATTATTTATTTGTTTTGAACTATGTTGTATAGCTGTGTTTTCATGCGTTCGTAGTCAAAACTCAAAAATTTGTTTATATTTAATTATTAAAAATTGCCATTATTTTATATGAAAAAGTTTTTTAATTGTATTTTATTTAGAAAATATTTTAGTTTGTTTTGTATATTTTCTTTATTAGATCAGATAACATTTTAAGCTGTCATATGTTATGTTACAATGTGCCCCACCTATGGGGCATGTTGTCACATTTCACTTCCATTCTTTCGGGGTATATCAAGAAAAAAGTATATACTGTATTAATAAAACAAAAACACATAATTGTAGTAGACATGTGGGAAATTAATGTGGGAAAAAATAAATACTCTGAACCATAAGTAGATTTATACAAACTGAGAAAGTCAAAAAGCGTTACTTTGTGCCCCGCTCTCTCCTACTGTATGTGTGCAAGTGGCATGTGACATATGGCATATAAACCAGAAAAGCTCCTCGTTGGATGTGGCCTCTGATCCCACTACTTGTGGGAGGGAGAGCATCAATTCAGCACTTCCACTGGTGTAGATTTCTACCCTGAAGTCATCAAATGTCTTAGCTGTTGTAGTTGGCCTGGCCCCAGCCCAGACATGCACCAAGTACTTCTCAGCCAACGCTGCATCTTGCTCTGTCAAGGTGTCTGACTCTCCAAAGTTGGCTAAGTACTGGACTGGGTCAGAAGCCATAGCAGCATGTTTAGTCCCCACCTTGCTCATACAGTCATCTCCTGTCAGGATATGTGCTTTAATCACTGTCTTTGACAGTGACGCTCCAAGACGAGAGACTGCTTGATGGAGTGGAAGCATTCACCGCCTCTCACCAGTGCCATACTGCTGCCAGATTTCCTTCATCCCGAGTTCTTGGAAGTATGGGCTGTAGCGGAGAAGCAATGCAAAGGTGTCTGTGTCATTGGAGACTATGACAACTCTCTTGCACTGCTTCACACGAACAGCCCACTCAACTTGCACCAGCAACCTGGCATCAGCCTCCTCAATCCAGTTCAAGAGGTCTGGGATCTCTTCGCCACCAGCTGCCTTTGCTGGTAGCACTTCATCAGCAATGACAATAGAGCTGACAATGACAGAAGCATTGGCACTGTCTTGATTGCACACCACATCCCGAGCTAACAGTTGGAGATTCCGCTTGTTCTCCTCAGATGCCCAGAACTTGTCAAGTTGCAGAGGGATGGATGTGTGTCCGTTCATGCCAATGATGTCGATGCCTGTTGTTGAGTCTGTACGCCGCATGCCCTCCCCTTCTTTCAGGGACATCTCGATGTAGGAATCTAGTACAAGACGGATGAACTCCGGCTCTTGGCAGAGGGATGATGTTGAGCTGATGATGGCATTGATGACAGCACCTAAAGTAGGGAATTGTGCTAGAGGCATCTGTCGCATCTTCGGCATGAAGTCTACCACAACATGGGTGGCATAAGTAGACTCAGGACTCAATTAGGTGAGATCAAGTCGAGGCTCAATCTCACTGACAATTTTTGACTTGTTGACATGAGCTGGAAGGTCACCATCAAACAGGGGAGATGCTGAAAGCACATCATGAGAAAGTATCTGCCGGATACCTTAGCAATGTCCATATTCTTATGTGGTATGGCTGGTTTCTCAAGTGCTTTGGCTTTGATGCCACGTTCATATTTTCACATGTAGTTCTGGCGACAGAGATTGTGGCAAAATAAATCAGCTGATATGACTGATTTAATATTGCAATCTTTATCGTCCTTCAGTCAATTTGCAATTCATGTGAAAACTACATCTTGGTTATGCTTTGCTGCAGCAATGAGTTGTCTTTCTTTCTTTCAGTCATACTCAAAAATTCTGTACTTGTCACAAAATTTCTTGTGTTCCATATATCCACATATGACACAGGGCAATGTTCTTGCATCCTTGTCAGAACTTAGAGGTGCACAAGGTGTAACACTTCTCCGTAAGATTGTCATGAATTTAACACTTGTAGAAGCCTCATCTTCTGTCTCCCACACCTTTCAATTCTTTTCTTCTCAATAGATGTCAGTTTGCGAGAATGAGCGTATAACTTGTTTGTTGGTATTATGGTGAACAACATGCTGTTGTTATTATCCTCATAATCATCCCCAATCAGAGTTTTGATACGATTTGTAACCACATCATTATGGTTTTTAGAAGCTTGTTTGAGTCTGTCACGTCCTATCTTTTCACTTGTTACAGGCAATTTATTATCTTCTTGACAGATGATGCATAACCTTCCCTTGATTAAGATTGTCCTGATCGACCATTGAAGCAAACAAATTCAAGCTTTTGGGGCCAGGTATCTTAGAATGCTCCATGTTGATCAATATGTGTGACGCTGAATAGTGAGACGAAAACTTTAGAAACCTTGGAAATCTTTTAAATTTGACTGCTTCTGGTAAAATACAAGAAAGGTCAAACCTTGTCTTCTTTTTTTCTGTGAACTCTGTCCAGTGCTGTACAAATACACAGTATAAGGGCAGACTGTAAATTTGAGTTAGTTTCATGTACATGTGTAATGCTCACTGTTGATCAATTGGTGTGATGCTCAATAGTGAGATGAAAACTTTAGGAACATTGGAAATCTTTTGATACTCCTGGTAAAATACAAGAAAAGTTAAACCTTGTCCTCTTATTTTCTGTGAACTCTGTCTAGTGTTGTACAAATACACAGTATAAGGGCAGACTGTAAATTTGAGTTTGTTCGCATGTACATGTCTTTTGAGATTCTTGAGAATAGGAAAATAGGAAAATTACCTTGACCATACCAAAATCACCCAATATGGTCATAACAATGGTAGAAATGAATTCCACATACCATAATTAGTCAAAATAGAGGTATTACATGTGTATAAACATTCAGAAACAAAGAAGTTGGATTTTCATCATCATCCGATGGCGGCCATATTTGATTTGACCATTACGTAATTCGTGGTACTATGTCGGACGAGCACCTCTGTGATTTTTCATGTTTATGTGAATGCGATTAACACGATTGGTGGTTAATGTTTAAGTGCAGAATTCTTTGCTGTTCATTGTTATTTTGTGTGTGCGCGGTGCATTTACAGATTTTAATTTCTGATGGAAGTTGTAGGTTTTTGAGTAACATAATTCATTTTGAATGCATTGTACAGTCATGATGATCTCCGTCATCCTCACTAGGTATTAATGTGGATGGATTTAGTATGGCGCACATTTCAATGTGACATTGGACATTGTCAGCTAAACGTTCTGCCAGTGCAGCGAACGGGCAGCTGTTAAATGAGCTGTTTGTGACTGCATCAGCATGTGGAAAAACACAGTTAAAAGGTGGAATGCCACCAAAATGGAGCATGCTAAAACAGTGGCAGCTACCAAACGAAGGCACTGTGGCATTCCACGTACGTCAGTGTCTAATCGTTTGGAGTAATATGCAATTAGTCGACAGCGATGGGGGTTGTGTTAGAACCGAGGACATGAACCCCAATTTTTCAGAAACAAAGAGCTCAAAAGATTTTGAATAGTCTGACATGGTGCATTTGAGAAAGCCAATTCATTTTTTTCAAATGCAACCTGTCATTCCTCTGTCCATACCAATTTGTCAGTTAGAACTTTCTGCTCATGAGCTGCTGTTAGTAAAGGATTTAAAATTTCTGCTTTATCTTGGATCCATGGTCTACATCCTGTAACTCCCTGAAATTACATCATTTGTGATTTTGTGAAATCCTGTTGCATGACCATTTGCTGAAATGAGGTGACCAAGGTAGCTAACTTCCTGCTGTACTAACTGTAGTTTTGATTTTGACACTTTGTGCCTATTTGCGCTCATGTCGATTTCACAGATGGTTTTGTTGGGAGAACGTCTCGGTTACATTCCCTGAGTAAGGAACAGAGACGTTACATCAGTGACGATGAAATGGGGTCTCGCATAGAAAGCCTATCACCTTCGAGATTCAGAAAACGAGCCAATGACAATGGAAATGCCTTGGGTCTTCGGATTTTGCATGCGTAACTCTGCCCCACCTCGTGGTTATACAAGGAATACGCTGGCATAGCATGGCAACCTTTTCTTGGAGAGAGCCTTTCCCTTCAGCTTCCCACCATAACAGACAAAGAGCTGATCTGAGGTCCTGAAACACTGCATTCTGTCTACGTAAGCACGGAGGGCACGTACTGGACAGAGCAGTGCCAAGGCTGGGTCTGTCTCCTCCAAGGGCAGCGCTTGCAGGTTCACCATCTGGTCTCGAAAGGGTGTGGTGGGAACCTTGGGCAGATGTCCAGGCCGGGGTCTCAGGATCATGTGAGAATTAGCCGGCCCAAATTCCAGGCACGCTTCGTCAACGGAGAATGCCTGCAGGTCCCCTACTCTCTTAATGGAGGTCAGTCCAACCAGGAGAACTTAAGCTCCACTGATTGCAGAGGCTCAAAGGGAGCACTCTATAGGGCAGTTAAAACCACTGAGAGGTCCAAAGATGGAACGAGAGGAGGGCGAGGAGGATTTAGTCTCCTCGCTTCTCTCAGGAACCTGATGATTAGGTCGTGCCATCCAACGGACTTACCTTCAACTGCGTCGTGATGTGCAGCGATAGCGGCAACATACACTTTTAGGGTGGAGGGAGACAGCCTTCGCTCCAACCCATCTTGCAGGAAGGAATAAAGCCCTGCATTTTAGCCTGAGCCCGACGGGCCCCGACTTTTTTACGCCCCTAGGGCCGGGCTTCGGGCCAATTTTCACGTCATAGTTCACATGCGGGCTGGGCCTCGGGCCTTTTTTGAGTTATCCTTCTTTTTATATTTTTAGACATTAATTAAAAAAAATATGAGAAGTTGACGTCGACGATAGAAAAACAAACACATAAAGACATTTAATAACCTCATAACTTTCATAATCGAGGTATAATTACACTGACATATGATTGACATGACAGTCGCACACACGCACGCGCACACACAGGTGGTTTCCCGTCAGCGGAACCAACGATTCACCTCATGTGCAAATAATGGAGAATATTAAGAGAAAAATCGCGAGTGATAGAAGAGAGGACTGGGTTAAAATCTTCCACTGTGGATGCTATTCTTTTTCTCCACGATGCTCTGTAAGAGACTGTTTTAACTTTTCGTTTGATTGGACTTTATTTTCGTTTAACTGTTGGAAACTACTGGAAAAAAGAATGGCCATGTTCTGTGGTGCATTTTTGAGGTAAGATAACATGCTAACAAGTTTGTTTTTGATTTAATTTAATTTGTTTAGATTGACTATTGCTCATTTCGTTTGCGAGCGCTGTTGCGAGCAGCCTGAGCCTGCCTCAGTATTTAAAAAAAAATTACTCACTGTGGTTTAATAAATAAACATTAAACTAACTGTCTGTGTGATATGCTTGAAGTGTTTTATATCTATGGATTTTATTGTAGCTAAGTAAAGTACTAACGTTGATTTGAGAGGCTAAATTGATCAAACATGTTTTACTCGCTGTTGGCTCGGCTTGCTTGGTCGTCATTTTTTTTTAAATGCTCCAAACATTTGTCTAAATTAGCTTAATAAAGAAATGAAAAGAAACATAACTAACAAAACAGACATATTTTAATGGCAGTCTGCCGCTGTGAAAAAAAAAACAAACAAACAAAAAAAAAACCCTCGGGTCGGACTCGGGCTGATAATTCTGATGAGCTGTCGGACACGGGTCGGGCTAGGGCCTGAGCGTCTCGGGCCAGGGCCGGGCTCGGGCCTAGATTTGAGGCCCGTGCAGGGCTCTAGGAAGGAAAGCACGACACTGATCGGGCATCTCTGGGAAGAACACCAGTTGACGAATAGGTTCCACTTCACACATAGGCATGTCTCGCGGACAATGCTCTAGCAGAAGTGATAATAACCACCACCGCTGGTGGTAGGTTACTCAAACCTGCCTTGTCCCGTCCAGGAGCCACACGTGGAGGTTCCAGAGATCGGGATGAGGGTGCCATAGGGTGCCCCGTCCCTGAGAAAGACTCCTCTCCTTCCTCAGGGAAATTGGCCAGGGAGGTGCTGTCGCGAGGAGTACAAGTTCGGAGAACCAGGTCCGGGTGGGCCAGTGTGGCGCAATCAAAGTGACCTGCTCCTCGTCTTCGCTGATCTTGCACAGGGTCTGTGCAAGAAGGCTCACTGGGGGAAACGCATACTTGTGTATGCCCAGCAGCCAGCTGTGCACCAGTGCATCCATGCCGAGCGTGCCCTCGGTCAGGGAATAGAACAGGTCGCAGGGGGACGAGTCGTGGGAGGCAAACAGGTCTACCTCTCTATCCCGAACTGATACCAAATCAGCTAAACCGACTGTGGATGGAGTCTCCATTCTCCGGGGAGAGGCCAAAGCCGTGAGAGCTCGTCGGCTGCACAGTTCAGGTCTCCCGGGATATAAATGGCTCGAAGCGACCTCAGATGCTTCTGACTCCATAGGAGGAGGTGGCGGGCGAGTTGCGACATACAGCGGGAGCGTAGACCACCTTGTTGGTTGATATATGCTACTGTCACGGTATTGTCTGATCGGACTAGTATGTGGACTTGAGTAATGCATGGAAGCGGTGCAGAACGAGACGTACAGCCAGCAACTTGAGGCAATTGACATGCCAAAGGCGTTGGGGGCAAGTCCAGGAGCATGCGGCAGCATGTCCATTGCACATGGAGCCCCAGCCCGTGGTGGAGGCATCTGTGGATACAACAACAATCCTGGAAACTCATTCTTAGGGCACTCCGGCCTGTAGAAAGTTGAGAAAAGCTTTTCCAAGTTGATCCGAAGGCCTAGACGAGCAAGGTGCCGGAGCATTAGGTCCCTTTGTTCGCAAACCTGGTCTCGAGAGTGAGCTAGGATCAGCCAGTCATAGAGATAGTTCAGGATGCGAACCCCTTGTTCCCGTAAAGGAACAAGGACTGCCTCGACGACCTTCGTGAAGACGTGAGGAGACAGGGCTAGCCCGAATGGGAGAACCGCGTACTGGTATGCCCGCCCCTCAAAAGCAAACCGTAGGAACGGTCTGTGTCGAGGTAGAATGGAGACATAGGCATCCTTCAGATCGATCGCTGCAAACCAATCCTGTGACCGCACACATTCGAAAATGCGTTTGGGCGTGAGCATCTTGAACGGCAGCCTGTGAAGGGAGCGGTTTAAGACGCGCAGGTCCAGGATTGGACGTAACCCACCAGATTTCTTTGGGACAATGAAGTAGGGGCTGTAGAACCTGGACCTCATTTCGGCTGGAGGGACAGTCTCGATTGCACCCTTCGCCAGTAGGGTGGCATCCTCCGCTCTCATGGTAGGGTCATTGCCACTGACCATGGTGAAGCGGGGAGGAGACCGCACGAACTGAATCGCATAGCCGAGCCTGATGATTCGGGCAACCCAGCGGGACAGGTTGGGAAGCTCTAGCCAGGCTCCCAAGAACTGTGCCAGCGGGGTCATGCGAACCACAGACTTCCCCTCGTGGTGCAGCTAAGTGGAATGACCGGCCCAGACGTGGGTGGCATAGCGACCCGGTGTGGGGGCGCGGTCATTAGCCGCGTCCTGACAGAGGAGACCAGGGAAGCTCATCAAAAAGCCCTGGGTCAGTCCTACCCTTGTGCATATCCTTGAGCATCTGGGCCTGGTAGACCTGCAGAGTGGCCATGGCATGCAGTGAGGCGGCTGCCTGTCCAGCGGCTCTGTAGGACTTCGCCACCAGAGTAGGCGAAAACCTACAGGCTTTGGATGGGTGCTTAGGGTCGCCCTGAGAAGAAGCGCTCTGAGGACACAGTTGCATCACAACAGAATGTTCAACCGGGGGAACCCCAGTGTACCCATTAGCAGCAGCCCCGTCAAGGGGAGGAAAGGCGGAGAAGGCCGTCAAACGATCACGGGAAGACAGTGGTGCCTTCAAGGACCTCGAGACCTCCTCATGCACTTCCGAGAATAAAGTAGTGGGGTTGGAAGCTGACATTGATCAGTGGCCGTACCCAAAAACCAATCATCCAACTGCGAGCCCTGAGGACAGTGAAGACATTGAAATATATTTCTTTTGTGTATGGGAGGGTTCCACTCTAACCCAATGCTCGCGGCAGCCCGGGAAAGCATGGCCGTCAGCTCGGGATCTGACTTGGGCAAAGCTGGCACGCCCGAAGGCGGCAGCACAGCCGAATCATCACTTCCCAAGGACTCCTGCCCACCTTGTGATGTTGCGATGGACATGACATCATCATCTGGAGCGCCTTCAAAGAGACGCGAGGAGATACATTAATCTATATGTCAGAGGTACAAAACTCTCTTCCCAACACTATTAGAGTATTAAATATGTTTGGTGCACTCTCCGGTTTTAAAATGAATCCCTCTAAATCTGCCCTGATGTTAGTTAACAGGGATAGAAGTGGATAGAAGATTCAAATCTGTCACAGCCATAACTAAATTAAACTACACCAGTGTGTTGAGGAAGGTTGAGGAGAATACAAAAAGATGGTCTGCCCTCCCTGCATCTGTCCCGTCTCGCATAGCAGTAGTGAAAATGAACATTTTACCACGCATTAATTTCATCTCCTCTATGTTGCCACTATCTCCGCCGAAGGATTACTGGTCCAAGGTTGACTCGCTACTCACGAAATATATATGGAATGGGAGGCGACCACGTATTAAACGGTCCACACTACAACATAACAAACTAGAAGGAGGCTGGGCACTTCCTAACTTTAAATACTATCACTGGTCATTTACCATGCATCCAATGAAGCAGTGGTTGGATCCAAATTCTATATCATTTTCTATTTTCTATTTTCTGGTCTCTCCATTAAGCATTGTACATTGAGGTATGGACCAGTACTGACATACATACTTCAGACTATTAGACAAGTTGAGAGATTAGTGGGTTTTACATCAAAATGGCATAAATCATCTCCTGTTTGGCGTAATAACAATTTATTGTCTGGTAATAAACCATTCATTCAAGGTGTATGGGCAGAGACGGGTATATGGGTCATTGGAGACTTGAATGGTGAAGACTCTTTACTAAACTTTAGTGACTTGGTTTCACTTTATGGTATCCCTAAACAGTCCTTATTCTTTTACTTCAGACTCAGCTCTTAAAGCTCATAAGGTTGTATGGGGCTCAGAGATGAAGGAGCATCCAGTGGTCAGTTGGATACATGTGGCCCCAAAAAGTGTTGTCTCTTTTCTGTATGCCAGGCTTCTATCATATTTGCCTCCTAAGCCTAGTACACTGGCATGGGATCGTTCAATGGCACTCAGAGGTAGAGAAATAGACTGGGATGTAAGCTGGGATAACATATGTAACTCCTCTCATAATCCTAACCATCAGTTTATTCATATGAAGTTTTCTCATAGGGCATATATTACTCCTAGAGTCAGACACTTAATTGGTCAAGCTCCACACCCATTTTGTGCTTTGTGCTCACAAAATACTTTGGGGACTTTTATGCATATAATGCCTTAAGATTTATGATTTTTGGAATAAGGTGTTACAATCATTGTCTGATCTGATTGATATTCAGCTCCCTATGGACCCCGTTTTACACCTTCTCAATGATGACTCTAAACTTGAAGGCATGAATGAAAGGTCTAGAAAAATTTGGTTAGCTGGTCAAGTCAAGTCACCTTTATTTATATAGCGCTTTTTACAATAAAGATTGTATCAAAGCAGCTTCACATTGATAAAATGAAAATAATACAACAAAGTTTGTTTCTAGAAGAAAATTGCATCATTGTCCACCCTAATTAGGCAGATCAATAATATTGTTGAATATTAAATGTCCCCAACTAAGTGTGACCGAGTGAATAAGGACTCTGTACGGGGTGGGCGTGTGTTTATTTCACTATAAATAGCGCAACAATCAGTAGACGGCACACCCTCCTGACGTTCTGACCTTTTCCGTCTCCTTCCGGTGTTGTGACTCCGATGCGCCATAGCGAGGTAGAAAGTCCTTGATGCAAGAGTGAGCGCGTGGGCGTTTGAATGGGGTTAGTGTCGAGCGCTGGATGCCGTGTTTAACCCATAGCAGCGAGCTGTATTACCCAGTTTATAATTCACTTTTGGAGTACATCAGAGGGAGGAAGTCCTTGATGCAAGAGTGAGCGCGTGGGCGTTTGAATGGGGTTAGTGTCGAGCGCTGGATGCCGTGTTTAACCCATAGCAACGAGCTGTATTACCCAGTTTATAATTAACTTTTGGAGTACATCAGAGATCTTTCTGTTTGGAGTCCTATACATGTGGACCTCTGACGTCTAGGCCCTGCTGTTATGTTTATGATTTATTTTTGTAAATTGTTTGTTTATCATTTGAGTTTGGTTTAGGCCAACCGCTGTGGTGTATGTGATGCGTAAATGGGAGTTTTAACCTATATCCCTTTTTGTCTTAGGAGCCAGCCTGTGTGGGAGTGTCTTTCTCTGGGGTCGTCTGGGCCTTTCCCTTCACTGCATGTGGCGTGAGATTTCCTGCACTGCATGTGTATTGGTTTGGGAGTGTAGAGTGGTTTGTATTATTCACTGTACTTTTCTTAGAAGTGGTTTTATTAATCTCATTGAGAATCGTGCACGTGTGGTTTGTACTCTTAGGGCGGCGGGTCCGTGGCCCAATGACTTTTCCTCTTTTTCACACAGGCTTGGTCTCTCCTACTATAAGACGGGTGGGCTGTGAAATTTAATAATTGACCTAATGTCCATGTATATTAAATTCTTATTCCTCTTTTTATATTATTAATAGTTGAAAGTGCTTGTTTCAGAGAATTATGCTGCATTGTCAATAAAACTATTTGAGCTTGAAAGTCACGTCCTCGTTCTTCAAGTATTGTCTATTTGAACTTGTGTTGCTGTTATTTCCGTGGGTATATAACCCCGGTGGCGTAGTCGGGACTAAGTTAGGCATAAACGCCACGGTTACATCTGGCGTAAGTCGGCAGGTTATCTGTTTTGCTTGTGTAAAACGAGACGTGGCTTCCAAGGGTAATAGTTTTTTTATACCTAGCGGTTGGTGTTTTTTGTTGTTGTTGTTTTCTTGTTTTTTCTTTTTCTTTTTTTTCTCTCTTTTTTTTTTTCTTTTTGCAAAACAGCAGTGGCCTATCAGTGGGAAGGTGTTTCGCCAGGAGATTGCTTCTGGTGAGGACGACGGAAGGAACTGTGCCTGGTGATCCTGGAGGTGGAGTTGCAAGAGTTGCGGGACTTGGTTAAGCAGCTGAGAACTGATAATCAACGCCTTGTAGAGGCTCAGACTGTGCCTATAAGAACTGAACCCACTAATGTTGGTCCCAATATTCCCAGGTCTTTGGTTCAGTCTAATGGGTCCCATGACCGTTTATTGTATGTACCCAGGGAAAGGAAGTGCCCTGTGTTTAGAGGTATGGTGGGAATTGGAATAGCCGAATGGGTAGATGAGGTCCGCGCGAGTATGCAGGCCCGGGGTTTAACATCTGTTGGTCAAGCTTACTTCATTTATGACCATTTGGAGGGGGAAGCCAAAAATGAAATCAAATATAGGTCTAGAGAAGAGAGGGAAGATCCAGAAGAGATTCTCTCTATCCTCCAAGAAATATATGGATGTTCTCAGTCTTACGTTGCATTGCAAGAGAAATTTTTTTCTCGTAAACAACTTGAGGGTGAATCATTACAGGAGTATTCCCATGCTCTGTTTGGGCTTATGAATGAGGTGGTGGAAAGTGCCCCAGATGCAATGCCTAACTCTACCATATTGTTAAGAGACCAGTTTGTTGAATACGTTACTGACCCTGCTCTTCGAAGGGCACTGAAACAAAGTGTCCGAGCCCATCCAAGCCATACGCTTTTAGATATTCGTAAAGAGGCTATTCGTTGGGAGCGGGAAGGTATGTCTTTAGAGGGGCGGGCACGAAGTTATTCTGTGCCTTCATTGTGTGCTACGCATGTATCCACTACATCAAACATCTCTACAATAGGTAGTTATTCGGCTGAAATTGCTGAAATAAAAGAACTGTTAAAAACGACAACAAGAACAGTTAAATCAGCTGGGAGAACAGCTCTCCCATTTACGCAAATCTCCCAAACGGCCCCCTATGCATCGTAACCAAGTTGTATGTAGGCGTTGTCAAAAGCCTGGCCATTTTGCTAGCCACTGTGACAATGAACGTGTTGAACCTCAATCACAGTCTCATTTCAGACAGGGGGTAGGATTCCAGCAGCAGCCGTCGGAAAACTTACTCCCTCTGAGTCGTTGAGTCACGGTTCAGGAGGGGACAACTTTGACTCAAGTAATCCTAATGAGGTAAGCTGCCTCAATGTGCTGAAATTAGTAGGGCCATGCCCGTCCATTATTGTGCTTATGGGGGGGGGGGGGGGGGGGGGGGGGCTCAGGGTACCATGCCTTTTGGATACTGGATCAATGGTGTCCACGGTAACAGAAAGCTTTTTTCCCCAACATTTTAGTGAACAACTGCATTCTTGTAATTGGTTACAACTCAAAGCCGCTAATGGGCTTGATATACCCTATTTTGGTTATGCAGAAGTGAATGTTGAGGTTTTGGGGAAATTTATACCAAAGAAGGGGATCCTTGTGGTAAAAGACACCCCTGGCTTATGGTCAAAAACAAATATTCCAGGTGTTCTGGGAATGAACATTATTGGCGAGTGTTACGACTTGTTGTTCAGTCAGCATGGTGCTTCTCTTTTCAGCCTCCCATGTGTCCAGCAGGCCTCTAAGGAGTGGCAACAGGCTCTCCAGTTTTGTTATAATACTCCCTCATCGGGTAGGCCCAGCACCGGGATTGCAAGAGTTAGGGGTAGGTACCCTGTCCACTTACCAGGGGGCGCCATGAAATTAGTGGCAACCACCTGCTCTCAGCACCTTACTGACCGTTCTAAGACTGTTGTTTTTGAGCCATTTTCTAATGTTATGCTCCCTGCTGGACTACTAGTGGTTCCTGCTATAGTACAGACGTTTAAGGGTACTGCTTATGTTCCTGTGATTAACGTTAGTAGTATTGATGCTCGTGTCCCTTCACGCTGCGCCTTGGGGACGTTAAAGCCAGGACAAATAGTTAGCTTACCTGCAGGAGTTGAGGAGGTTCCTTTTCCATTGGGGTGGGGGAAGTTCAGGCAACAGTTAGTATGCAACAAGGGCAAGTTGATAAAGTACAGCAGCTGATACAGTCAGTTGACTTGTCCGCCCTCTCTGAGTCAGAACAGAGTAAAGTAATTTTTCTATTGACAAAGTATCAGTCAGTGTTTGCCACCCATGAGGGAGATCTAGGTTGTACTACCCTCATTAGTCATGAGATCCCCTTAACTGATGAGGCGCCGGTACGACAAAGGTATAGGCGCATTCCACCTGCTGAATATGATGTTGTGAAGGCACATATAAATCAGCTTTTGGAAAGTCAGGTAATAAGGGAGAGTTGCAGCCCCTATGCGTCACCAATAGTCCTGGTGAAGAAAAAAGATGGTGCCCTGCAGTTGTGTGTGGATTATCGCCAGCTCAATCTCAAGACTCGGAGAGATGCTTTTCCCCTCCCTCGCATTGAGGAGTCCCTTGATGCCCTTTCAGGTGCCCGCTGGTTTTCAACTCTAGATCTGGCAAGCGGTTACAATCAGGTGCCTGTTGAAGAGAAGGATAAATGCAAGACTGCTTTTTGTACCCCTTTTGGGCTTTTCGAATTTAATCGTATGCCTTTTGGGTTATGTAATGCACCAAGTACATTCCAGCGACTCATGGAGCGCATGTTTGGGTCTCAGCACTTCCAAACTCTGTTGCTTTACCTTGATGATGTGATCGTATTTTCCAGTTCTATAGACCAACATCTGGAGCATTTGGACAAGGTTCTGAGCCAGCTTCACCAAGAGGGTCTTAAGGTGAAGTTAGAGAAGTGCTGTTTTTTCAAGACTGAGGTAAAATACCTGGGACATGTGATATCCAATAAGGGGGTTTCAACTGACCCTGAGAAGATTGTTGTTGTAGCCAATTGGCCTCGACCAACGGATATAGCAGCGCTAAGATCCTTTTTGGGGTTTTCTAGTTATTACAGACGATTTGTTAAAGATTTCTCAGTGGTGGCGGCTCCCTTGTATCACCTGATTGGAGAACTGGGCGGGAGTAAGGATAAAAAGGGCGCGCGGAGACCCGTGAGCAGTGCTTGGACTGAAGCTTGTGAGAAGAGTTTTCAGGATCTAAAGGTGCGTCTGACCGCTACTCCTGTGTTGGCTTATGCAAATTTTTCATTGCCTTTTATTTTGGAAGTGGATGCCTCCCAGAGCGGACTTGGAGCAGTGTTGTCACAGGAACAGGAAGGGAAAGTGAGGCCTCTGGCGTATGCAAGTAGAACACTGAGTCGAACTGAGAAGAGGATGCCAAACTATAGTTCCATGAAGCTCGAGTTTCTTGCTCTGAAATGGGCAATGGCGGGGAAATTTCGCGAATATTTGCTGGGCCATAAGTGCATTGTTTGGACTGATAACAACCCTTTGAGTCATTTGAGCACCGCAAAACTTGGTGCAACAGAATTACGGTGGGCAGCCGAGTTAGAAGCGTTTGACTATACCATCCGATATCGACCAGGGCGGGCCAATAGAAACGCAGATTCCTTGTCAAGACAACACTCTCTGGTGGATCAGGTTCTCCCAGGAACTTCAGTTCCAGTACGGTTGGAGCAGGCTATAGGTCAGACACCAGTCATTGCTTGCCAGTCAGAGATATCTGTCTTACCAGCCTATGCCATGAACGATCTTGCTAAACTTCAACAAGATGACCCAATAATTGGTGCCTTTTCTCCATTTTGGCAAAACAAACAAAGGCCAGATCACATTGAACGACAAGCATTGAGTAAGTCTGTTTTGGAATTGGTGCGACAATGGGAGCGTTTGGAGGAGAGAGAGGGGGTATTGTACCGTAGGACTTTTCGTCCTGATGGCGGAGAGGAGGTGCTACAATTGGTACTGCCAGAATCTCTACAGGAGGAGGTGTTACAGCAGTTACATCAGGGGCATGGTCACCAAGGTATTGAGAGGACAACTGAGCTGGTACGTTCAAGGTGTTACTGGCCTGGGATGTATAAAGCAGTTAAGAAGTGGTGTGAAGAATGTGAACGTTGCACGTTGGCTAAACCAGCACATCCTCCGGTGAAGGCACCAATGGGACACTTGATTGCTGCAAGACCAAATCAAATTCTAGCAATTGATTTTACTTTCCCGGAGCGTTCAACGGATGGGAAGGAGCAAGTACTAATAATGACTGATGTTTTCTCCAAATTTACACAGGCAGTTCCAACCTATGACCAGAGGGCTTCCACGGTAGCAAATGTCCTAGTGAAGGAATGGTTTTGCCGGTTTGGAGTTCCAGCTCGTATCCACTCGGACCAGGGTCGGAGCTTTGAAGGGGCATTGATACAACAACTTTGTGACCTGTATGGGATACAGAAGACCCGCACAACGCCTTATCATCCTCAAGGCAACGGCCAATGCGAAAGGTTTAATCGAACACTGCACAGCCTCCTTTGTACGCTTTCAAAGTCTGCTAAAGTTGACTGGCCTAAGTATTTGCCTCAATTATTGTTCTCTTATAATACCACCAGAGGCGGACAGAGTACACAGCTTCATTACTTGAGTAAAAGTACAGATACCCCTGTCTAAATTTTACTCAAGTACAAGTAAAAGTACTACAGTCAGATGTCTACTTAAGTAAAAGTACTAAAGTACTTGTTTTTAAAAGTACTTGAGTATCAAGAGTACAAGAGTACATTTTCTAAATATTGCATTACTACTGCCACAGTGCTTACATTGGTAAACACAGCAAACACTTGAAGCGAAAACTATAATTAACTTGTTCAGAAAATTGAAATAGTCTGGCGAGGTGGGGCCACGGCTTGGCACATTCTCGGGATGCGATTTTTTTTTCTTCCCAGGATGGTAGGGGAAGACTCATGAATATTCATTAGGGAAGTCATCCCTGATTGGTCTAATGATCTACCCCTAACCCCACCCCTAAACCTACCCGTCACTGGGGGTCTTATGATCTCCATAACCCCGCCCCTAAACCTACCCGTCACTGGGGTTAAGACCAATCAGGGATGACTTCCCTAATGAATATTCATGAGTCTTCCCCTACCATCCTGGGAAAAAAAATATTGCTCCCGGGATGGACCTGCCATCCATTGTTTCGTCCATGGTTTCGTCTCTTATCTAAATCTGACCATGGAGTTGACTTTGGCGGAAAGCTGAAGGTGATTGCTGATAGGCTGTCCCAATAAGTGGCGCCTGCGCAATCCAATCACATTTTAGAGGGTTACCGAGATGTTTATTTTTTCCTTTTTTTTTTTAGAAGTAGTAACGGGTACTCACAGTTATGGATAGAAATGTAGTGGAGTAAAGAGTACAATATTTGCCTCTCAAATGTACTTGAGTAAAGTCATGAGTACTCCCCAAAAATGATACTCGAGTAAAGTACAGATCCCTCAAAATTGTACTTAAGTACTGTACTCAAGTAAATGTACTCAGTTACTGTCCGGCTCTGAATACCACCATACATCAGACAACAGGCGAGTGCCCACATTTTGTAATGTTTGGCCAAGAACCTAATTTGCCAGTTGATTTTCTCCTTGGAAGAGTTCCACAGTCGAAAGCAGGGACCGTAATGAACTGGATGGAGGAACATCGGGAGCGATTGCAAGTGGCCTTTGATGGTGCGCGGGAGAGAATTCAAGCGGCAGCACAGTTGAGGAAAGAGAGGCATGATCGGAAGGGTCATAGCTGCCACTTGAAAGAAGGTCAGTTAGTTTATCGAAGAGATTGCAAGGAGGAGTTGTTTATTCTATAGCCCCTCCAGATAAATGTACACTGGTAAAAAGGATACATCGTACTATGTTGAAACCTGTGCCTGATGTTTGGCCCTTGTATCCTTCTCCATGTATGGGCCCTGAGTCTTTGCAATCTGAGAATATCGGAAGAGAAGAAGAAATGGAGGATGGACAATGGATTGTCCCACTGCCAGAAGAGACTCCGCCGGCTACCGTGCCAGTCCCAGCTGTGTCTCCCCCTGGCTGTGCAGAGTCTATAGCTGGCCTGGTACATTCTGATGACCGGCAAGAGGCATCGGGTAGTGGAGTAAATTTCCCACGCAGGTCTGCAAGAGAAACCGCAGGGACACATTCCAATCTTCATCGTTTGCCTAGGGCTGTGGGGACTAGTGCAAATGGGGCTGCGACTTCCTCTGGTCATAGTGAGGGGATGACAATTGTTTTTAGACCCTGGAGCTAGGTCATTTTAAGTTATTGGGTTAGTTTTTTTCTTTGTTTTTTTTTGGGCGTTTATTTTATTTGTTGCCGACGGGGCGTCGACACAGAGGGTGGGGATGGATTGTGACCGAGTGAATAAGGACTCTGTACGGGGTGGGCGTGTGTTTATTTCACTATAAATAGCGCAACAATCAGTAGACGGCACACCCTCCTGAAGTTCTGACCTTTTCCGTCTCCTTCCGGTGTTGTGACTCCGACGCGCCATAGCGAGGTAGAAAGTCCTTGATGCAAGAGTGAGCGCGTGGGCGTTTGAATGGGGTTAGTGTCGAGTGCTGGATGCCGTGTTTAACCCATAGCAACGAGCTGTATTACCCAGTTTATAATTTACTTTTGGAGTACATCAGAGATCTTTCTGTTTGGAGTCCTATACATGTGGACCTCTGATGTCTAGGCCCTGCTGTTTTGTTTATGATTTATTTTTGTAAATTGTTTGTTTATCATTTGAGTTTGGTTTAGGCCAACCGCTGTGGTGTATGTGATGCTTAAATGGGAGTTTTAACCTATATTCCTTTTTGTCTTAGGAGCCAGCCTGTGTGGGAGTGTCTTTCTCTGGGGTCGTCTGGGCCTTTCCCTTCACTGCATGTGGCGTGAGATTTCCTGCACTGCATGTGTATTGGTTTGGGAGTGTAGAGTGGTTTGTATTATTCACTGTACTTTTCTTAGAAGTGGTTTTATTAATCTCATTGAGAATCGTGCACGTGTGGTTTGTACTCTTAGGGCGGCGGGTCCGTGGCCCAATGACTTTTCCTCTTTTTCACACAGGCTTGGTCTCTCCTACTATAAGACGGGTGGGCTGTGAAATGTAATAATTGACCTAATGTCCATGTATATTAAATTCTTATTCCTCTTTTTATATTATTAATAGTTGAAAGTGCTTGTTTCAGAGAATTATGCTGCATTGTCAATAAAACTATTTGAGCTTGAAAGTCACGTCCTCGTTCTTCAAGTATTGTCTATTTGAACTTGTGTTGCTGTTATTTCCGTGGGTATATAACCCCGGTGGCGTAGTCGGGACTAAGTTAGGCATAAACGCCACGGTTACATAAGCAAGCCATAAGCCAAGGCAACAGTGGCAAAGAACCAAAACTCCATCAGGTGACAGAATGGAGAAAAAAACCTTGGGAGAACCCAGGCTCAGTCGGGGGCCAGTTCTCCTCTGGTCAACGAGCGAACAGTGTATCCAGGCAGCATTACAGGGCAGAAGTCAGATTGGTCGTGTCGATGAAGCCGACACTTCAGGGATGCGCCATGGTTGGGTCCAGGTGCAGATCCACCATCTAATCTGGATATGGCCGGAGTCCACCTCACTTCAGAAAACAGAGAGACTAGTTGACACTTCAGTACTGCGTTGTCGTCGCGTCCAGGCGTAGGTCCTTCATCTGATCTGGATACGGCCTGGATCTGGCGGACTGCGGTAAACCTCGGTATAAACAGAGAGACTAATATTAACGTAGACGCCATTCTTCTTATGATGTAACGAGTACATCAGGATTTATGGGAAGTGTTCCCAGTTCCGGCTGGCCTAATCTATGCAGCCTAATATGGAATTATAGAAGTCTATAATGTGTTATGTGAATGCTAGGTCAAAGAGATGTGTTTTTAATCTAGCTTTGAACTGACAGAGTGTGTCTGCTCCCCGGACAATGTTAGGAAGACTATTCCAGAGTTTTGGTGCTAAATAGGAGAAGGATCTACCGCCAGCAGTCGATTTTGATATTCTAGGTATTATCAACTGGCCGGAATTTTGAGATCGCAATAGACGTGAAGGACTATAAAGCGTTAAGAGGTCGCTCAAGTACTGCGGAGCTAAACCATTTAGTGCTTTGTAAGTAATCAGCAATATTTAAAAATTTATATGATGTTTAATAGGCAGCCAGTGCAGTTTTGACAGAACTAATATGGTCAATGGGCTAATGGGCTAATATGGTCATACTTCCTGGTCCTGGTAAGAACTCGAGCTATGCGTTTTGGACCAGCTGTAATTTGTTTATTAAGCGTGCAGGGCAATCTCCCAGTAGAGCATTACAATAATCTAGCCTTGAGGTCATGAAGACATGAACTAATTGTTCCGCATTGGTCAATGAGAGCATATGGCGTAATTTAGTTATATTTTTAAGATGGAAAAATGCGGTTTTACAAATACTAGACACGTGACTTTCAAATGAAAGATTGGTATCAAAGAGCACACCCAGGTTCCTAACCGACGACGAAGACTTAACAGAGCAGCCATCAAGTGTTAGACAGTAATCTAGATTATTACGTGAGGAAGTTTTTTGTCCAATAATTAGAATCTCTGTTTTTTCAGAATTTAGTTGTAGGAAATTAATAGTCATCCAATTTTTTATATAAGCTATGCATTCCGTTAATTTTGTGAATTGGTAAGTTTCGTCTGGGCGTGAAGAGATATATAGCTGAGTATCATCAGCATAACAGTGGAAGCTAATTCCATGTTTCCTAATGATATCTCCTAATGGTAGCATGTACAGAGTGAACAGCAGCGGTCCTAGTACTGAGCCTTGTGGTACACCATACTGAACTTTTGATCGATAAGACATCTCTTTATTTACTGCTACAAACTGATAACGGTCAGATAAGTATGATTTAAACCATGCTAATGCATTTCCACTAATGCCAACATAGTTTTCGAGTCTATTTAAAAGAATGTTGGGTAACACTTTATTTTACGGTGCCCTTGATACAGAGTAATTACTTAATTAATTACTTAGTAATAGACGTTGTAATAACATGTAACAAAATGTACTTAACATGTAACTAAGTTATGGAACAGCCTGTACTTACAGATTGTAATTACACACATGTAATAGGCAGCTACTGTTACACATGTGTAACAAGCCGAGTTGGATAAGGTTTATAGATACACATGAAGTACAATGTAATTAGGACACTACTGCATGCATTTAAGCTGTGAACTAGTGAGTTAAATCAAACTAAGGCAGAGATGGATAAGGTATGTATACACAAAGTACAATTAAGTACATTCTTGATACACTTTATTTTACGTAACTCATCCCTGTGTAATATTATGTAATGACAATGTAATTAGGAAACTACTGCATGCTTTTAAGCTTTGAACTAGTGAGTTAAATCAAACTAAGGCAGAGATGGATAAGGTATGTATACACAAAGTACACTTAAGTACATTCTTGATACACTTTATTTTACGTAGCTCATCCCTGTGTAATATTATGTAATTACAATGTAATTAGGAAACTACTGCATGCATTTAAGCTGTGAACTAGTGAGTTAAATCAAAGTAAGGCAGAGATGGATAAGGTATGTATACACAAAGTACACTTAAGTACATTCTTGATACACTTTATTTTACGTAGCTTATACCTGTGTAATATTATGTAATTAGGAAACTACTGCATGCATTTAAGCTATGATCTAGTGAGTTTAAATCAAACTAAGGCAGAGATGGATAAGGTATGTATACACAAAGTACACTTAAGTACATTCTTGATACACTTTATTTTACCTAGCTTATACCTGTGTAATATTATGTAATTAGGAAACTACTGCATGCATTTAAGCTGTGATCTAGTGAGTTTAAATCAAACTAAGGCAGAGATGGATAAGGTATGTATACACAAAGTACACTTAAGTACATTCTTGATACACTTTATTTTACGTAGCTCATCCCTGTGTAATATTATGTAATTACAATGTAATTAGGAAACTACAGCATGCATTTAAGCTGTGAACTAGTGAGTTAAATCAAACTAAGGCAGAGATGGATAAGGTATGTATACACAAAGTACACTTAAGTACATTCTTGATACACTTTATTTTACGTAGCTCATCCCTGTGTAATATTATGTAATTACAATGTAATTAGGAAACTACTGCATGCTTTTAAGCTTTGAACTAGTGAGTTAAATCAAACTAAGGCAGAGATGGATAAGGTATGTATACACAAAGTACACTTAAGTACATTCTTGATACACTTTATTTTACGTAACTCATCCCTGTGTAATATTATGTAATGACAATGTAATTAGGAAACTACTGCATGCTTTTAAGCTTTGAACTAGTGAGTTAAATCAAACTAAGGCAGAGATGGATAAGGTATGTATACACAAAGTACACTTAAGTACATTCTTGATATGCTTTATTTTACGTAGCTCATCCCTGTGTAATATTATGTAATTACAATGTAATTAGGAAACTACTGCATGCATTTAAGCTGTGAACTAGTGAGTTAAATCAAAGTAAGGCAGAGATGGATAAGGTATGTATACACAAAGTACACTTAAGTACATTCTTGATACACTTTATTTTACGTAGCTTATACCTGTGTAATTTTCTGTAATTTTAATGTAATTAGGAAGCTAATGCATGTATTTAAGCTATGAACTAGTGGGTTAATTCAGATGGATAACATCTGTCAACGCTATCTCACGACCAATTCGTACGAATTCGAACGAGTGATAAAAAGTTGGCTAATTCGTACGAATTCGTACGACCTCACTCGAACGAATTTGTACGATTTGTCTAAACCCACGTGATGGGTAGGTTTAGGGGCGGGGTCAGGGGTAGGTCATTCGTATGAATTCATACGAATTAGGCAATTCGTAAAATATGTACGATTTAGCAAAAATCGTACTAATTCATACGAGTGAGGTCATATGAATTCGTACGAATTAGCCACCTCGTAGAATTCGTACGAATTGCCGTGAGATCAGGCTGCATATGTAGATACACAGGAAGTGCACTTAAGTACAATCTTGATACACTTTATGTTATGTTACATACAAGTAATGCTACAGAACATACACATTTACCATGTGTAACTGCAGACCTCAGTAGCCTAACATATTTAAGTACTTGTTGTTACATTGTGTTATACTAAGTACTTTCTTACATAATTACAGTGTACCAAGTCCGTAACACGTATGTAACAGACTCGGCTTGTTACACATGTGTAACAGTAGCTGCCTATTACATGTGCGTAATTACAATCTGTAAGTACAGGCTATTCCATAACTTAGTTACATGTTAAGTACATTTTGTTACATGTTATTACAAAGTCTATTACTTAGTAATTAATTAAGTAAATACTCTGTATCAAGGGCACCGTAAAATAAAGTGTTACCGAATGTTGTGGTCAATAGTGTCAAATGCAGCACTAAGATCGAGTAACACTAATAGAGAGATACAACCACGATCGGATGATAAGAGCAAATCATTTGTGACTCTAATGAGAGCTGTCTCGATACTATGGTACGGTCTAAATCCTGACTGGAAATCCTCGCAGATATCATTTCTTTCTAAAAAGGAACATAGTTGTGAAGATACTGCCTTTTCTAGTATCTTTGACAGAAAAGATAGATCCGAGATCGGCCTGTAATTGACTAATTCTCAGAGGTGGAAAGAGTACTGAAAATTTGTACTCAAGTACAAGTACCGTTACATTGCTGAAATAATACTCAATTACAAGTAAAAGTACTGGTGTCAAAAAAGTAATTAAGTAAAAGTACAAATTACTCTTCTCAAAAACTACTCAGAGTACTAGTTACTAATTACTTTTTAGCTGGCGATAGTTAATGCATTACCAATAAAAATATTCAACAAAATCATAGATTTATGTAGAAAATAGCTACTTTTAACACGTTTTTACCTTGTCAAAGGACATTAATTAGTGGATACTGGAATTTCTAACTTCAATATGACACCTTGAAATATGTCAATATTCAGTAGGCCTAGCCTATAATTTTTAATACCATCGGGAAAACTACTACATACTAAATATTTTAATATCTACATTTTTGTCCATCCATTTTGTCAAGGCAATCATTATTTTCAAGCATTGAAAAGCACAACACTCATTGTAACAGTAATCTATTTGAGTGGAAAAGTTTAATTCAAGTCTTCTGAAGAGACACGTCCACTTTATAAGGTGAGATTTTAATTTAGGCTTTTGTTTACATATTTAAACATTGATCAATAACCATTACAATAATCTAATATTTACTCACTCAGTGTATTTGTCTTTACAATAGGGTAACGTGAACTGTTGCAATAGCTCACACACAGCACAAGGAAGCTTGATTTCAATTCAAACTGAATTTAATTTGCAAAAAGACTAGATTTTTCATAACTTTTGACAGCGTTTAATTCAAGAGCATGGAGAGATTGGAGCTGGACGTCATTTGAGTCTGCAGTGAGAACCACTTGGAGAGATTCGCGATTACACATGATATGACACACAGTCCGAGAGCGCACACTCAATATCCGAGTCCAGTTCGTTCGTATATTTGAGAGCTCGCGTCCAGTTTTCTGCGATTACATGAATGTGCCCTCGCGTTATAATATTGTTCGTGACATTTGCCATTAAAATATGCCATAGAAACTTGTATTAATAAAATTATGCGTAATAGGCCTATACCTGCAATCCCGCGCTGAGAGGAGGCGGGTGTGTCAAACTCGCTGTCGTTGAGATGAGAGAATGAGAACGCGCAGCTGGTAAAATATAGATATTTTGACAATACTACTATGTAGTTTGTTGTTCCAAACTTTCAGTCCAGCCATTAATCACTCTGAGCTCCTCGCCTCCTTTATGATCAGCTCTTCAAAACCTGCTGCGACTGCGGCAGCTTTCATTCAGTCCAAATATCACCGTTTACGATCGAATATTTTTATTGGCTACCGAAATGCCATTCAAAGATTTGAATATCAATTCAAATTGTACTCAGTAACGAAATGTGATTTTACAAGTAGCGAAGTAGATTACTTAGCTTAATATGTACTTGAGTACAAGTAAAATTACAGATTTAAAAATATACTCAAAAAAGTACAAGTACCCCAAAAAACTACTTAATTACAGTAACGTGAGTAGTTGTAATTCGTTACTTCCACCTCTGCTAATTCTGTAGGATCAAGTTGCGTTTTTTTAACAAGCGGTTTAATCATAGCCAGCTTAAATGTTTTCGGTACATATCCTAGTGACAAAGATGAATTAATGATATTAAGAAGAGGATGTAGGACCTCTGGAAGCATCTCTTTTAGTAGCTTAGTTGGTATAGGGTCTAACACACATGTTGTCGATTTAGATGATTTAATGAGTTTAGTAAATTCTTCCTCTCCTATAGCAACAAATAATCAAAATTTTCTTCAAGGAGACTACAATGCACTGCCTGATGCGATACTGTAGTAGACGGTTGCATAGTTATAATTTTGTCCCTGATATTATCAATCTTATAAGTGAAGAAGTTCATAAAGTCATTACTGCTGTATTGCTTGGAAACTTCGGTGCTTGAAGCTTTCTTTTTCGTTAGTTTAGCCACCGTATCAAATAAATACCTAGGATTATGTTTATTTTCTTCTAATAGGGTTGAAAAATAAGTAGATGTAGCAGCTTTTAAAAGCCTCTCTGTAAGCAATAGAGCTCTCCTTCCATGAAATGCGAAATACCTCTAGTTTTGTTTTCTTCCAGTTGCGTTCCATTTTTCTGGCTGCTCTCTTAAGGGCCTGAGTGTGCTCGTTGTACCACGGCATTGGACTATTTTCTTTAATCTTCTTTAAGTGCAACGGAGCAACTGTGTCTAAAGTGCTGGAAAAGAGAGAGTTAAAAGTTTCTGTTGCAATATCAAGTTCTTCTAAGCTATCTGGGATGCTGAGATGATGAAACTGATCAGGAAGATTATTGATAATGCCATCTTTAGTGGCAGAAGTGATAGGTCTAACATATTTGAGTCGGCTTTGCAGCCTTGGCTAAATGTAATTTACACGAGACTAGGTAATGATCTGAGATGTCATCGCTCTGCTGCAGAATTTCAACGGCATCAACATCTATTCTGTGTAATAATATTAGATCTAGAGTATGATTACGACGATGAGTAGGTCCTGACACGTGTTGTCTAAATCCAATTGAGTTTACAATGTCTTTAAATGCCAATCCCAATGCATCTTTTTCATTATCGATGTGTATATTAAAATCACCAACAATTAGTACTTTATCTGCAGTCAATATTAATTCTGATAGAAAGTCGGTGCCCTGTTGGCCTGTATACAGCAGCCAGCATAAATCTCAAGCGTGATTTATCGTTTACACTATATATTTTTACATTAAGCACCAATGCTTCAAAATAATTATATTTAAAACTTGGTTTCGTGGTTTTGAAAATATTACTATAAATTACAGCAACACCACCCCCTTTGCGTTTCAGACGAGGCTCATGTTTATAACAGTAATCTTGCGGGGTGGACTCATTTAAAGTAATGTAATCGTTTGGTTTTAGCCAGGTTTCTGTCAAACACAGCACATCTAGGTTATTTTCTGAAATCATATCATTAACAATGAGTGCTTTTGAAGTAAGCAATCGAATATTCAGCAACCCAAGCTTTAGCATTTGCTCATCTGTATTATAGCTGTTTTTTATTTGTTGAACATCAATTAAATTTTTAACCTTAGATGGGTTTAAACGTTTTTTGGATTTCCAAGTTCAGGGAACAGACAAAGTCTCTATATGATGATAGCTAGGTGAAAGAGGCTCTATGTGATGGGATTTATCTGACCTTGGTGACACGAGGCCACTAGCAGACGGTCGGTTTAGCCAGTCTGTCTGCTTCCTGACCTGAGCCCCAGATTTTCATGTTTGAGCTCTAAGACTATGTGCCATATTAACTAGAAAGAAGAGCAGCACCATCCCAGGAGGGATGAATACCATCTCTTTTCGACAGGTCCGGTTTGCCCCAAAAACTTTTCCAATTGTCTATGAATTCTATATTATTAAGCGGACACCACTTAGACAGCCAACCGTTAAGTGAACTCAATCTACTGACTATCTCATCACTTCTGCGAACAGGAAGGGGGCCAGAGCAAATTGCAGTCCTTGACATCATACTTGCGAGTTCACACACCTCTTTAATATTAGTTTTGGTGATCTCCGACTGGCGGAGTCGAACATCATTAGTGCTGACATGAATAATGATCTTAGAGAATTTACGATTAGCATTAGCCAGCACTTTTAAATTTGCTTTGATGTCAGGCGCTCTGGCTCCCGGCAAACATGTGACTATGGTGGCTGGTGTCTCTATTTTCACGTTCCGTGTAATAGAATCGCCTATAACTAGGGCACAATCATTCACAGTGGGTGTTTCACTGAGAGGGGCAAATCGATTTGTTATGGTAATCGGAACGGAAGAGTGGTTTTTAGATCCGCGACTAGAGCGATCCCTCACTGTCACCCATTTGCCCGGCTGCGCAGGCTCTACTTCAGCCGGAACCGACTCATGTAAAGAGTTCACTATGCTAGGCGCATCCGAGGCAGTATTTAAATCTCTAGCACTCTTACTATCCTCAATTAATGTTTGGATGCGTGTCTCTAATTCTGAAATATTCTCTGTCAACCTAACTGTCTCCTTACATTTATCACATATAAATCCTATATTGCCGACAGAGAAGGCTATGCTAAACATGTGACATGAAGTGCAGGTGACAATAACAGGACAAGATATTACTCACCGTGTTTGTTGACTGATTCTTACTCACCTGAGCTTTTTATGAACTCAAAGGCGCGGGCGCGCGAGAGAAAAATAAATAAATAAAAATAGCTGAGCGCACGTGTGGCGCGTTAACAGGCTAGCGAATTACTAGCATGTTGTGCTAGTAGTACTAGTAACGGAAGCTAGCGATGTCAGGTTAATCTGAGATGTTGGGTAAGATGTATTTTAGTAGTATAAATTACTAGAAATTGTAGTAAATTATGGTTCAAAACATAGAAATACGAGGCTAAGACGGAGCTTACAGCACCGAAGCAAACACACTCACAGCAGGCAGCGAGGCAGACAGGAGCAATCGATCAGGACACAATCCAGCTGGTCTAACAGCAGCCAAGAAGATCATTGTTCAAGTTTGGGTTCCACCTCACAACTTCGCCCATAAGCATTGGCTGAATACGTTCTTAGAGATTCTTTTTCTTGAACTTTCTTATGCCAAGATCAACGGCGCTACACCTTCAGACTATACAAACATGGAGCAATGGAATTACCAGAGTTCAAGACATTTTACTGAAAGGACACTAAGTGACTGTTCTATAACACTGTCTGTGCTACACTGATAGTTATGTTGTATCCCATACGGTAGGGGAGGTGGGAGGGTGGTGTAAGTATTGCTGTCGTATCTGTATTGTTACAATACCTCTTTTATATTGTTACCCTCTAATACAATAAAAATTGAGTACAAAAAAAAAAGAGACACGAGGCGTCTCCGAGGAGGGACCATCGCGTAGAGTCCTGCACGTGTTCGGGTACCCGCAGTCACCAGACGGGTGACCCGCAAATTTTGCTCAAACGGGTGAAAAATATCCAACTGTGTCGGATACGGGTGCGGGTCGGGTCGGACACGGGGGAAACATAGGTCTAAACACGGGTTTAACCCTCTGGGGACCAAAAACGCGCCTGTGCGTTTTGCTGTTTTTTTTTTTTTAGCAACGTATTAAACTGCAAATTAGCATTTATATGCCCTAATATTTCATAAAAACAACGTTACAGTCAGTCACTTGTTGACTAGATTTGGGTACAGTTTTTAGGCTACTGTAGAATATACTGCCACATCAAATAAGCTTTTGTTTAGCAATTTCTGCTCATATCTAACGTTATATAAAAATATTATTTTTGTCAAAAATAAAGTCATAGACTAAGATGTTAGATGTTCCAATGTTGGCTATATTCAAACTAATGAATACATATGATAAAATGTAGGCCTATAATTGTAACGTTTGATCAGGCACCAGTCCATGAGAGGGAGCCATCACCTGAATATTGAACTCTGTTACTTCCTGTTCCTGCCACATCATTTCCTGTCTTGTCATTTCCTGTCACCCTGTATTTAAGCCATGTGCTATCACTGCCTTATTGCGAAGTATTGCCAGTTCTCTGCCTTACTAAGCGTTCTTCCATTCTCTTTTTGTTGACTACAGTTATGACCATTGTTTTGCCTTTTGACTCATGCTTTTGGATTGCTGTTTTTTGGATTTGTCTGCTATTGGATTGTTTTACCTGTGCTTCGACCAAGGCCTGTGACCTGACTACGAGTTGTGACTATTGTTTGGATTTTATGCTCAGATCCTTTAATAAAGACCCGCTTATGGATTCTACTCAGCCTACATCCTCCTTACAGAATACTTCGCCTGGCGCTAATCCAGCGGAAGTCTCTCAACTCCTGGCTACCATTGAGTATCAAAAGGATCTGCTCAATGGTTTTCAACACCAGTTAAGGACACTGCAAGCCTCAAACGAGCATCTGACACAGTATATTCACTCTCTTCCTGCCCCACGTCCTGACCCGGTAAGATTCGCTTTACCCGATAAGTTTGATGGCTCTCCTGACAACTGTACTGGTTTCCTACGACAGTGTTCTATTTATTTTTCCAATCAAACTGAAAAGTTTAGCCAAGACCATACCAAGTGTTCCTTTATCATGACTTTGCTTACCGGGAAGGCCTTAGAGTGGGCCACAGCTGTTTGGGATCACGACACTCGTATCAAACAGTCATACGATTATTTCACTCAATTGATTCGTGATGTCTTCCAATATCCTGCTGGGGGCATGGACGCAGCTTCTCAACTAACTCAGCTACGTCAAGGCAACAGATCTGCTTCTGACTATGCTATCCAGTTTCGCACCCTTGCAGCCCAAAGTGGGTTTAATGATGTTGCTTTGAAGCACATTTTTCGTTCAAGTCTGTCTGCTAAATTACAAGCAGAATTGCTTTGCAAGGATGACTCCCTTGACTTCTCCCAGTTCGTTACCCTTGCTATCAAGATTGACAATCTCTTACGAACACAACCAAGTCCCAAGTCAGCTTATTTTGTGCCTGTTACTACTGCTCAAATACCATGTCAGTCTAGTCCTACTGAAGCCATGCAAATAGGACGAACTCACTTACCACCTGATGAACGGAGAAGAAGATTACTCAATCAACTCTGCTTCTACTGTGGTGAATCAGGTCATCGTTGTTCCAACTGTCCTGTTAAACCCGTGGCCAACCCCTCTCCAAATTATCGAGTGAGTCACATGTTTAATACTTTACAAATCAGTCTATGCTTGTCACTTCCCATCATTTTGTCAGTTGCTAATCAAGACCATCATTTCTCAGCGTTAATAGATTCTGGAGCAGCTGCTAATGTGATTCATCAAGATTTAGTGAAGCAGTTGAACATTCCGACGACCAAATGTGAATCACCTATTGCTGTTACTGCCGTTGATGATGGTCCCATCGGTAAAGGTCTTATCACTCATCAAACACTCCCCATAAAACTCAGAGTTGGCCTGCTTCACACTGAAGAAATCACTTTCTATGTCATATCATCACCACGAAACCCAGTCATCCTTGGATATCCTTGGTTATCTTCTCACAACCCACAATTTTCATGGAAGGAAAAGGAATTGGTCCGTTGGTCACCTCATTGTCACGCTCACTGTCTGGAACTGCCCACCAAACTTACAGTCTGCACTACCCATCTAGCCAAGAATCCTTTTCCATTACCAGATAATGTCCCCAATGAGTATGCTGACTTGGCTGAGGTATTTTGTAAAGACAGGGCCACCAAGTTGCCACCTCATCGCCCCTCAGACTGTGTAATCGACCTCCTTCCTAATACCTCTCCACCTAAAAGCCGTGTTTACCCATTGTCCATTCCTGAAACCAAGGCCATGGAAGAATATATTGAAGAAGCCTTATCTTATGGATTTATTAGACCATCCACCTCTCCCGCAGCATCTGGGTTTTTCTTTGTTGACAAGAAAGACGGTAGCTTAAGACCTTGTATTGACTATCGAGCACTCAACGCAATCACTGTTAAGAATCGCCATCCCTTGCCTCTTATTCCTTCTTCTCTGGAGCTATTACGGGAGGCCCAGTATTTCACCAAATTGGACCTCAGGTCTGCCTACAATCTCATTAGAATCCATGAGGGTGATGAATGGAAGACAGCTTTTCTCACCACAAGAGGGCACTACGAATATTTGGTTATGCCTTATGGGCTGGCTAATGCTCCTTCAGTTTTCCAGTCCTTCGTTAATGAAGTATTCAAAGATCTTTTGAATCAGTATGTGATTGTCTACATAGACGATATCTTGATCTATTCACACTCCATGGAAGAACATATCTGTCATGTAAGAACTGTCTTGTCACGCTTACTCCAGAATGACCTTTTTGTCAAGGCCGAAAAGTGTGAGTTTCATGTTACGTCAACCAAATTCCTGGGATACAATATTAGTTATTCTGGAGTTGAGATGGATGATACCAAGGTAAAAGCTGTCCTGGACTGGCCCATACCCAGCACTGTCAAGGAATTACAACGATTTCTAGGCTTTGCAAACTTCTACCGTAGATTCATTCGTGACTTCAGTACCATAGCTGCACCCATCACCTCACTTCTTAAAGGAAAACCCAGGAAGTTAGTATGGCCGGAAGTGGCTACATCAGCATTCAACAGGCTCAAGTCCAGTTTCACCACAGCTCCAATTCTTAAGCATCCTGACCCAAAACTTCCTTTTATCGTAGAGGTTGATGCTTCGGACTGTGGAATTGGTGCTGTCCTCTCTCAGCGTCATGGAACGCCAGGCAAGTTACACCCCTGTGCATTCTTCTCACGAAAGTTAACTCCAGCAGAAACAAATTACGATATTGGAAACAAGGAATTACTATCTATCAAGGCTGCAGTTGAAGAATGGAGACACTGGCTAGAAGGTGCCCTTCATCCCTTTCAAGTCATTACAGACCACAAAAACCTAGAGTATATCAAAGACGCCAAGCGTTTGAATCCTCGCCAGGCAAGATGGGCACTCTTTTTTACGCGTTTCAATTTCTCAGTCACATACCGTCCAGGGAGCAAAAATAGTAAGGCAGATGCATTGTCACGTATCCATGACTCTGTTGATTCACAGATGAGACCAGAAACTATTTTACCACCCTCCATCATCATCGCACCTATCCAGTGGGATATTATGGAGGAGATTCAGCAGGTCCTACATGAAGAGCCATCCCCTCCAGAGTGCCCAGCTGGGAAAATCTATGCTCCATCCAGTCTTCGCAACAGAATCATTCAATGGGTCCACACATCCCTTGCTTCTGGACATCCTGGAATTAATCGCACCACCGCATTGGTCAGAAATTCATTTTGGTGGTCCACATTATCTGCAGATGTTAAGAGCTATGTAACTGCTTGTCAGATCTGCGCTCAGTCACGTACACCTCGACAACTGCCGGCAGGACTACTAGAACCACTACCCATTCCTCAACGACCCTGGTCACACCTATCCATTGACTTTGTCACTGATCTTCCTAACTCTCAAGGATTCACCACCATCATGGTCTCCATTGACCGCTTCTCTAAGTCTTGTCGTCTCATTCCATTGAAAGGTTTGCCCACTGCCATGGAAACTGCCCAAGTTCTGTTCAATCAAGTTTTTAGAATTTATGGACTACCTGATGATATCGTAACAGATCGAGGGCCACAGTTTACATCACGGGTTTGGGGAGCCTTTTGCAAACATTTAAACATCAATGTCAGTCTCACATCAGGCTATCATCCTCAAGCTAATGGACAAGTGGAACGTCTTAATCAGGAAATTGGTAGATTCTTGAGATCATACTGTAGCCAGGAACAGGAAAAATGGAGCATATTCCTCCCATGGGCAGAGTATGCCCAAAATTCCCTCAAGCACTCATCGACTGGTTTGACCCCCTTCCAATGTGTCCTAGGATATCAGCCCCCCCTATTCCCCTGGTCTGGGGAACCATCTGAAGTGCCTGCTGTTGATGATTGGATTAGGAGAAGTGAACAGGTCTGGGACAGTGCTCATGTCCGTCTCCAGCGAGCTGTTCGATCTCAAAAGATCCAATCTGATCGACACCGACGTCCTCATCCTGAGTATCAGCCAGGTCAAATGGTGTGGCTTTCCACTCGCAATCTACGCCTGAAACTTCCTTGCAAGAAATTAAGTCCAAGGTATGTTGGCCCTTTTAAGATTATACATCAAGTTAATCCTCTCACATACCGTTTACAGCTGCCCAATAACTACCGCATCTCTCCTTCCTTTCATGTGTCCCTCCTGAAACCTGCCCACGGCTCATCGAGCCCCGAGACCACTGACGAAGAACCTCCTCCACCGCTCGAGATCGATGGAGCTCCTGCCTACCTAGTTCGGGAGATCCTAGATTCTCGCAGGAGAAGGGGTCAGATGCAATACCTTGTAGATTGGGAGGGATACGGCGCGGAGGAGAGATCGTGGGTAGCAACTAAGGACATCTTGGATTCATCACTCATCAGAGACTTTCACCAAGCTCACCCGAATCATCCGGCTCCCAGACCAAGGGGTCGTCCTAGGAGAAGAACACCTGGAGGTGTTCCTAGGGGAGGGGAATCTGTAACGTTTGATCAGGCACCAGTCCATGAGAGGGAGCCATCACCTGAATATTGAACTCTGTTACTTCCTGTTCCTGCCACATCATTTCCTGTCTTGTCATTTCCTGTCACCCTGTATTTAAGCCATGTGCTATCACTGCCTTATTGCGAAGTATTGCCAGTTCTCTGCCTTACTAAGCGTTCTTCCATTCTCTTTTTGTTGACTACAGTTATGACCATTGTTTTGCCTTTTGACTCATGCTTTTGGATTGCTGTTTTTTGGATTTGTCTGCTATTGGATTGTTTTACCTGTGCTTCGACCAAGGCCTGTGACCTGACTACGAGTTGTGACTATTGTTTGGATTTTATGCTCAGATCCTTTAATAAAGACCCGCTTATGGATTCTACTCAGCCTACATCCTCCTTACAATAATCTTTTTTCTTTTTCTTTTTTACAAAGAAAGAGTACACTTGAAATATTGTTGAAATTGTAATTATTGTTGTAATTGTAACATTTTTAATAAAATAGCAAAACATATTTACAAGAGAGATGTAAGCGAAATCTTAAATGGTCAATATAAGTCTTCTTCTAAATACATCTTTTTTCCTTGCATTGTGGCTCAGTCAGTTTCACACCTGAGTGAATGGCTAATTATGCAGAGTCATTACGCATAATGGGTGGGACATTGTAATCTAAGGTGTAAACTACTCTTCCCCCTCGCATATTGGCTTTCCAAGCAAAACCTGTTTTACACCATTTAAATCAATGTATTTTTTTTTGTGAACGATAAAGCAAGACTATTTTAACATCATTTTGAAGCTAGAACTCAAAGGGACAACATCCATTAGTCAAAAGTCTTGTGGACACATATTTAATATGTGTTTTGTGGTCTTAATTCAGCAACTTTCATTTTAATTTTTTCCAATAACCACGCATAAACATTATTCTCTTAAAAATACAAACATCTACATACACGTTGCTTGCATATTATGGTAGCCCTGTTTGTGCTATATAGAGTGAATTTACACCTTTGCCATTAACATGTTTATAAATAACTGAAAAAAGCACAAATGTCAAGGCATGTCAGAACATCTCAAGGACCCCAAAAAAAGCTTGGTCCCCAGAGGGTTAAAACAATCACGTAAAAATATATGCATATTTTTAGGAACACATCTACAAAAATATTCCTGTATTTCAAGTTGATAAAATAATTTCAAATCCACATCAGTTTATTTGTGCCCACGAGCCACGCCCTCCCAGGAATCTATAACGTTACCTACTTTCAGTTTTAAAAATTCCTCATAACCGCGCGCGCGATCTGCTTGCAGTCGTCGAGATGGATGCGAGTTGAAGAAAAGAATGTGGAGATTGTAAAGTTGTCGACAATACGTCATCAAAAGTCAAGTCCAGTGTGTGGGAGAAATTTGGAGTTATCTGAAGAAAACAATATTGTGAAAGGTTTTGCTGCATACGTTTTCGTGTTGGATAGCCGCAAATGTGGAACTTCATCGAAGAGGAAGTACGCAGATAACTGGTAACAAACCAAGCAGTTCTGTCGAACAGTATTTTTCAGATTTAACACTGTTAAGTATGTATGGTGTGCATGGCGTGTTTGACGCCAAAATTGTCTGATGTAGGCTAGACGAAATTGCGTGGCAGATATAGTTGTAGCCGCATCTGTTAGGTTACTCAGTTTTGTGGTAACGTTAGCCATGTTCTTCATGTATCGGCCTTTTGACAGCTTCGGCTCAAGTTGTCCTTGTGTTAATTGTGGTTATAACTTCTGGATGACCTGGCAATAATTATAATTGTGTCTATAATGTGATTGGCTAAAATAATTTTTTTTCGGGTGCGGGTCGGGTGTCGGTTCTATTTTAAGCGGGTCGGGTGCGGATTTTAATTAGTGCTGTTGACGGATAACGGGTCGGATGCAGTTTGAAGCACTGCGGGTACGGGCGGGTGCGGATTTACAAAATCGGACCCGTGCAGGACTCTGCCATCGCGCTCAGTCTGAGCACTGACGGGTTGCAACACTTGAGAGGGGGATGTGGGCCGAGGACGTATCGTCGGCATATCAGTCCACACCGTCCCCCTCAGGTCACCCTGGCCACCAGCCGATGTACGACCTCCAGAGGAGACCGTAGATCGGGGTGTGTAGATTATTAATACCAACTCAGAGATTTACAGCCTCACCCCGAGGGCGGCTCTATAGTCTCCCAACACTATCAATGTCTCTGCGGTGGTCTTTTGAGCGTAAGAACATTAGTACTTCTATTCCTCAGCTGCGCAGCATATACCTGACACGACTCCCAAGTTGCTCTTTGCAGGAATTAAGTTTTATTTAAGGCCTGGAGATCATCATTCATGAGATACAAAACGAACTTAAAAAAAATATATAAAAACAAAAACCTGCACAGGCAAAAACAAATAGTAAAATCAATTGCCCTCCATCCTTATTAGTAGGTTTTTAACCAATAGAATCAAGATCAATTCCCAGAATCAATTCCTTATGATATCAAAAAAGAGCTACAATAAATCATTTGCAGTGTCAAATCAAGTCAAGTTTATTTATATAGCGCTTTTCACAACATAGATTGTATCAAAGCAGCTTCACAGTATTAAATTAAAACAATACATCAATGTTTGTTTCTAGTGGAAAACGTCCACGTTTGGTAATGCTGATCAATAGTATTGTTGATTGATTAATTAAATTAAATATCCACAAATATCTCCAACTGAGCAAGCCAAAGGCAACAGTGGCAAGGAACCGAAAAACTCCATCAGGTGACCTAATGGAGAAAAAAAAAACCTTGGGAGAACCCAGGCTCAGTCGGGGGCCAGTTCTCCTCTGGCGTTTATGAACTAGAGGTCAGATTTAACTGTAAGATTAAAAGTATTATATGAATGCCTGACTGAAGAGATGCGTCTTTAATCTAGTTTTAAACTGGGAGAGCGAGTCTGAGCAACGAACAGTATCAGGAAGACTATTCCAGAGTTTTGGAGCTAAATGTGAAAATGCTCTCCCTCCTTTGGTGGACCTAGATATCCTAGGTATGACCAAAAGCCTCGAATTTAGTGATCTTAAAGAGCGCGATGGATTATAGGGCGATAGAAGATCGGTTAAATAGACTGGAGCTAAGCCGTTTAGGGCTTTATAAGTCAGTAGCAATACCTTGTAATTAATAAGGAACTTTATAGGTAACCAATGTAGTGATGATAAAATTGGTATTATATGATCATATTTTCTTGATCTAGTTAGAACTCTAGCGGCTGCATTTTGGACTGAAATATAGATTTGAGTGTCATCAGCATAACAATGGAAACAGTGTCTACATACAGACATCTTGTGTTTAAAGTTTTACTTTTAAATACAATCTCAATATATCTATATGCATTTATGACATCTGTGAGGGAAATAAAGTTAATTGTACACAAAATATATCAAGTTACCAATCACACTGAATAGAATAACAAACTATTTCTCACTATCAATGTACAGTGCTGATGTTAATTTACCAGGGAAAATGGCTTTTCAGCTACACAGGTCTTAAACATCTTCTCCACCTTAAATGTAATTTGCACCTAAAGACAGATATTGGGCCATCTGCCTTGTCTATCCCAAACGTACATAAGTTTGTCTATTTTTGTACAGTAATTTTGTATGCAAAAGGTCCTTTAAAAGTGAAGCCCAGGTAAAATGTGACATTCTCATTGTTATGGGGTACTGAGGATGACTTGAGAGCTGGGATATGAAATTTCATTCCTTTGGGACCCTCTAGAAAAACCTTCTCATCCTCCGTCCAGCCTGTGACACATCTCAGCAATTTAGAGATTTCTGGCATTTTCCAAACTTCTCCACTAAACCATTTCAGGCGTTTTTCTGAAATAGACAGCAGTTTTGTGATTGTTTCAACCTTGCTCTTGTGGACAAACTTTTCAAATCCAGTCCCATTGCTCAGGAAGAAATGAGTGTAGATCCTCTTTTTCCTTGGAGGGATGTCCTTCAGTTTCTTGTTGTAGTTTCTCTGGAGATGTTCAACAGCAGAGAGAACAATTTCATACTTGTGTTCTTTCTCCACTTCTGTGTCATGCTCTTCTGGCCAGAAAAGTAAGACAAGTAAGAAAAGAGCACTTGGCAAGCATCTCTGTTTCTCTTTAGGAAATTGGTGACTCAGCTTTTGTAGATTCTGAAATGCAGCCAGCTTAGAAGACTGAGTTGAGAGGCAACTTAAAGCAAAGTGGGATGCTATGTAGTTGACAAGGTCCGCTTGTGGCATTTGTGCCCTCATAGGATTGCTTGGGTAAAGTGAAATAATGTGCTCCAGAACACTCACAGGGTTGCTATCTTTCTGGTTTGCTAGGAGGGAAAAAATTGTTGTAAAATTTCCACCACCATGATAATAAATCATCATGCGTTTCATGAGAGGATTTAACATCCCTTGGTTTTGATCTGTAATAAGAGAAGCACCACTGAAGTATTTGCCATAAGCAGAAGACTTATTCACCAGCCAGTGCATGGAATTCTTTATGGTCCTCTCCACAGTGTCAGATGTCTTCTCCTCATCGGTTTTCAGGTCAGTCTGGAAGTAACTCAAGTCTTCCGAAATCCATTCCAGTGCTTCCAGCATTATTTTTTTGAGTTTTTTCAACGTACAATGAACATGTGCCCATGGTTCTTCTATCTCAACAGGAATGTAATCTGTAAGGAGGTATTTAATTAATTCTGAAGACTTTCTTCTTGAGAACACATGAAGAGTGCGCATTAGATTCAGCAATGCACATCCTACCTCTACTACTCCAACAAATCCAGCATTGTTCATGGTGTCATTGTCCTCAACTGCTGCATTCTTGCATTCCTGGAAACATTCAATGGCTTTTAGTGCCGTTTCCAAAGCATCTACTGTGTTTTCAGGTGTTTTTTCATTCTGCTCCATGGCTTTACATTTTGCTGCGAACCACTGCCTGTACACCTGACCTCTGGTATCAAGAATGTAGGAATTCTTTGGCCTTTTCTCTACTGCCGTTTTTGCCCACTTTTCTGCTTCTTCAAATCTGTCATGTTTGTAATTGAGTCGAGCCAGTTGCTGAGCAAAAAATGCATCCTCATTAAAACACTTGTAAGCCGCTTTTAGAAGCTCAATGGCTTTATCTGGACACTCTTTCTCTCTCACATGTTCAATTAGGGGAGAGAAAAGGCTGTCAAATTGATCACCTTTGCTGATCCTGTGACGTGTCATGAACAGATCTCGCAAGAACTTCATGTACTGATCTTTACCAAACCTGTGCTCAAACAACACATCGTTGTTAAGAAGATCCAATGCAAGATCACTTTGTTGTTGTTTGTCACCCAGAAATTGTTGGAGGATTTCCTTTGCAACCAGTGGATGAATGATTCTGACGGAGTTAATGTAGGTGTTTTCATCCCTCAAGTGTATCAAGACCAATTTAGCTTGCTCACTTAGAGAAGTCTCAAAGGCATGTCGTCGAAACCTATCCACACAGATGGACAGTGCCAGGAGAGCTTCGCAATGTGACTGAGAGATGAATGAGTTCTGCACATAAGTGTTGAGCAATGCCACATACAGAACAAGCTTAGTAACCACAGAGTTGTGGTCAATGTCTTGCAGTAAATGCTTGACAAACTTCTTCACATATTCAGCAATTTTGTGGCTCTCGAATTCCTCACTCATCAGGACAAATGTTAGAATGAATTCTGGCTTGAACTGCTTTTCAAGTCTTTGTCGTTTTTTGGAAAACTGCTTTTTTTCAGTCTCTGAAAGTTTATGAGTAATAGAAACATTCTGTTGAGGTGATTCCTTGCACATCTTCTCTGGATTGTGTGATCGCCTACAACTTAGCAGAATGAAGCAGAGAGTTCCACGTGCTATTTTCTTGGTATTGACAGCCACTTCTAATTCATTCTTTACATCTTCTAAATACTCTTGATCACAGTCTTCAAACAGCAGCAGAACAGGGAGGCATTTTTGGGGATCTTTTTCTTCGTATTCCCGAAGCCAAACGGCATCTTCTGAAACAACCGATGCAGATTTTGAATGATTTACAACGGCACACCTTAGATCCCTTCTGTTATTCCATAGTACCTGCCTTGCCACTGTACTGCCACCACTGCCAGGATGATGGTATATGTTGATGCAGCTGATGGGTTCCCGATCCACACTCCAACAAAGACAGTCTTTCACCATACTGTTGACTTCATTGTAAGCATCTCTTTGAATAACATCCCCAATAATTTTTTTATCTGCAAGCCAGAGATTCATCCAAGTTACTTTTCCTCCATGGTAAAACTGCTGCTCAATCTTCTCCTTTTCAGATTCCATGACATCGGGACTAGTTTCTTCACAGTGGTTTAGACTCAGAATCTCCAATGAACATCTTGTTTCCTCCTCTCGAGTATCAAGGAAACACTCCCCTTTGACATGGATCGGTAATCGTTTGGTGACCCGTGTAGTAGTAGGTTGGACCTGTTGGAGGGTTGCATTTACCTGACTTATTGTCATCCCAACAACACTTGAACCCTTTACTGTTTCCATGTCACAGGATCCTAGAGCAAACCTCTGCCAGTCCTTGAAATTATCCTCTGATTCAGCAAGGCAGATAATGTCTTCATGTCCTTCCATGTCAGTGAAGAACTCATAGAACGTGTTTAGGAATGGTATGTCAACAGGGGAAGTAAGAAGGAAGATCACTTGAAAGGTTCCTTTTGGCAAGATATCTTTGCAGATCAGTGACACACAATCTTTTAGAAGAGTTCTTTTTGTTTTGACCCAGGTCTTCTCATCACAGGGAGGCTCATTGCCTTTATAATCGCTCCGCCCATTGCAAAATATCCAGCTGGTTTGATCAAACAGACGCAGATGACTCTCAAAGTCTCGGATGCTCAAGCCGCTGGGAATTTTGTAGTTCTGCATGAAATGGCGGTTCACTACATGGTGCTGATTGTATTCATGGCATAACCCCGACACATTGGAATCTGGATCAAAGTCAAACACACAGAAGATGTTCATGTTTAGCAAAAAATCAATGTGTTGCAGATCCTTCTCCTGAAATCGATTGGTGACAAGTATATGCCATTTTTCCTTGTCCATTATTTTATTTCCACCTGTTATGAGCATTTTGAGCTTTTTTCCCAGGTTCTGGAACAGTTTTGGTGCTGTGAAATTCTCAGTTTTCTCTGCCTCTTCTCTCTGAGCATCCCTAAAACTGATCTGTTGGTAGAACTCAATCAGGTCAGCCACTGGTTCAGTTTTAGAACCCACTCTCCGATAAGCAGTTTTCTTCTCAAACTGAACTTTGTTTGCCTTCTCATTAAAATTTGGCAGGCTAACAGAGAACACCTTATTCTTCACTATGCTCACTGCTGGCTTAATATCAACCTCCACAACATAGTGTTCCACATTGTTGTTTGAACAAACTACTTTAACAAACTGAGGTTCACCAATACATAGTCGTACAAGTTCGCTATCAGAGCTAGAGAAACTCCTCTCAATGTAATCTAATGAATCATAGTATACATCTTTTTCCACGACAGGAACACCAATGATTTCACCATGTACATAACCAGTCTCACCTCTACTGTCCATGACACCAAAATGTATTGTGCCATTTGTACGAACATTCATACAACCAGTAGCAAACTTCAGCACTTCGTTTGCGAACTTGGCCTGTAGTCTTTGACGGTCCAGTGTTGCAGCAGTGGCAAATGACTTGTACTCATGACATGGAATAATAAAATCACTAACCCCTGATTCTGGTAAGAGTACACTGTTCTTAACATATGTAAAATCAACACCTTTCATATCAAAAGGTCGTGGTTTGGAATCTCTCTTTGTTGTTGCCACAAGTACAGAATCTTCTTCCTTGTTATTCTCTTCATTGACATCGGCTCTTGTGTCAATACTTTTAATTGCACTTGCTCCATGGTCATTTTTTCCAGAAGACTGTTTGTGTAAATGATCATGTTGTCGTTGGGCTTTTTGTGAATTAATTACTAACTCATCTCTTTTTTTGATTATCAAAAGTGCAGGCCCGGATTTCATTCCAGTCTCTTTTTTCAGATATTCTTCTGATAGTTCACGTAGGATTCGACCATCTACTTCCTCTTCATGAAGTTTTTCGATGTATGTTTCTTTAATTCCTATTGATCTTAACCAGTTGCTCACCATAGACTCATTCCATGTCTCCAGTGGAGGATCCTCTGGCTTTTCTGCAAACCAAAAAATAGCTCAAGGTGAGATATTTTACTTCAAAACAATGACTGGTAAGTGTTATCAAACAACATTATACTTGCCCATTGTTTAAAGTCTTCTAAAGATCATTCACAGTGCAAATACAGACACCTTTACATTGCAGACCTTGAAGAACAGAAATTGCATTGTTAAAGCAGAGACATTTTAAAGCCATCAACAATACATTTATCTGTATTTTTTCCGGCAAAAACTGGGATGCATTTCAGATTCATTTCATTATTAAATAAATGCACAACAAGGGGTTTAAACATAGACAGGTGCATTCATTGATTTAACAGTTTATTGCTATTGAATCACATCTGCATTAACAAAGTGCATGCTATAGATGCATAAATAGGCATAACAATAAACAGAATTTATAAACAAAGTATGAAAATCATAGATTTTCAATATCAGTTATTCAGGTGACTGCATGGACATCCACAGGAGCATGGAGTTACGTTTAGGTTACGTCTAGGGAACGGAGACATTACGTCAGAACTGAACTGACGATTTGGGATCTCGTCTGAAAGCCCAGTCACCTTTGAGTGTAAACAAAACAAGCCAATGGACATTGGCGAGTGAGACCATTCAGTGGTGATACAGCAATTGTGGTGTTGGGACGTAACGTCTCTGTTCCCTCCTTCAGGGGGGACTCCTACTGAACTGACGAACTGCAAACCCGACCAAAACGCCACAATTGCTGACCCTTCCAGCGCCCAGAGTAAGCCTCCTGTACCCCCCTCACCTGTTGGGATGGAAGAAAGGACAGGGCTTTACTCTGAGATAGCCAGTCACTGCTGTTCCTTTGACCCACACAGTGAGACAATTGGATAACACTGGGAAAGTGTGCCTATTCCAAATGGAAAGAGATGCTATGGAGACCACATCCTACCCGTAGGCAGGTTACGTGGAGATTATACATATGGACAGACCATTGGGGCAGTGCTACATATGGAAGGTCTCTGGGGTAGAGCCAGCCTCGCTAAGGGTTTAAGTCAATACCGGCAGAGCGAACTCTGCCAAGGGAAAGACACAGGCTCACCGACAGGGAAGCCATACCGTGGAAGAATACACATGTGGGATCACCCATGGGGGAATCACAAAACATGGCCACCTAGTCTAGTACAGGGACTGGCCTTCTGGGTATAAACATGACTGCTAGAGCTAGCATCAGACGCTTTTGCAGCGTCTAACTGCAGAGGTAGCTGGAGGAACTCTACCAGGGTTCACCAGGTGGGGAACTCACCCGGGAAGAATATAGGCATTTGTATCCCGTCCTTGAAGGGGAAAGGCACAGCAAACAAGACACAGAGTGAGTCCCCTCCTCTACTAGCTACTTGTAGCTAGTACATGAGATGAAACCGGCTCTACACAGAGATTGTAATACCTCGCAAACAGGTGTCGCCCAGCCTGCAGCTCTACAAATGTCTGCCAGCGAGGCTGCGCCAATGCCCAGAAGGAGGCAACACTCTTAGTTGAGTGAGCCCTCACTCCGAGGGGACACGGCTTGTCTTGATCCTGATACACTAAGACGATGGCATTCACTATCCAGTGGGCCAACCTCTGCTTGGAGATCTTTCCCTTCTGCTGGCCTCCGTAACAGACAAAGAGCTGGTCTGAGGTTCTGAAGCTCTACGTGCGGAAGCTGATTCGTAACGTGTGCAATATCTCACGATCTCCCAAGTGTCCGAACTTGCACCGTGTATGCCCGCCTTTACATATTCACATAATTATCTAATTTCAACACTGCATCAATGTTACTTTTACTGTTTGTAGTGTGGACACTACAGGACTTCCCTGTGGGGTTGAAAGGGTTATTTAACAAGCGGTGACTGTGTAGTTGCAGATGAATAAGTTCACAGTAATAATATGCTCACATTATTAGTGCATTATAAATTAGATTAGATTCATTAGATTAGATTCAACTTTATTGTCATTACACAAGTACAGGTACAAGGCAACGAAATGCAGTTTAGGTCTAACCAGAAGTGCAATAGCAGCAAGTGCAGGATATACAGTGGTTCCATAAGTGCAGAACATGGATATGTACTGAATAAATATAGAGTTGAATACTATTATAAACAAAAATGTACAGATAGATTGTCCTATGAATATAATATACAGATAACTATTACTGTGAACAGAGTTTACAGCTAGATATGTACTGAATATAATAATATACAGATGGCTATTACTATAAACAGAATGTTTACAGATAGATATGTACTGAATATAATATACAGATGGCTGTTACTATAAACAGAATTTTACAGATAGATATGTACTATGAATATATATACAGATGGCTGTTACTATAAACAGAATGTGAGCATAATATACAGATGGCTATTACTATAAACAGAATTTAACAAATAGATATATGTATAAGTTAGGCTAATGAGCAGTATAACAATGGATTAAAGTAGTGCAAATAAAGTTTGGACAGAAGCTATCCGAGTGAAAGTGCAGTGGAAAGTAATTGCATATTACAGTTAAGGTACGATATTGCAATGTATATATAAACAGTCGGTACTGTAAATAAACAGTCGGCAGTGCAAATTGAGCATATTCCAGTCAAGGTAGTAGTGCAAGATGCATATGTAAACAGTTGTTACTGTATTAACAGTCAGCAGTGCAAATGAACATTATAGTATTGCAAATAACAAAATGGAGGCAGGTGTGAGGAGGGAGAGGAGAGTCAATCAGTATATGAGGGGAGTGGGATCAATGAGGGTTAGAGTTTAATAAAGAGACAGCTCTGGGGAAAAAACTGTTCTTTAGTCTGCTGGTCCTGGTCCGGAGGCACCTGAAACGCCTGCCGGAGGGCAGGAGAGAAAACAGTCTGTGGGCTGGGTGAGAGGAGTCCTTAAGGATGCTGCGAGCTCGATGCAGACAGCGTTTCCTCTGGATGTGCTCGATGGCAGGTAGTGGAGTCCCAGTGATGCGCTGGGCGGTTTTCACCACCCGCTGCAGTGCCTTGCGCTCTGCAACAGAACAGCTCCCATACCACACTGTAGCACAGTTGGTCAGGATGCTTTCTATTGCACAGCGATAGAAGTTCACCAGGATAGTGGAGGAAAGCTGATTCTTCCTCAGTGTCCTCAGGAAGAAAAGGCGCTGGTGAGCCTTCTTGACCAGGCTGGAGGTGTTGGTTGTCCAGGTCATGTCCGCCGAGATGTGGATCCCCAGGAACTTGAAACTGGAGACACACTCAACAGCCATTCCATTGATGTGGATGGTGTCGTGTGTGCCTCTTGACACTTTCCTGAAGTCCACGATGAGCTCCTTCGTTTTGGTGGTGTTGAGGAGCTGGTTATTTTCGGTGCACCATGTGGCCAGGTGCTTGATCTCCTCCCTATAGGCAGTCTCATCGTTGTTGCTGATGAGACCAATCACCGTAGTGTCGTCCGCAAACTTGACGATGGAATTAGATCCGTACACAGGCTTGCAGTCGGAGGTGAAGAGGGAGTAGAGGAACGGGCTTAGCACACAGCCCTGTGGTACACCAGTGTTGAGTGTGATGGATGTGGAGCAGTTGGAGCCTGATCGAACATTCTGGGGTCTGTTGGTCAAGAAGTCCAAAATCCAGTTGCACATGGAGGTGTTGAAGCCCAGGTCTCCAAGTTTGGCTATTAACTTAGTTGGGATGACAGTGTTGAATGCTGAGCTGAAGTCAACAACAGCATGCGTGCATAAGTGTTCTTATTGTCCAGATGTGTGAGCACAGAGTGCAGTGCCATGGAGACTGCATCCTCTGTGCTCCTATTGCTACGGTAGGCAAACTGGTGTGAGTCCAATGTGGATGGTAGAGAGTCTTTTAGGTGTGCCAGGACCAGCCGCTCAAAGCACTTCATTACGATGGGTGTGAGTGCTACAGGGCGGTAGTCATTAAGGCACTTCGGGCTGGAGTGTTTTGGCACTGGCACAATGGAAGTGCATTTAAAGCATGTTGGTACAGCTGCTTGGGCAAGAGACAGGTTGAAAATGTCTGTAAAAACCCCAGCGAGCTGCTCCGCACATGCCCTGAGTACGCGTCCAGGGATGTTGTCTGGTCCAGCAGCCTTGTGCGCGCTGATCCTGCTCAGTGCATTGCAGACATCTGTGGAGGAGAGTGTGATCGGTGGGTGGTCAGCTGAGGATTTGAGCTTGGTGGCAGTTTCTCTGTTGTCTCTTTCAAAGCGAGCATAAAAGTCATTTAGCTCGTTCAGGAAGTTGACATCAGTGGCTGCGGGGGTGGAGTGAGAGGGTTTGTAGACACTGATGGCCTGAATGCCCTGCCACATGCGCCGAGGGTCAGCGTTGGAAAAGTGTCCCTCTATCTTAAGCTTGTAGCAGTGCTTGGCCTCTTTGATGCCCCTTTTCAGATTTGCTCTGGATGTGCTATAGGCTTGTGCATCTCCTGATCTGAAGGCAGTATTGCGTGTCTTCAATAGGAGTCGCACTTCCCTGTTCATCCATGGCTTCTGATTTGGGTATGTGGTGATCTGCTTCTGGGTTGTAACACTGTCAATGGTGGTATTAATATAATCCAGTACAGAGGAGGTGTAGCAGTCAATGTCCGTGTGAGAGCCACTGGTGGCTTGAGAAGCAAACATACTCCAGTCTGTGTGTAGAAACCTTTCCTGGAGTGAGAAATCTGCCCCCGCAGGCCACACCTTGATGGTCTTCACTGATGGCTTCACGCGATTGATCAGAGGTGCATATTTGGGGGTGAGGAACAAAGAAAGGTGATCTGACTGTCCCAAGTGGGGGAGGGGTGTCGCGACGTAAGCTTCAGCCATGTTTGTGTAAACATGGTCTAAGGTTTTGTTTCCTCTGGTGTGACAGGAAACATGCTGGTGAAATTTCGGTAGCACTGACTTTAAGTTTGAATGATTAAAATCACCCGCAACAATAAACGCAGCTTCCGGGTGAACGGTCTGTTGTTTACTGATGGCTGCGTGAAGTTCTTTCATAGCAAACTTGGCATCAGCATCCGGGGGAATATAGGCTGCAGTTATAATAGTGGAAGTGAACTCCCGCGGTAGATAAAACGGTCTACATTTAACCATGAGAAACTCAAGGTTAGCTGAACAATGTCTCCCAACAATAGCAGAGTTTGTGCACCAAGCTTTGTTAATGTAAATGCACAATCCACCACCTCTGGTCTTACCGGAGCCATCTAATGTTCTATCCGCCCGGAATGTATGGCGTCCCGCTAGCTCAATAGCGTTGTCCGGTATTCCGCTGTTTAACCATGTTTCCGTGAAAATTAGAACATTACAGTTCAAAAGTCTCTTGCTGTATGTGATGTTGAGTCGAATCTCCTCCATTTTGTTCAACAGCGACCGTACATTGGCAAGGAAAATGCTGGGTAAAGAGAGCCGGTGTGGTGTTAGCTTTAGCTTAGCTCTTAGTCCTCCGCGCTTCCCTCGCCTTTGTTTACGATCTCGCCGGCGCCTGCGAGCACTTCCGCCCGGCCGGGCAGAGTGCATAGCCTCGGGTGATCTGGCGATCTCAGGAAGGAGTCGAAGGTTGTCCATAAAACTGTCGGAAATTCGCAAACCAATATCCAAAAGCTCACCTTGGGTGTACGATGTTAAGGCACAACTGTTCTGGACGAACAGACCCGAAATGAGCAAGAAAAATACTGCTAAATTACAGAATCTGGAGAGACCGCGAGCCTCGCGATGTACTCGCGCCGCCATCTTGGATCAGCCAAATATTAGTTTATAAATTTAAGTTTTAAGTTAGGTCCAGTTAAATCGAGTTTTAATTTAATGCATGGTATTTTAACAGTAACATACTGTAGATTACAGTAAAGAACTGTACAATTAACAATAAATTAATGGCAACAGTGTTGCAAGTATTTACCATTTATTTGCGGGACAATGTTTTACAGTGTGGGTTGCGTGTGTCTTGGTCCAGACTTGACTAACAGGGTTTGCAACAAGTCTCAGTTTTCGAGGGACGAAAACTCTGGAGTAGTGTGGACGGCAGGCGACTTATTTCCACAGTCTGATTGGGAACTTATGCTCTCGAGCCAAATATGGTTCTTTCACTGAGTACCTAATGGCTCAAAGGTAGTGTCAATTCAATAAAAAATAAACATTGATTATTTAAAAATATTATGTCAGCTCCAGTTTGAATCCAGCCTCTTATGAAGACTTTAGATGCTCCAAGAGACAGCGCCAACAACTGCAAAGACTTTTTTTCTATCTTAATCATTTTCAACAAACATATATTCATTACTTCAATGGGCTCATTGTTTCTGCCTTAAATTAATATTAACATTGTTTAAATCAATACATTATTAGCCAACTATGTGATTTGTATATACATTTCTGAAATACATCACTAAGACAGTCACCTCTGATAACAGATCACTCAATGTATTGTGAAAAGTAATATACAAATAAATGTGAATATAATTAAATTTAATTAAAATATTATTCATTGATAGTCAACAACAACAAGTTTAAATTTCACTGGACAATGTGAAGTGGAGCGGTAATTTTCCAGTAATTCTTAAATCGGTTAAAAATCACATGGACAGACAAATTTACATGAAGCAATCTTATTTGACTACAAAGCACTACACAAAACCAGAACCAAAAGGCGCATTAATGGTAAGTAGTATTCAAGTTGTATTTTGCCTGTTTATTGATACACCGTTTACCATTTGATCAAACTATCATAGTTGGTAAAATTAAGCCCAGGCGCCACCTACAGGCCTATTATGTGAAGTGTAGGCGGACAACAACACGTGAAATGGTGATGTAGAAGGACTTTATATTACCATTTTTGACAATTATGTAGCAATAGTATATATATATAATAGTACAGTGACGGTCAAAATTTGGACAAATTACTATCTTTTATGTTTTTTTTTTGTCTCTTATGTGCATCAAGCCTGCATTTATTTGATCAAAAATACAGGATTTTTTTTTTAAATAATGTTTTATTTTATATATATATATATATATATATATATATATATATATATATATATATACGTTAAAATATAATTAATGGGTGCTTGCCAAAGGCAAGGCACTCGCTATTGTTCTTCTCCATACTTATTTTCTTTTTTATTATTCCGCCGAAAGTTTGATGCACTACTCCTGTAGCGGCTTTTGTCACAGACCCTGGAATGAGGCATCAAATCGTGCGGATTATTCGGGAATGGTGTGCTATGACTTTTATAAGCGATCGGGTGTATGGTGTTCGCCCCAGGGGCGAAAAAGCGGTCGAAAAGTTCCATAGACTTAACATTGTGACAAACTTTGACGAGTCATAGCTCCGAGCGTGGATTTCGCAGAAACGTGTGATTTGCCACATTTGAAGAGGCTTGCAGGCTCTGTAAGAACATACCTCACAGTGGGGTAAAAGTTGCACCCCTGGGGGGCAGGAGCAGCCCAAAGTTTCCCATTGACTTACTATGGTGTAGGACGGCCAATGAAACGCATGTGTTTTTCCTACTATGATAAATTGCATAGGGATTTTGTATTGAACATAGCTCTGGATCACAGTGTCATAGAGACAAGGGTCATTTTACTCAAACAACCAATCAGTCTCTCAGGATCATTGTGAAGCTATCAAGCCACGCCCTAGCAACCATTTAGAGCACCTTAGCAACAAGTTCCATAGACTTCCACTGAAAGAGATCAAAGGGATATCTCTGTATAGAAGTGTCATAGAAACACGAGGGTGGTCTTGTTTGAATCGGGGCAGCAAACAGCCAATCATGAATCACCTCAACACTTTCTGGCCACGGGCTAATCATGCTAACATTATGTTAGCTACATGCTAATCATGCTAGCATCTTGTTAAAAACATGTTAGCAACATGCTAATCATGTTAGCATCTTGCTAAAACATGCTGGCATCATGCTAACAACATGCTATTTATTCATGTTAACTTCTTGTTAAAAACATGCTAGCATGATGCTAACAACTTGCTAATCATGCTAGCATTATGCTAGCCACATGCTACTCATGCTATCATAATGCTAATTTTGTTACCATCTTGATAAAAACTAGCTAACCGCACCCTAGCAACCGAGTGGTGAGTTTTGCCACTGCAAGCACCCACTCACATTTTCTTCAGGAAATTTACATTCTAGTTTATTTTTTGTGATGCAAAGCTGAATTTTTTAGCATCATTACTCCAGTCTTCATTGTCACATGATCCTTCAGAAATCATTCTAATATGCTGATTTATTATCAATGTCAGACACAGTTGTGCTGCTTAATATTTTTTAGGAACATGTGATGCTTTTCTCAGGATTCACTGATGAATAAAAAGTTAAAAAGAACAGCATTTATTCAAAATAGAAATTCTTTTATGTCTTTACTATCACGTTTTATCATTTTTTTAACGGTAATGTTACAAAAAAATTGTTCAAAAGAATTCTATTTTAAATAAATGCTGTTCTTTTTTTCTTTTCTTTTAAAAAAAACATATTATTCATCAAAGAACCCTGAAAAAAGTATCAATGTTTATAAGTATATTAAAATAGAAACCCATTATTTTAAATTGTAGTAGCTAATATTAAACAATATCACTGTTTTTTTCTGTATTTTGATCAAATAAATATATGTGTCCAAATTTTTGACCAGAACGAAATCAAGCCACTTTTTCAGGCCATTCAGATTCAGACGTTTCTTTATCTGAAATATGCTTGTTTATAATTTGGCATGGATAACCAAAACTTCCCTACAAAGTTCACCACAAATCGCATGACAGACCTATTAGGCAAAAAAAAATTTGGTCATTTAACATTTCTATCCTAAAACAGCGGCCAAAAAGGAAATGTTTAGTTTAGCTACTTACATTTTAACTCGCAATGACCCTTAACTGGAATTCATGCTCAGCACAGCAGATTGTGTGTAATTAAAGCCCTCCTACTTTGATTTGATTGGTCATCTCAACTATTTGACATTGAAGAGCGGTGACAGACCAATGAGGGAACTCAGATGACACGATCTTGTGCTGTGTAGTACCAGAGCCATATAGAGAGAGATTCTGCTGTGTACTATTTATAGGCTATTTCACAACATTATATACACCACGGCTTAAAAACGTCCTTGAAATACGAAGCTTGCTAAACTGTATTTTAGGATATATTTTGGGATTAACCAAACAAACCGGAGTTCAGCCGTCTGTCTCCTCTTTACATCCATGAGAGACGAATCTTCAAAAGGGACAAACCTTTGAACAATGTAAAGCAATGTGTAATATGAGTGTAAATAAAATATATCTTACACAATTTTTAGATTATTTGCACATCACAAGATTTAACCAATAGGCTAATCGACGAGCGTGAGAGTGCATGAAATGCAAGACACTGTTTCAGCAACAGCAGCGCGCGCGCGTGTGCGTGTGTGTCGCAGGGCGGGATTTCTGCAGGAAAAACAACGGTCTTAACTTTCGATTTCCTGAGAATCAAAGGAACCGTTTCCTGTATGGGCTACACACTAAACATATAACATATAAACTATAAAATATTAGTAACCGAACAGAACAAAAAAAAAAAAAAAAAAAAAAGAAAACACCCAATCATAAAGCATTGTTTGCATTTTTGTTAATTTAGAAGTTTTGGTTACACTTTATTTTACAGTGTACCATAATATTATGCAGGCCTACTACAGGGTTAGGATTAGGCTAGTTGCATTTAATATGCATAATTTACTGTTATTACTATAGTAAGTGCATGTAATGTGTAACAAGGGCACTGTAAAATAAATTATGACCCAAATTTTCATGACAATAATTTCTCAGCTTTCAAATGTGTGCAGTCCTGATCCATACATGACATTATCACCAAAACATGGTTTTCCAGGTTAATATTGTGCATATGGACTCTCTATTTATAAAAATCATTAAACTGATGACATCCAGTTAATGCTCACAGTGTACAGCACTTTAGTTCCTCATGTGATGCAATGGGGAATTGACAGAATATGATCTTGAATAGGATACGTATTAAATATGTATTCCCACACACACCTCACCTTTCTAATGGCGAATATGCAGAAATATTGCAATAATAAGAAAACACTGCTAATCCGGTATTTATGATGAACTTTGTGATTGTGTAACTAATTTTCATGTATTCTGATGTATCAATATGTATTTTCCTTAATACGAACATTTCACATAATTTCACCATAAAAGTGTCATTTCTGGCAATCAATTAAAAACCGTAATTGCATAATACACAGATTAAACAAATCACAAATAATCACATGCATTAAAATTTGCTTGAGAAGGCTCTCCAAATGAAGATAACTAAAAAAACATTAGATTATTGCAGATAATTGACAGGAAAATGCTTTATTATTGACTCTACTAAGTTTTTTATTCTCCAAGTATAGTGAAGAATAAGTGAATTGATTGCATTGTTTTCCACCACACCAGAATATGGTGCATTGTGAGTGTATCTATCAGAGTGAATTTATATTGATCATCATCAGTGATTTCAACTGTTACAACATCTAAAATATGATGTATGTTAATAACATATTTGTAGTAAAATGTCAGCAAATGACTTGACCCTTGTGCAACCTTAAGGACATTTTTGTCTTTTTCATTTTTTTATTTAATATTTTGCCTGTGTTAATGTCAACTGCATAGATTTTGGCACAGGTGTGTATTTTTATTGGAATTTTACTATTTCAACCCCATTTCCTTTAATAAATCTATTTTACACTAGTAACACAAAATACTTTTGGACACAAATATCCCCATTGAAGCCCATTAAAACTGCAATTTTGAATCACAGGGCCAATAAACTATAAAATGATGTAATCTTTGTTAAGAGGTTTTCATTCTTTTTGGCAAGGCTTCACAATTAAAGGTGCTATAAGCGATCTCGGTTGGCGTAACCCTTTTGTTGATGTTTGAATTATTATCAAACAAAACGGAGGCTAGCTAGACCCTCCCTCCTCCTCATCCGCGCACTAACCCCCGAACCCCACCCCCACATCATTCTTGTCGGTTATTGGCTGGAACAGTTTGTTATGTTTCGTGGTGCGGGTCGCTCTGTTTGTTGCTCAGTTTGTTTTTGCTGCAGTTTGTGGAGCGTGGGCTGTCTGCAGAGACCGTGTTTTTTTACAGTGTGAGATCGCTTATAGCACCTTTAAAATTTTTACAATTTTTTTTTAACAGATGGTGCCATTTTTTCAGGCTTGGCCTATAAAGCAAATGATAGCTTTATTCCTGTTTTCTGTTTACGCATATTATAGAGCCAACTGGAAAAATTGTGTGTGTGTGTGTTGGTATGGATGTCAGATTGTGGTTTGTATGTGTGTAATAAAAAATTCTGTGTGTGTGTGTGCATGTAATATTTGAGAGAGATAAACTCAACTGTAAATCCTAAATCCGGCCACTGTGTCCCAGTGAGTTTTGCTGCATCTAATGGGGAAAATCTGGTTCTGCGCCAAAACTAAATCTCACTGAAAGCTCATTTTCTGAGATATCAACCTCAAACTTGAAACACAACTTGTTCAGATTTTCTAGCAGTTTTAGAATTCAACGTGTTTCATAAATGATGTATTTTATATAAAATATTGTTCATAAATCATTTTCATAAACTTAAACCTTTTTTTTTTTTTCACTTTTTAAACTTTTTTTACTTCAACAATAATCTGTCAAGGGTCTTCTTTAAAATTAGACCAAACTTAAGTCTGTGCTCCCGAGCTTCACATTTTGAAGACAGTTTTTTTGGCAGACATTTTTGTCCTCTATGGACCTATGTGTAACTTTTTTTAATTGATGCACAAGGGTTAATTTGTTTCACTATAGTACTTTCTAGACATTTACTTCCCTGCCCTTACCTTCCATTCCCATTGGACAAAGACCAGAACTGCTCCAGCAGAACTGAACAGAAGAGAAAGAAGGATCCCCATCGAGTCATGTGATCACTTCCAATTTGGACAATAAATCTACAGGGTATGTTTCAGAAACCAGGTAAGAATGGGTCACTCATGTCAGCTTGTTTGTTACCCTCAATGGCATAGTTAACTTATCAACCAGATAACCCATATGTTGTTTGAGTTTTGCTAGAATAAGCAACATTTTGAAGTTTTGGAGCGGTCTCTGCAGTGATCATAGAAAATGTGGCACCTGTGCCCAGCTAATGAAAGTCCTTCAACTTTTCTTGGGTTGTCGGTTATTTGTAGTTGTTTTGGTTGAGTGTCTCCCGCCTTATCCTATTCACGGTCTCTCAAATTTGATGATGGAAACCAACGGCTGTTAGAGGGAAGGTGTGAGAAATTTTCTCTCTTGTGGACAATCCTTGGCCCAGTGTTCTCTTTCACCACAGATGTGACATTGGCTATGTTTACATGCAACCAAATAATCCGTTAGTAATCGGATTGAAGGCTCAATCGGACTGAAAAGCCTTCATGTAAACACCTTAATTGATCCGACTGAGCTCGATCCAAACAAAACTTCGATCAGGTTTAAAGGGTAGGTTTATTCCTTTTCTAATCCGATCGAGAGAACATTAAAAAAACTTGATCGGATTGAAAACCGAAACTGGAAGGACTGGCATTGAAATAGCGCAATGGCTGCGTTCATATGCTCATAGTCTCCAAATTATGACCAGAAATGGATAAATATTAAGTCTTCTGTTTAAAACAAATAAAGAACCAATATAGGAGAATAGTTATTATGTGCTTTTCAATGCCTCAATGTATTTCCACAATTCTCCTGATTCCCATATTTTATGTTTTTTTTTTTTCTGGTCACCCAACTTCAGACAATATATAAAACAATATTAAACTATAATTTAGATAATATTTTCTTAGGATACGGGATATTTCTTACTATATTTAATTCATATAATACTATTTCTGAGACCTCAGTTCTGATATTACAGAATAGTTGTTATTATTATTATTATTTTATTCAAACAAAGAGCAAGTTGTAGTCTGTCTTACCTTACAAGTACTTCGAGGCTGTGGAAGGATTTGGTATCAGGATGAACAGAGTAACCAAGAGCGAATGCAGGTACAAACAGAGTTTTAATGAAAAGAGAACAAAGACAGTCAGCCGCCAGACAGGCGCAGAACTGGTTAACAGAAATATTCCTGACTTGGCTTAATGAAACGGAAACAGCAGGACTCCCTGGGCTGGATAGCAGCGATCAGCGAGGGAAACTCAGTTCTGGATCAGTAGTTGCTGGACGGCAGGTTGAGGAGTAGTTGAAGGCCACGGGCAGCAGGATAGAATAGCAACAATAATCTGGCACTGAAACAGGGAGAAAGGTAGCTAGAAGTAGCAGGCAAAATCAGGAGGAAAGAGAAAACAGGTGTGGAGAAGATCAGCGCGACTGCTGATTGCGATACGGATCAGCTGAGAGAGTGAGTGGGTGGGTGTATGTGTGTGTGTGTGTGTGTGTGTGTGTGTGAGTGAATGTGTGCGTGTGAGCATGTGAGAGAGAGAAAAATGAGAAAGATGCATGGTGCATGACAGTACCCCCCTCTCTCGACGAGTGCCTCCTGGCGCTCCCAAGGGTGGAGTCTGTCCAGTACGGTAGAAATCCTCGATGAGCAAGCGGTCCAGGATGTCCCGGGATGGAATCCAGCTTCTCTCATCAGGACCATACCCCTCCCAATCAACCAGGAACTGATGCCCATGACCCCGGGGACGGACATTCAGCAATCTCCGGACTTTATAAACAGGGGAACCTTCAACAAGAACGGGAGGAGGGGAGGGATGGGAGGGCATCCAAAATCACGGGTTTGATGCATGATACATGAAATACAGGGTGAACGCGTCGTAGATCGCGAGACAACTTGACTTCCACAGTAACCGGACTAAGAACCTTAACGATGCGAAAGGGTCCGATAAAACGGGGTGCTAATTAACCCTCTGAGGTCGAAAAACGCGCCCCCGCGTTTTGCTGGATTTTTTTTACATTGTAGCACTTTAAACTTAAATTACTCCGTCATTTATGGTCATACAGAAAAAAGAAATATAAAAAAAGAATCTGTGATATTTCTACTTTTGTATGTGTACAATCAAATCAAAACATTGTGCTTTTGAAAAATAAAGAAAATAAACAGGGTGTGCGTTCTGCCTCTCCGTCGCGGTGAACTTTTTTTTCTTGAGCATGTCTATAAACTGAAACCAAACTCAGCGAATACTTGTCACACATTTATGAGCCAAATACCTTTATAAACATTTAAGTGTGTACTTTTAAATGATCGGATTCAAACTGAAAACAAATATTCTCTGTTTAAGTAATTTGTATAAAACCAACAAGATGTCCAGCTTCTCAAACGCTTCCTAATTAGTTTTAATTTGACCACGCCTACTCGCGCAAAAGAGATTCACATGCAAATCTCCACATGGAACGCGAACGCGCTCATTACCTCAAAAACAAAACACTTCATCAGTCTCTGCTTTTCGTCGAGTTTGAAAGACGTGAGCTTACATTGGCTTTACCCCAGAAGAAGAACGCGATTTGAAGACAAGAAAGATAAGGTAAGAAATTCTTACATATTAGTTTGTTATTGTTGCATAAATTTCACATTGCAGTTGAACTGTTGCTAGATATATGGTGAATATTATAATATTTAGACCCGTGTTTACTGTTACTGTGTTTGTGGATATCTGCTCAAACGTAGATATGTATATGGTAGGCCTAACCATAATGTTTTATATTTGAGCGCGATCGCGTTTGAATGTATCATATTTTTGATCTCGATCGCGTTTGAATGCATCATATTTTGGAAAAGTAAACCGCTCCAAACGGCTTCATGTTTTTACTATTATCTCATTTCATATCATCATAACGAATGGAAACATTTGAAATAACATGATAATCAATATATTTTTCTCTAGCTTAGTTGTTACTGAAATCTTTTTTAGGCTGCTATATTGTTATTATTTTATGCAGCACTGCGCATAGCCTATACCTACAAGGCACAACAAACCTGGTGTTCATTATATAATATATTGTTGGAAACATTTGTGTGAGTGTGTGTGTGTATTCTGTGAATTTTAAAAAGCAATTTTAACCAGAAAAATCTAAAATGTATTCCCAAAATCGTGCAGGCCTTTCTCTTGATATCAGTATGTTCAGTTTTTTTTTTTTTTTTCAGGGCCCAGATGCCACTGAGTCCTGCTCACTTCAACATTCACAGTACATGTCTCTGTACATGAACATGGTAAAGTGAAAATCAAACACCTTGGAAATGAAAGGTATGTACAATGTTTTTAGAAATGGCACAAAGGTCTCTTTCTTTGGATCATTGTTATCAATAAGTGTTTTTTTGTTGTGTATCTTTGGATTATGTTGTGTTGTAAATAAATCCAAACAATTTTAAAAGCCATTCTTTTTTAAATCTCCTCATTCTTTGTGCAAGGTTGGTCAGAATGATGGGCCCTGATAAGCTCCTAATAGGGCCAATAGGGAGTGTCTTTGTCTTTCTCAGGTGTGGAAAGCTTACATATTAATGAGGTGATCCGCCCCTCCCGCATAAAGCTTTATCACACAAAACACGTCGTAAAATTTTTAAATCAATATATTGTCTTCTCTGAATGAGCAGTCAGGGTGATTTTCACATAGTTTTAGAGCAAATATTCTAGGCTACGTCATACAATTTTCAAAAGTCTTGTGAAGAAATAATCAGTATGGGTTTCATGGCCTTATTTCAGTGAGAATTTTTTTTTGTATTTTCACAAACCACGCATAAATGTCATTATCTCAAAACTACAAACTTTTACACACATGCTGCTGATATATTATTGTAGCAGAGTTTGTGCTGAATACAGTGTAATTAGACTTTAGCCATGAAAATGTCACAAGTAACAGAAATAAGCACAAATGTCAGAGCATGTCAGAACACCTCCAGGGCCCAGAAAACAGCTCAGACCCCAGAGGGTTAACGGGAACTTGACTGAAGAGGTAAGTTAAGGGTTGAAAGCCACACCTTCTGACCGCAAACATATCTAGGGGCCTTGACACGACATCGATTGGCGACTAGTCATGTACGTGCTCTGGAGCGACAAAGAGCAGATCTTACGTTGCGTTGGATATCTATTGCACAGGAATCTGGAATTCTCAGGAATTCTGAGACGGGAGTAGGGGAGGTTGGTAACCAAGGCAACAGTGAAACGGGGATAGCCCTGTAGCGGAAGATGGTAGAGAATTATGCGCATACTCGGCCAAAGGTAACTGTTCGGACCAGGATGCAGGATTCTGGAATGCCTGACTACGGAGCATGCGACTCAGAATTTGATTGGCCCGTTCGGCTTGACCGTTGGGTTGTGGGTGGATTCCTGACGACAGACTGGCGGATGCTCCAATCAGTTGACAGAATTCCCTCCAAAACTGAGAGGCAAATTGGGGCCCCCTATCCGAAACAACATCAGAGGGGAGCCCATGGAATTTAAAAACATGATCGAACACAGTCTGAGCCGTTTCTATGGCGGAAGGCAGCTTAGGAAGCGGAATAAAGTGAACTGCTTTAGAGAAACGATCGATGACAGTCAGGATTATAGTATTCCCAGCCGATGGAGGAAGTCCTGTAACAAAATCTAGGGCGATGTGAGACCACGGACGAGACTGAATAGGACGAGGTCTGAGAAGAACAGCGGGTGGAGAGTTACTAGACTTGGTCTGAGCGCAGATAGAACAGGATGCAACGAAACAACGGATATCACGTTCTCTTGTAGGCCACTAAAATCTTTGGTGGATGGAGGCAAGAGTGCCCTTTACCCCGGGATGAGCAACCAATTTAGAGGAATGACCCCACTGGAGGACGGCTGGACGCACAGACTCGGAGACAAATAATAGCTCCTTAGGACAGCGTCGTGGTGTAGTGATATGAGTAAGAGATCGTTTGACTAGTCACTCGACTCCCCAGACAGTCGCTCCAACCACACAACCCCGTGGTAAAATCTCCTCCTTGGTTGAAGCGCCTTCTGATGAGCCAAACTGACGTGAGAGGGCGTCAGGTTTAATGTTCTTAGAACGGGTCTGTATGAAATGGTGAAATCGAAACGACCAAAGAAAAGCGCCCAGCGTGCCTGAGCATTCAACCTCTTGGCTGACCGAATATACTCGAGATTTCTATGGTCAGTCCAAACTATGAACGGAACGGACGCAGGTCGCGGTTCCCCATGTCATAATTGCGTTCTGAGGGCGAAAGTCGATGAGAGAAGAACGTGCAAGGATGAATCTTATCGTCGGACGAAGAGCATTATGAAAGAACCGGCCCCACGCCTACTTCTGAAGCATCCACCTCTACAATGAATTGTCTTTTAGTGTCAGGAGTGATTAGAATAGGAGCAGTGGTGAATAGGGTTTTGAGATGCTCAAAAGCAGTCTGGGCTACTTCTGACCAGACAAAACAAGACTTGACTGAAGTGAGTGTTGTCAGGGGGCGGCGACCTGGCTGAAATTTCAAATGAAGCGGCGATAGAAATTGGCAAACCCCAAAAATCGAGAAAATTATTATGTCATCTAGATAAACGAAAACAAAGATATTAAGCATATCTCTCAAAACGTTGTTTACAAGAGCCTGGAAAACGTCAGGAGTGTTGACGAGCTCGAACGGTAAAACCCAATATTCAAAGTGCCCTAGAGGTGTGTTAAACGCCGTCTTCCACTCGTCTCCCTCCCTTATTCGGACTAGATGATACGTGTTGCAAAGATCCAACTTTGTGAAAATCCTTGCTCCCTGCAAGATCTCTAAGGCCGATGACATAAGTGGCAAAGGATACCGGTTCTTGACAGTTATGTCATTCAGCCCTCGATAATCAATGCAGGGATGCAAGGAACCGTCTTTCTTTTTTTTTTAACAAAGAAGAACCCAGCACTGGTGGGAGAGGAGGACAGAACAATACCGGCAGCGAGAGAGTCGGAGAGATATTTCTAGAGCACCTCGCGCTCCAGTGTCGACAAAGAATATAACCTTCCCAGAGGCGGGGTGTGACCCGGGAGGAGATCAATGCAGCAGTCATATGGTCGATGAGGAGGGAGAGAAGTGGCCCGGGAACGACTGAACACTGCTCGCAGATCGTGGTACTCCTCAGGCACTCCAGACAAATCACCAGGTTCCTCCTTCCTTAAAAAAGAAATAGTCTCTTGATGGTTGCCAGAGACGGTGAGACTCACCGGGATGGTGGTTCGGCGGATCTTAGAGAGGACACTACCGTCAAGGGCAAAGACTGTGGTGGGATCCTCTAAATCAACTAGGGGAATGCCCTGTTCGAGAGCCCATGACTCATCAATGAAACTTCCCTTAGCTCCTGAATCGATTAGGGCCATACAGTAGGCCGTAGAACCAGGCCAGAGGAGGACGGCAGAAGCTCTGGCTTTTAGCTGACAGGTCGAGACGAAGTGACTCGCGGGGCCGCAGTAGATGCAGAGTCTGTTCAGTATCCGTCGTTGACGTTCAGCAGCAGAGATGTGGATACCCCCCAGCTGCATGGGCTCCGATTCCAGACCACTCATTGGAGAAGTAACAGTGGGTGGGGTTGTTTGCTGCTCGGTCATCATGCCCCGATCGCGGCGTTGCAGTTCAAAGCGTTTATTGAGGCGAATAGGCCAATTCGATCAGATGATCCAGATGGGCTGGAGGTTCGGGGGAGAAAATCTCATCCTTGAGATTCGCATTCAGCCATTCGAGGAAACGTGTGACTAAAGGTGTTTTGTTACAGCTGCATGTAGTAGCCAGAGTGCAGAATTCAATGGAGAAGTCAGCAACAGTCCACTTCCCCTGGCGCAGTGCAGAGAGAAGGTGTGAAGCTTTGCTACCGTAGACTGAATGGTCGAACACCCTGATCATCTCCTCCTTAAACATTACATATTCGTCGCAGCAGTTCGCCCGTGAATCCCAGATGGCCGTTTCCCACTCACGTGCCCGTCTGGTTAGCAAGGAAACGGTTAGCAAAAGCAATTCTGGCGCGATCCTCAGCGTAAGTGATGGGCTGAAGAAAAAACATAACTTCACATTGTGTTAACAAAGAGCGACATTCGGTGGGCTCACCAGCATAACAAGGTGGATTATTGATCCTGGGTTCGGGAACACTGTGAGTCCTCTGGGAGGACGGCGGATCCAGGCGAAAGTGATGAAGCTGCGTGGACAAGTCAGTCACCTGGGCAGCCAGACTCTCCACAGCATGTCTGGCCGGAGACAATTCCTCCTTGTGTCTGCCTAGCATGGCTCCCTGAACTTCGACCGCTGAATGGAAAGGTGCCTCCTTCGCTGGGTCCATGATGGCCAGATTATTCTGTCAGGATGAACAGAGGACCCAAGAGCGAATGCAGGTACAAACAGAGTTTTAATGAAAAGAGAACAAAGACAGTCAGCCACCAGACAGGTCCAGAACTGGTTAACAGAAATATTCCTGACTTGGCTTAATGAAACGGAAACAGCAGGAGTCCCTGGGCTGGATAGCAGCGATCAGCGAGGGAAACTCAGTTCTGGATCAGTAGTTGCTGGACGGCAGGTTGAGGAGTAGTCGAAGGCCACGGGCAGCAGGATAGAATAGCAACAATAATCTGGCGCTGAAACAGGGAGAAAGGTAGCTAGAAGTAGCAGGCAAAATCAGGAGGAAAGAGAAAACAGGTGTGGAGAAGATCAGCGCAAATGCTGATTGCTATACGGATCAGCTGAGAGAGCGAGTGGGTGTTTGTGTGTGAATCATAGACTGTAAAAAAAAGATGGACGACGCCCCTTCGCTCTCTTCCATTGATGAGAACTGAAGCCGCCAGAGTCCCGATATGGCGCTGACACATTGGAACTTGAGTCTGCGCAGTAGCGATCTCGGGACCAGACCTGCGCAGTAGTGAGCAGGAAGTAAAGCCGCGAAATCAACGCTCCGCCCTCACTCTCGCAGAATGCACTCAGGGAGAGTGGATTCTGCACACTTTTGAATTTTTTTTTATTGCAGTACGACAAGAGGCTTGTTAAAATAAAGTAAATACAATCTCCTCAGTCCTCCGAAGATCCCGAAAAAAATGTCCGTTGGTGCTTCAGTGTCTACTTCGCTCGAGAACCTGTCAATCACAGCTGTCAATCATGACGTTACACCACCGCATCACGTAACTAACTAAAAACCAACTTATTTTTGAAACAGACACTTGAACTTACATCAGCGTGATAAAAACGACAGCAAATGAAAGAAACCACCTTTGGAAAAAAGATATTTGAAGTGTAATTTAATTGTTTAGTTGGTCTCACGTCCCGTTGAATAACATGGGGAGGCGGGGCTTATGACCTATACTAGGACCAGTCACCGGGGGGCGATCGAGATGTTTTGGCTTCACTTTTCAGGGCTTGTGCGCACGCTTGGTGTGAATGTGTGCTTGAGTGTGAGAGAGAGAGAAAGAGGAGAAATATCAATTCTGGTTCATGACATTTGGTCAATTTGAAATTGGAGGAAAATTTCTCCTCTTGAGATTTTAAATCAGTGATAAAAGAGAAAGAAAAAACGTCCCTTTCCCGCCGATGAAGGGAGGAGATCCTCGGGCCTCCTGGCTAGGCTCACCAAAACTGTTGTGGAAATCCTCAATAAAAATACAACCAACTAAATCTGACTTCTTTAACACGGACAATTCAAACAACTTCCAGTTGTTAATATAATAAAATAATATACTACAGTACCTTGAGGTAATTCCCTGAATGCTTACTATATAATACAATATTCCCCTGAAGTATGGTGACGACGTCCTGATAAGAAGCTACTATCACTACCCCAATCACACATGAGCACACAGGTCTTTAGCATCTATACACTCTCAACATCCTTTTTAGGAGTATACCTTTAGCATATACCTGACACGACTCCCAAGTTGCTCTTTGCAGGAAAGTTTTATTCACAACCAAGTAAGTCTCCTGAACAGAAAGATACATGTACATTTAAATCATACATTTGAGTGAAAATCAATGTCACTCAAGTCTTCTTCACTGTGATTTTTTCTGGTGATTGGTTTGTTATGATCTAATCATATGTCTGGTAGTTCTACTGTGTTAAGCTCTTTTTGGGTAAGTATACATGGTCTCTGACCTGAGCATCCATAGTCTGCATTATTTTTTGTTTTGTTTACATTTTATGTTGAAAATACCTTTTTGACCACTTGTGAGGCCATTACATAAAACATTTCTACCACAATCCCTTTAACATTTAAGGCATGCAACACTTCCTGAACTTTTAAATATAAAATCCTTTATTCTTATACAAAGCACCATCATTCATGAGATACAATAACATCTTAAATTTAAAACAAAAGTTAAAAAATAACATTACAATTTTTTAAACAAATACCTGCACAGATGAAAACAAACAGTAAAATCAACTGCCCTCAATCCTTATTAGTAGGTTTTTAATTTCCCCAGAAACAATTCCATACAATATCAAAAAAGAGCTACAATAAATATTGCAATAAATCAACAACATCATGCATTTAAAGTTTCACTTTGGAATACAAATCTCAGTGTATTTATGATATCTGTGAGGGAAATACAGTAAATTATACACAAAATATATCAAGTTACCAATCACATTGAATAATTGAATAACAAACTAATTCTCACTATCAATGTACAGTGCTGATGTTAATATACCAGGGAAAATGGCTTTTCAGCTACTCAGGACTTAAACATCTTCTCAAACTTAGATGTAATTTGCACCTAAAGACAGATATTGGGCCATCTGCCTTGTTTATCCCAAACTTTTGTCTATGTTTGTACGGTAATGTTGTATGCAACAGGTCCTTTAAAAGTGAAGCCCAGGTAAAATGTGACATTCTCATTGTTATGGGGTACTAAGGATGACTTGAGAACTGGGATATGAAATTTCATTCCTTTGGGACCCTCTAGAAAAACCTTCTCATCCTCCGTCCAGCCTGTGACACATCTCAGCAATTTAGAGATTTCTGGCATTTTCCATACCTCTCCACTAAACCATTTCTGGCGTTTTTCTGAAACAGACAGTAGTTTTGTGATTGTTTCAACCTTGCTCTTGTGGACAAACTTATCAAATCCAGTCCCATTGCTCAGGAAGAAATGAGTGTAGATCCTCTTTTTCCTTGGAGGGATGTCCTTCAGTTTCTCGTTGTAGTTTCTCTGGAGATGTTTAACAGCAGAGAGAACAGTTTCATACTTGTGTTCTTTCTCCACTTCTGTGTCATGCTCTTCTGGCCAGAAAAGTAAGACAAGTAAGAAAAGAGCACTTGGCAAGCATCTCAGTTTCTCTTTAGGAAATTGGTGACTCAGTCTTTGTAGATCCTGAAATGCAGCCAGCTTAGAAGACTGAGCTGAGAGGCAACTTAAAGCAAAGTGCGATGCTATGTAGTTGACAAGGTCCGCTTGTGGCATGTGTGCCCTCATAGGATTGCTTGGGTAAAGTGAAATAATGTGCTCCAGAACACTCACAGGGTTACCATCTTTCTGGTTTGTTAGGAGGGAAAAAATTGTTGTGAAGTTTCCTCCACCATGATTATAAATCAACATGCGTTTCATGAGAGGATTTAACTTCTCTTGGTTTTGATCTGTACCAAGAGAAGCACCACTGAAGTATTTGCCATAATCAGAAGACTTATTCACCAGCCAGTGCATGGAATTCTTTATGGCCCTCTCAACAGTGTCAGATGTCTTCTCCTCATCGGTTTTCAGGTCAGTCTGGAAGTAACTCAAGTCTTCCGAAATCCATTCCAGTGCTTCCAGCATTAGTTTTTTGAGGTTTTTCAATGTACAATGAAAATGTTCCCATGGTTTTTCTATCTCAACAGGAATGTAATCTGTAAGGAGGTATTTAATTAATTCTGAAGACTTTCTTCTTGAGAACACATGAAGAGTGCGCATTAGATTCAGCAATGCACATCCTACCTCTACTATTCCAACAAATCCAGCATTGTTGATGGTGTCATTGTCCTCAACTGCTGCTTTCTTGCATTCCTGGAAACATTCAATGGCTTTTAGTGCCGTTTCCAAAGCATCTACTGTGTTTTCAGGTGTTTTTTCATTCTGCTCCATGGCTTTACATTTCGCTGCGAACCACTGCCTGTACACCTGACCTCTGGTATCAAGAATGTAGGAATTCTTTGGCCTTTTCTCTACTGCTGTTTTAGCCCACTTTGCCGCTTCTTCAAATCTGTCATGTTTGTAATTGAGTCGAGCCAGATGTTGAGCAAAAAATGCATCCTCATTAAAACGTTTGTAAGCCACTTTTAGAAGCTCAATGGCTTTACCTGGACACTCTTTCTCTCTCACATGCTCAATTAGGGGAGAGAAAAAGCTGTCAAATTTATCACCTTTGCTGATCCTGTGGCGTGTCATGAGCAGATCTCGCAAGAACTTCATGTACTGATCTTTACCAAACCTGTGCTCAAACAGCATATCGTTGTTGAGAAGATCCAATGCAAGATCACTTTGTTGTTGTTTGTCACCCAGAAATTGTTGAAGGATTTCCTTTGCGACCAGTGGATGAATGATTCTGATGGAGTTAATGTAGGTGTTTTCATCCCTCAAGTGTATCAAGACCAATTTAGCTTGCTCACTTAGAGAAGTCTCAAAGGCATGTCGTTGAAACCTATCCACACAGATGGACAGAGCCAGGAGAGCTTCACAATGTGACTGAGAGATGAATGAGTTCTGCACATAAGTGTTGAGCAATGCCACATACAGAACAAGCTTAGTAACCACAGACTTGTGGTCAATGTCTTGCAGTAAATGCTTGACAAACTTCTTCACATATTCAGCAATTTTGTGGCTCTCGAATTCCTCACTCATCAGGACAAATGTTAGAATGAATTCTGGCTTGAACTGCTTTTCAAGACTTTGTCGTTTTTTGGAAAACTGCTTTTTTTCGGTCTCTGAAAGTTTATGAGTAATAGAAACATTCTGTTGAGGTGATTCCTTGCACATCTTCTCTGGATTGTGCGATCGCCTACAACTTAGCAGAATGAAGCAGAGAGTTCCACGTGCTATTTTCTTGGTATTGACAGCCACTTCCAATTCATGCTTTACATCTTCTAAATACTCTTGATCACAGTCTTCAAACAGCAGGAGAACAGGGAGGCATTTTTGGGGATCTTTTTCTTCGTGTTCCCGAAGCCAAACTGCATCTTCTGAAACAACCGATACTGAGTATGAAGGTTTTACAACGGCACACCTTAGATCCCTTCGGTTATTCCATAGTACCTGCCTTGCCACTGTACTGCCACCACTGCCAGGATGATGGTATATGTTGATGCAGTTGATGGGTGCCCGATCCAAACTCCAACAAAGACAGTCTTTCACCATATTGTTGACTTCATTGTAAGCATCTCTTTGAATAACCTCCCCAATGATTTTTTTATCCGCAAGCCAGAGATTCATCCAAGTTACTTTTCCTCCATGGTAAAACTGCTGCTCAATCTTCTCCTTTTCAGATTCCATGTCATCGGGACTAGTTTCTTCGCAGTGGTTTAGACTCAGAATCTCCAATGAACATCTTGTTTCCTCCTCTCGAGTCTCAAGGAAACACTCCCCTTTGGCATAGATCGGTAATCGTTTGGTGACCCGTGTAGTGGTAGGCTGGACCTGTTGAAGGGTTGCGTTTACCTGACTTATTGTCATCCCAACAACACTTGAACTGTTTACTATTTCCATGTCACAAGATCCTAAAGCAAACCTCTGCCAGTCCTTGAAATTCTCCTCTGATTCAGCAAGGCAGATAATGTCTTCATGTCCTTCCATGTCAGTGAAGAACTCATAGAACGTGTTTAGGAATGGTGTGTCAACAGGGGAAGTAAGAAGGAAGATCACTTGAAAGATTCCTTTTGGCAAGATATCTTTGCATATCAGTGACACACAATCTTTTAGAAGAGTTCTTTTTGTTTTGACCCAGGTCTTCTCATCACAGGGAGGCTCGTTGCCTTTATAATCACTCCGGCCATTGCAAAATATCCAGCTGGTTTGATCAAACAGACGCAGATGACTCTCGAAGTCTCGGATGCTCAAGCCACTGGGAATTTTGTAGTTCTGCATGAAATGGCGATTTACTACATGGTGCTTATTGTATTCATGGCATAACCCTGACACATTGGAATCTGGATCAAAGTCAAATACACAGAAGATCTTCATGTTCAGCAAAAAATCAATGTGTTGCAGATCCTTCTCCTGAAATCGATTGGTGACAAGTATATGCCATTTTTCCTTGTCCATTGTTTTCTTTCCACCTGTTATGAGTATTTTGAGCTTTTTTCCCAGGTTCTGGCACAGTTTTGGTGCTGTGAAATTATGCGTTTTCTCTGCCTCTTCTCTCTGAGCATCCCTAAAATTGATCTGTTGGTAGAACTCATTCAGGTCCGCCACTGGTTCTGTTTTAGAACCTACTCTCCGATAAGCAGTTTTCTTCTCAAACTGAACTTTGTTTGCCTTCTCATTAAAATTTGGCAGGCTAACAGAGAACACCTCATTTTTCACTATGCTCACTGCTGGCTTAATATCAACCTCCACAACATAGTTTTCCACGTTGCTGTTTGAACAAACTACTTTAACAAACTGAGGTTCACCAATACATAGTCGTACAAGTTCGCTATTACTAGAGAAACTCCTCTCAATGTAATCTAATGAATCATAGTATACATCTTTTTCCTTGACAGGAACACCAATGATTTCACCATGTTCATAACAAGTGTCACCTCTACTGTCCATGACACCAAAATGTATTGTGCCATTTGTACGAACATTCATACAACCAGTAGCAAACTTCAGAACTTCCTTTGCAAACTTGGCCTGTAGTCTTTGACGGTCCAGTGTTGCAGCAGTGGCAAATGACTTGTACTCATGACATGGAATAATAAAATTACTAACCCCTGATTCTGGTAAGAGTACACTGTTCTTAACATATGTAAAATCAACACCTTTCATATCAAAAGGTCGTGGTTTGGAATCTCTCTTTGTTGTTGCCACAAGTACAGAATCTTCTTCCCTCTTATTCTCTTCATTGACATCGGCTCTTGTGTCAATACTTTTAATTGCACTTGCTCCATGGTCATTTTTTCCAGAAGACTGTTTGTGTAAATGATCATGTTGTCGATGGGCTTTTTGTGAATTAATTAATAACTCATCTCTTGTTTTGATTATCAAAAGCGCAGGCCCAAATTTCATTCCAGTCTCTTTTTTCAGATTATCTTCTGATAGTTCACGTAGGATCCGACCATCTACTTCCTCTTCATGAAGTTTTTCGATGTATTTTTCTTTAATTCCTATTGATCTTAACCAGATGCTCACCATAGACTCAGTCCATGTCTCCAGTGGATAATCCTCTGGCTTTTCTGCAAACCAAAAAAATAGCTCAAGGTGAGATATTTTACTTTAAAGGGGACATATCATGCTAAATCCACTTTTTTTTAGCCCTTAAATGCATTTAGTTGTATATTTGGAGTGTTTAGAAGTACAGAAAAGTTGAAATTATTCTCTTCAGGTGCTTCGTTGATATCTTTATATTCAGTTTTGGCCTTATTTTTCAACCTGTTCCGAATTTTTCTGTTCTCTATGACGTTTTTTTTAACTATTACGTCACAGTATTTGCAGCGGAACTGCCAAATAAGGACATTGACTTCCGGCCCAACACTTCGAGCAATCCGCCATTTTTATTTCTCGCTGCAATTTTGTAGTCCAAGCTAAATGATGCAGAAGTTACGAGAGGGTAAGTTAAAATGTTCGGTTGTTGGATGTAGTAACCCACACGCTTCATTACACCGTCTAATGTAGATGAACTGCCGCGCTTGTGACAGGGCGCATGTTTAACTGAAAGAACGAGCAGAGAGAGAGAGACCCGGTCGCGCGCACGCTCTCTCTCTCTCTTCAGAGCCAGGCGAAAGTGTAATCAAGACATCACCGTCTCCAAACTAGACGCTGTCTTGCTCTCTCTCCCTCGCACATATTAATCAAAATAAATCGACATGGTGGTAAAAGGTCGGAAGACCAAAGTTTCATGTGTAAATACAGTAACACACCATTGCGATACGTCTTGACGTTGTTCTGCAGGTTCGTCGTCTTCATTTTCATCTCGCTCCGGCTCCGACTCTGGCTCGAACATGTAAGGCTAGCTGGACAAGTCTTCCGTTGTTGACCTTTTGTTAATAACGTGTGAATAAAAAGTTTCTGTGCCGCTAGATAATCGTATCTCTGCTATCAAACTACAAAAATGGCCGAACGGGGTGGAGTTGAACCTCTACAACCTGGAGAGGGGGCGGGGTATGACGTGTCTCAATTGCATTTAAAGAGACCGCACCAAAACGAGTTGCTCTCAGACGCACATCAGAAAAGGGGTAGAAAAGGGGCCTGTGGAGCTATAATAATGAGGAATTCAGACCCAAGCATTGCAGTTCCGCTTTATATAAACTACAAATGTATGATTTATATGTAAAAAGGAACGATTTAAAAGCATGATATGTCTCCTTTAAAACAATGGCTGGTAAGTGCTGTAAAACAACATTATACTTGCCCATTGTTTAATGGCTTCTAATGATCATTCACAGGACAAATGTAGACACCTTTACATTGAAGACCTTGAAGAATAGAAATTACATTGTTAAAGCAGAGACATTTTTAAGCAGTTAACAATACACGCATCTGAATTTTCATCTGAAACATCATTAAATAAATGTACAATAAGGGGAGTGAGTAAACAAAAAGTTGCATTAATTTATTTAACATGCTATTGTCATGATTTGGTCTTGTCTTGTCTCGGTCACGTTTCATGTCATTGTCATGTTGCTGTGTCTTGTCAACACAGTCTCACCCCCAAACGTCACATACTGACGCGTCTTGACCAAACGGCAATATACGACGAAAAGGGTACCCCTAAAACGTCCATATGAGACGAAGACATAAGCGCACCAGCAGCGCCTCTTAGCGGTACCCTAACCCATACCTAAACCTACCCATAACCCGAATAGTCACATACGGACGTTTTAGGGGTATCCTTTTCGTCGTATATTGCCGTTTGGTCAAGACGCGTCAGTATGTGACGTTTGGGGGTGAGACTGTGTTGGTCTTGTCATGTGATTCCCCTGTTAGCACTGGGCTGCATGAGCTCTGATGACGACACAGCTGTTCCACGATTGGCCGGATTCACCGCATGACAACGATCATGTGTGTTTCTTGTTTTTTATAACAGTTTTTTATAACAGTAAACACTCTTTTCATGTAGTTGCGATGTTATATTGTGTCATGTTTATCAAATTAAAACTGATTAAAAAACATAGACTCCACTTCATTGATAGTAGCTTATGTTTAACTTTATTCTTGTTCAAACAGACGCTGTATGAAGCAGTACATAAAGTATTTAATGAAAACGTCTCTGCAACATCTGTGTATTATTTGGCAAATATTGCATTTATTTCACTTCAGCTGTGGTAAAGTATGCAAACACCACGTGAGCGGTCACTACGGGAACCAGAAAGTGTCCGACTTCACGTCTCCATTTGCAGCTCCTCCTGCTTGCACACGGCTACTCTCGCCGATCGGTTACATCCAGCCGCAGCCGATGTCGAACACACCTTCAGTCATGTTGTCATTGGTTCATTGTCTTGTCATTAGTCTGTGTATTTAAGCCAGGGGTGGGCAAACTACGGCCCGCGGGCCACATACAATATTTGGCTGTCAGGCTGTTTAATCCGGCCCGTCGAGTAGGCCTATTTAAAAAATTGTCTTAAGATCGCGTTCATTTTGCCTTTTTCTTGCAATACTTTGCATTATATATATATATACATGGCGTTGCATAAATTTGACAATCGGAATATCAGATATTTCATGCCATAGCTAACAAATGTAAAAAAGGAAAAATGACGTAAAAGCAGATCATCGTTCATTTAGCACTGTTGTGGCTGCGGTGTGTGAGTCACATAACAAGCAATGACGCGTCACCATGGAAACCAAACAGACAGCACCTTAAGCGCATAGACTTGTTGCACATTAATGTTTTTTCCTTTTTTGGAAACTCACAGAGAATTTTTTTTTTTGGTAACCGCTTGCACACCTGTTTAGTTTTTCCTTTGATTTGTCTCCTATTTAGTTTCTTTGCTCCGACCTTTATCGCCCAGTTTTCGGCTACGCTACCATGTCTGCCATGTACAGAACCCGGTTTTGTTCATTAAATGTTCTAATCTGCCTTTGCTTTTTATGTTTTATTTTATTATACTTAAAATAAATTTGTATATTCGTTTATTTCGTTGTTGTTTTTTTTTGTTGTTTTTTTTACAAATGTATGACTTTTGGAAGTGCAAATTGATTGCCATATGCAGTTTTAATAAAGTTGAATTAACGTAACCTCTGTCATTTTTACTCTTCTAAGTGTAAGTTACACTTGCAGGTGCTTTGTTTCTAATTTACTGTTAGGCCCATTAAATTGTAATAAGGATAAACAATATTTAAAAAGTATTGGCTATAATTATCAATTCAAATTCAAAATTAACCTCAAAACATAATGCTAAATGGGGGATATCTAGTATAAAAAATGTATTGTCAGAATGTCGTTTCTCACATTCCCGCAGTCAATTTCGTGCAGACGTTGCCACAAATGAGTTTGCTCAGCCCGATCTTATGAAAGTGCGAATACCACGAATTGTATTTATAGTGCTTATGATACGCAGTTTTCGCGTGCATATGATACGTACTTTATGGCCTGTATTAGGCACGCACTCCGCACCCCTAATATACCAAGGGGTTTACAGTGCGTATATGCACGCAAAAAATAAAATAAAATAAACTAAAATAAAATAAATTTTGCCGTATAAATGGCACGATAAATCAAATTCGTGGTATAGATACGCGCTTTCATGAGATCGTGTTTCATAATCTGCTACTGGGCCGGCCTAGCCTGACGTCGTCATACTCAGATTCTAGTCAGAATGTGAGTCTGATACTGCTCCATAGAGATTTGATTATGGGGCGTGTCTCAACCGAACCAGGAAAAAAAAAAACCTCTGCACTCAATTGGATAGACCTACAACCAATCAGAGCAACGGAGTAAATGACGCATGTTCTTCATTCATATTTTCAACCAACAAAATGTCGCGGCTCTCTGTTCCTCTTTTAAAATGAATGCGCTGCCGATATCTTCTATAACAGACGCGATGGCGGAATCTACACATGATGTTTCATAAACAAAGTTCGGGAGGAGCACGTACAAATAATCAATCCAATATCAACTTGTCATCAAACAATACCATGTCTAACGTTACCCTATATCAGCATGAGGAAACATATTCACTCTGTCAACTTACCTAACACTCCTTGACAGTTTTTCAGCATCCCTCCACCACCCCGAATCCTCACTCTTGCCCACAGCCCTCTCCTCGGACAGCACATCATATACGCATTTATTCTATCGACTTATTTGTGTGAACTCTTATATACGCATTTATTCTATCTGACTTATTTGTAAATGTGAGCTCGTGAAATCTCAATTCTCCAGCAGCAGTCGTCTTTGTTGTAAACTAATTCAAATCAAGCGCTCTTTGGTGACGTGGATGATTACGTTACCGTTGCTCATCTGTCCATCATCGTATAAAGCCCGCCCTGACAATTTGATTGGTCCGAACAATTTTTGTTCGGGCATAATAGCTCCTCAACGGAGCGAGTCCAGACCGAACTTCCCGACCAAAAAATGTTGTGGGCGGGGTTCGGGCTGGCACCCAGGCTAGGGCCGGCCCTCTGTCAAATTTTAAAACCCCGTGTGGCCCTTGAGCCAAAAAGTTTGCCAACCCCTGATTTAAGCACTCATGTTTGCCATGTGTCTTTGTCAAATATTGTTTCCTGTAGTCTGTTGTGTAAATTCATGTCTTTATTTTTTGTTTTCATGTCACGCCATGTTTTTGTTTCATGTTTTGTTTTATTTGTAATAAAACTGCACTTGGGTTCTTTACAACTTGTCTCCAGTGGAATCCCTTTTACAGCTATAGATTCATAAATAGTCCATAAACAATAAATCATAAACAAAGTATGAACATCATATATCAATTATTCAGGTGATTGCATGGACATGCACAGGAGCATGGATAACTTCTGTCTGAGATGCTACTTCAAGTAGTGAAATATATAAGTATTAGTAATGGCTAGATGAGTGGGTCAGAGCATCTCCAAAACGGCAAGTCTTGTGGGTTTTCCAGTGGTTAGTACCTACTCTTCTGTTCCGATTACCATAACAAATCGATTTGCCCCGCTCAGTGAAACACCCACTGAGAATGATTGTGCCCTAGTTATTGGTGATTCGATCACACGGAACGTGAAAATTGAGACACCAACCACCATAGTCACATGTTTGCCGGGAGCCAGAGCGCCTGACATCAAAGCAAATTTAAAAGTGCTGGCTAATGCTAATCGTAAATTCTCTAAGATCATTATTCACGTCGGCACTAATGATGTTCGACTCCGCCAGTCGGAGATCACCAAAATGAATTTTAAAGAGGTGTGTGAACTCGCAAGTACGATGTCAAGCACTGTAATTTGCTCTGGCCCCCTTCCTGTTCGCAGGAGTGATGAGATAGTTAGTAGATTGTGTTCACTGAATCGCTGGCTGTCTAAGTGGTGTCCGTGTAATAATATAGAATTTATAGACAATTGGAAAAGTTTTTGGGGCAAACCTGACATGTTGAAAAGAGATGGTATTCATCCCTCCTGGGATGGTGCTGCTCTTCTCTCTAGTAATATGGCTCATAGTCTTAGAGCTCAAACATGACAGTCTGGGGCTCAGGTCAGGAAGCAGACAGACTGGCTAAACCAACCGTCTGCTAGCGGCCTCGCGTCACCCAGGTCAGATAAATCCCATCACATAGAGCCTCTTTCACCTAACTATCATCATATAGAGACTGTGTCTGTTCCCCGAATTTGGAAATCCCAAAAAACATTTAAACCCATCTAAGGTTAAAAATTGAATTGATGTTCAACAAATAAAAAACAGCTATAATACAGATGAGCAAATGCTAAAGCTTGGGTTGCTGAATATTCGATCGCTTACTTCAAAAGCACTCGTTGTTAATGATATGATTTCAGATAATAACCTAGATGTGCTGTGTTTGACAGAAACCTGTCTAAAACCAAACGATTACATTACTTTAAATGAATCAACCCCGCAAGACTACTGTTATAAACATGAGCCTCGTCTGAAACGCAAAGGGGGTGGTGTTGCTGTAATTTATAGTAATATTTTCAAAACCACTAAGAAATCAAGTTTTAAATATAATTATTTTGAAGTGTTAGTGCTTAATGTAAAAATATATAGTATAAATGATAAATCACGTTTGAGATTTGTGCTGGCTACTGTATACAGGCCACCAGGGCACCATACAGACTTTATCAAAGAATTTGCGGACTTTCTATCAGAATTAATATTGACTGCAGATAAAGTACTAATTGTTGGTGATTTTAATATACATATAGATAATGAAAAAGATGCATTGGGATTGGCATTTAAAGACATTGTAAACTCAATTGGAGTTAGACAACACGTGTCAGGACCTACTCATCGTCGTAATCATACTCTAGATCTAATATTATCACATGGAATAGATGTTGATGCCGTTGAAATTCTGCAGCAGAGCGATGACATCTCAGATCATTATCTAGTCTCGTGTAAACTTCATTTAGCCAAGGCTGCAAAGCCGACTCCGTGTTTCAAATATGTTAGACCTATCACTTCTGCTACTAAAGATTGCTTTATTAATAATCTTCCTAATCAATTTCATCATCTCAGCATCTCAGATAGCTTAGAAGAACTAGATATTACAACAGAAACTTTGAACTCTCTCTTTTCCAGCACTTTAGACACAGTTGCTCCGTTGCGCTTAAAGAAGATTAAAGAAAATAGTCCAACGCCGTGGTACAACGAGCACACTCGGGCCCTTAAGAGAGCAGCCAGAAAAATGGAGCGCAACTGGAAGAAAACAAAATTAGAGGTATTTCGCATTTCATGGAAAGAGAGCTCAATTGCTTACAGAGAGGCCTTTAAAGATGCTAGATCTGCTTATTTTTCAACCCTATTAGAAGAAAATAAACATAATCCTAGGTATTTATTTGAAACGGTGGCTAAACTAACGAAAAATAAAGCTTCAAGCACCGAAGTTTCCAAGCAGCACAGCAGTAATGACTTTATGAACTTCTTCACTTATAAGACTGATAATATCAGGGAGAAAATTATAACTATGCAACCGTCTACTACAGTATCGCATCAGGCAGTGCATTGTAGTCTCCCTGAGGAAAAATTTGATTCATTTGTTGCTATAGGAGAGGAAGAATTTACTAAACTCGTTAAATCATCTAAATCTACAACATGTATGTTAGACCCTATACCGACTAAGCTACTGAAAGAAATACTTCCAGAGGTCATAGATCCTCTTCTTAATATCATTAATTCGTCTTTGTCTCTAGGATAAGTACCAAAAAACTTTAAGCTGGCTATGATTAAACCGCTTGTTAAAAAAACGCAACTTGATCCTTCAGAATTAGTCAATTACAGGCCGATCTCGAATCTACCTTTTCTGTCTAAGATATTAGAAAAAGCAGTATCTTCACAACTGTGTTCCTTTCTTGAAAGAAATGATATCTGCGAGGATTTCCAGTCCGGATTTAGACCGTACCATAGTACCGAGACTGCTCTCGTTAGAGTCACAAATGATTTGCTCTTATCATCCAATCGTGGTTGTGTCTCTCTATTAGTGTTACTCAATCTTAGTGGTGCATTTGACACTATTGACCACAACATTCTTTTAAATAGACTCGAAAATTATGTTGGCATTAGTGGAATTGCACTAGCATGGTTTAAATCATACTTATCTGACCGATATCAGTTTGTAGCAGTAAATGAAGAGATGTCTCATCGATCACAAGTTCAGTATGGCGTACCACAAGGCTCAGTACTAGGACCGCTGCTGTTCACTCTGTACATGCTACCCTTAGGAGATATCATTAGGAAGCATGACATTAGCTTTCACTGTTATGCTGACGATACTCAGCTCTATATTTCTTCACACCAAGACGAAACTTACCAATTCACAAAATTAACGGAATGCATAGCGGATATAAAAAATTGGATGACTCGTAATTTCCTACTTCTAAATTCTGAAAAAACTGAATTTCTAATTATTGGACAAAAAACTTCCTCATGTAATAACCTAGAATACTGTCTAACACTCGATGGCTGCTCTGTTAAGTCTTCGTCGTCGGTTAGGAACCTGGGTGTGCTCTTTGATACCAGTTTTTCATTTGAAAGTCACGTGTCCAGTATCTGTAAAACTGCATTTTTCCATCTTAAAAATATATCTAAATTACGTCATATGCTCTCATTGACAAATGCGGAACAATTAGTTAATGCGTTCATGACCTCAAGGCTAGATTATTGTAATGCTCTACTGGGTGGTTGCCCTGCACGCTTAATAAACAAACTACAGCTGGTTCAAAACGCAGCAGCTCGAGTTCTTACCAGAACCAGGAAGTATGACCATATTAGCCCAGTTCTGTCAACACTGCATTGGCTCCCTATTAAACATCGCATACATTTTAAAATATTGCTGATTACTTACAAAGCACTAAATGGTTTAGCTCCGCAGTACTTGAGCGAGCTCTTAACGCATTATACTCCTTCACGTCTATTGCGATCTCAAAATTCCGGCCAGTTGATAATACCTAGAATATCAAAATCGACTGCTGGCGGTATATCCTTCTCCTATTTAGCACCAAAACTTTGGAACAGTCTTCCTACCATTGTCCGGGAAGCAGACACACTCTGTCAGTTCAAAGCTAGACTAAAAACACATCTCTTTGACCTAGCGTTCACATAATACATTATAGACTTTTATAATTCAATGTTAGGCTGCATAGATTAGGTCAGCTGGAACCGGGAACACTTCCCATAAATCCTGATGTACTCGGTACATCATAAGAAGAATGGCATCTATGCTAATTTTAGTGTCTTTGTTTATCCCGAGGTTTTCCCGCAGCCTGCCAGATCCAGGCCGTATTCACCTGGACCCGATGACAACGCAGTGCTGGAGTGCCAACTAGTCTCTCCCTATGGAGGATCCCTTTCCCACTCTACAGATAAAGCGTTGTCGGGAAACTCAATTTGCGTATCTACCCCGAATTGATAAAATAAAATAAAATTCTGTATCAAAAATTATAAGGAAACACCAGTACTTTGTTTAGGCTTGGTTTGTAGGGAATTACAAACCTGCGTACATATATTCAAACGCACATAACTATAGAACCAATTCTTAATGCGCATGTGAACGCCATCAGCGTTTCTCACAGGTTCGCGTTTAAAAACTATGTAGAGAGAATGGTGTCGTCTTAGCGGCCCCTAATTTAGTAACAAATGATTGTTGCGACGGAAGCGAATCAATCAAAACTAACCTTAGCTGGAAAATAACTTTACTAAAGAACTGCTATAAAGCTAAAACAATCTCTGTTACCATAAATTATATGTTTATCTCTGTAAAGCTGCTTTGAAACAATCTACATTGTTAAAAGCGCTATATAAATGAAGATGACTTGACTTGACGACTAAAAGTGGAGCAAGGAAGGAACTGGTGAACCATTGTCAGGGTCATAGGTCATACTGATGCATGTGGGGAGCAAAGGCTCATCTACTGTAGCTAAAATTGCTGAAAAATTGAATGCTGCCCACACTCTTAAGAAAAATGTTTCTAAACAGTACCAAATTAGGGTTCTTCGGCTTGTAACAATAGCAGAACCCTTTTGTTGTTAAATAGAACCCTTATTACATGGTTCCATAAAGAACCATACTTTGAAAGTGCTATATAAGACCTTAATAGTTATATAAATAACCTTTTCAACAATATTTATTTTCATGAATAAATATTTATATTAGTATCTTCATATTATTAAAATTACTATGATTATTATTATTTTTAATAAATTATTTATTAACATTGTTTTTTAGCCCTCTATCTGCCTGGTCTTAAATCTTGTTGCCTCTATTTGGGTTTTACATTTTTTTTAAAAAAACAGCATGTTGTTTCAATTAGCTACTTTAATTTTTTATTGACATGGAAGATTGTAGCAAAAATTACAGTGCTCTTAACAACAGGGGTTAGCTGAATATATTAATAAATAACAATTGACATTGAACACGATTTAGATGTAATGAAGACCATCTAAATCGTGTGAATTTTCCAGTGAAATATCTTCACAATCCCATATGATGTCTTTACGTCCTTCATTATGTGTGCATTCTGAGAGGCAGTTGCTCTCTGCAGATGATGAGGTTATGGTACTGTATGTGACAGCATCTGAAATAAACAATTGAGTTTAGTTACATTGTGTCTCTTCCATTTGTTCATGAAGGCCAAAATTAGCAAAAACGGACTGCCCTTTACTATATTAAAGGGATACTTCACTTTAAAATGAAAATTCTGTCATCATTTACTCACCCTCAAGTTGTTTCAAACCTGTTTGAATTTCTTTCTTCTGCTGCACAGATATTTTGAAGAATGTCAGTAACCAAACAGTTAACTGGAGCCATTGACTTCCATAGTAGGAAAAAAATGTACTATGGAAGTCAATGGCTCCAGTTAACTGTTTGGTTACTGACATTCTTCAAAATATCTATCTTTCTGTGCAGCAGAAGAAAAAAATTCATACAGGTTTGAAACAACTTGAGGGTGACTATATATGATAACAGAATTTTCATTTTAAAGTGAAGTATCCCTTTAAAAGGAAAAAGTGATATAAAGTCATGGTATAGATTTAATCAGTGCCTCCAGGATTTCAAGATTTTTTTTGTGTGATTTTTGCGATTAAAATGACTGATTTTGTGGTGGTAATTTCCAGAAATTTGTGAAAAAATTTGCAATTTTTATCTTTTATAATTAGGACATCACATTAACCATAATAGTATTATGTCAGATGCACAATAGTCATACATGACACAAATCACAAACAAAATGCATAAAGCTTGTTTATTTTGGTCTAATAAAATTATCATCAAATTAACTTTTAAAACAACCTATGGGAAATTTTTCTACCTGACCTATGTAAATATTAACAGCAGATAAAGTAATATATACTGTAGAACTGTGTGTAAATCCTGAGTTGAGGGGTCCAGAGCTGCAGAAGGCAACCACTTACTTATAGTGCGGCGTTTTGCATGGCGTCCCCACTGCGTATAGCTACGCAATACGAAGTGACCGTTCGAAAGGTAACTACTCGGTGAGTCGGTTACTATCGTAACCTCAGTTCCTTGAGAGTAGGGAACGAGTATTGCGTAGCCGGCCGCATTATAGTAACCTGGCAAGTTGTCGCTTCAGTCGTTAAACCTGCTAAAATGGCGTTTTTGGGGACTAATATAATAGACAGTAAAATAATAATATAGGCTAAGGCCGCACCCCCTTGGCGGGCTCTGACGTGTAATGGCGTGATGTTAGCTCATTGGCGCACACGACAGAGGCGCCCGCGCCATTGGATGTGCAGTTGCCGCAGAAATTCTGTTCATAAAAATTATGAACAGAACCGGCGACAAAGGGCAGCCCTGACGGAGTCCAACACGCACCGGGAAGAAATCTGACTTACTGCCGGCAATGCGAACCAAGCTCCTGCTCCGGTCGTTCAGGGACCGCAAAGGACCCCGGACCCCATACTCCCAGAGCACCCTCCACAGGCCGCCGCAAGGGACACAGTCGAATGCCTTCTCCAGATCCACAAAGCACATGTGGACTGGTTGTGCAAACTCCCATGAACCCTCCAGCACCCTGGAGAGGGTATAGAGCCAGTGTTGTTTTTGGCAGCCCTTTTAGTTTTAGTCTTAGTCTTTTGGACGAAAATGCTTTTTAGTTTTAGTCACATTTTAGTCACTTATAAACTTGATAGTTTTAGTCAAGTTTTAGTCGACGAAAACACAAAAAGGTTTTAGTCAAGTTTTAGTCGACGAAAACACAAAAAGGTTTTAGCCAAGTTTTAGTCAATTTTAGTAAAAAAAAAAAAAAAGTCTTTAACAAATTAATTTAGGTTAAAAACTATTGGAAATGGGCTTAGGTTTGACAGGTTGTAGCAAGTGTTGCAATTCATAAAACAACAGTTAACCTTAAAACCTTTGCATAATAAACTAGACTTTCTCATTGATGGAGATGCTGTGCTGCCAAGCTGTACTTCATTGTCGCATTGGGCAGAAACCTTTTATCCCCATATTTCAAGTTATATTTTTTCCATGAATTGATGCACCTTCTAAAATTTCAGCACATTGGCTATTTTCACCAGTAATCACAGTAATAAAGGAATCGTTTACAGTTTAAACAGCAAAAAACTTTGAGCTACTACAACATTACACAGATAAAGTGGTAACAGTGGAATCACTGTTTTACTCCAAAAAAGCCAGGAATAAAAACATTCTTACTTTGGCAATTGTGGCTTTATTATATAATTAGTTAAATAATAATTTATGTTATAATCTAAGTTATATAATAATTATATATTACTTTGTACCAGTTAGCCTACTAAACTAATGCTCGGACACACTCGGTCCCTCTCGCGCGCAGACACACTCGGTCTCTCTCGTGCGGAGACACACTCGGTCTCTCTCACGCACTTTCGGTCTCTCTCGCGCACTGTCGCTCGCTCGCGCAGTTCGTTTCGCTTTTGTCCAGTCCGGCGCCTCATATTGAAGATGTGTGGCGAGTGACTAGCCGCAGGTGTGTTGTTGTTGTGTGGAATCTGGTGCGCGGCATGGCGGCAGCCGGGTGGTGGGCGTACCCAAAACAAAGATAGGAAGCGGCAGCATTGCTGATACTTTTTTAGCTCAAAACAGACAGATTTCACGCAAAATAGGCAGAAATGACATGCATTGTGAACGTCAGACTTATAATCATTTTCGTTCCGTCTCGTCTCGTCAACGAAAACTCGAAAACGTCTCGTCATGTTTTAGTCACCTTAGAGCCATTTTTAGCTAGTCATCGTCGCGTTATCGTCATAAAAAAAAAGGTGCGTCAACGAAATAATTTCATTATCGTCATCGTTGACGAAAACAACATTGTATAGAGCTGGTCCAATGTTCCACTAACCCGGACGAAAACCACACTGTTCCTCCTGAATCCGAGGTTCTACTATCGGCCGTATTCTCCTCTCCAGTACCCTGGCATAGACTTTCCCAGGGAGGCTGAGAAGTGTGATCCCCCTGTAGTTGGAACACACCCTCCGGTCCCCCTTCTTAAAAAGAGGGACCACCACCCCGGTCTGCCATCCCAGAGGCACTGTCCCCGACCGCCACGCGATACTGCAGAGGCGTGTCAGCCAAAACAGCCCCACAACATCCAGAGACTTGAGGTACTCAGGGCGGATCTCATCCACCCCCGGTGCCTTGCCACCGAGGAGTTTCTTGACTACCTTGGTGACTTCAGCTTGGGTGATGGACGAGTCCACCTCTGAGCCCTCAGCCTCTGCTTCCTCAATGGAAGACGTGACGGCGGGATTGAGGAGATCCTCGAAGTATTCCTTCCACCGTCTAACGACATCCCCAGTTGAGGTCAACAGCTGCCCACCTCCACTGTAAACAGCATTGGTAGGGCACTGTCGGCAGAACCAAGCGTACTGTGAGGGTCTGCTGGGAACGTTTGGCCGAGTCTCCTGTCACAGAGATCTTCAACTCCCACCTCTGGCGGAGCCTCGACTGGATCCCGAGGGAGGATGGAGATATTGAGTCCGTGTGGACCATGTTCTTCACCTCCATTGTCGTAGCGGCCGCTTGGAGCTGTGGCCGTAAGGTCTCCGGTGCCTGTCGAGGCGGCAATCCCCGAACACGGTGGTGGACACCGGAAGTAAGGGATGCCGTCAAGCTGAAGAAGGAGTCCTATTGGGCCTGGTTGGCTTGCAGGACTCCTGAGGCAGCTGACGGGTACAGGCAGGCCAAGCGAACTGCAGCCCGGGTGGTTGTGGAGGCAAAAACTCGGGCCTGGGAGGAGTTCGGTGAGGCCCTGGAGAAGGACTATCGGCTGGCCTCGAAGAGATTCTGGCAACCGCCCGGCGTCTCATGAGAGGGAAGCAGTGCCCTACCAACGCTGTTTTGAGATCCGTCTATAGTTGCCTAATATGGTATTATCCAGATTGCTCTTTTTCAGGAGGGGCTTGACAACTGCAGTTTTTAGGGAGTTTGGAAAACTCCCAGAGAGAAGAGTTCACCACTTCTAGGAGATCTGCTTCTCAACAGTTTAACACACTTTTGAGAAAAGATGTGGGATGATCCAGAATGATCCAGAATGATCCAGAATGCTGCAGCTCGTCTTGTCTTCAACGAGCCCAAGAGGGCCCACGTCACTCCTCTGTTCATCTCTCTGCACTGGCTACCTCTCGCTGCTCGCATCAAGTTCAAGGCACTGACGCTTGCTTACAGATCTATCACAGGCTCAGCTCCCTCCTACCTTCACTCACTACTACGAGTCTACATCCCTACCAGACGCCTACGATCGGTCAACGAGCGACGTCTCGTGGTTCCATCACAGAAAGCCACAAAATCACTTTCCAGAACATTCTCATTCACAGTTCCATGCTGGTGGAACCCTCATCCGGAATGCAGAATCCTTGACAACATTCAAAAGACAGCTGAAAACCTATCTATTCCGTGAGCACTTAACCTCATAATAAAAAAATAAAAAAAAATAAAACAATCCTTTCCCTTTGAAACATCACTTATCAGGCTTATGCTACTCTGAATAATGCCTGAACTTCGTATTTTGAGCACTTCTTGCGTTGTTTTTGTTTTTGCCTCTTCATGATGACTCGCTTAATTTAGTCCTAATTTGTAAGTCGCTTTGGATAAAAGCGTCTGCTAAATGACTAAATGTAAATGTAAGTGCGTCAAGGGCATAAGTTGATTTAAGGTGCTGTACGGTTTCTTCCAAATTGTTGCCATCAATTTCTTTTGAAATCAGACATAGTGACTACTTTCTCAGGTTGTGGTCTGATCTGTCTGACATTTAAGCATCTCTTCTTGACAGACACAGATCCAGCTTCAATGGCAGGAGAGATCAATATATCAAAGAAAATACAGAAATTATCAGACAGTGCTACATCCTTAACCCTAAAACTGGCAATGTGATCTGGGTGTAACATAGTTTTTGTCATCTTTTTTGGGGCGTAAGAATGATTTTTTCATCAAATCTTTTTATCATTTATCACAGCCTGGTCTGTCTTGAGTATGCTGGTCACATGATTTGTTTAAAAAAATGTGTGATTAATTAGTCAGCCTGACCTAAATCCAACATGGCTGCCAGTGGTGCAAGACATTCAGATTTTGAGATAATTAAATATATTTTAAATATATTTATTCTTTTGAAAAAATAATACTAACACTGCTAACATTAATTATGAACATTGTCTTAAGGTGCTGAAAAAGAAAATTTATAAAAATGTTGTTCATGTTGTTATTTAGCACGTTTTGAAATATATGTTACACCTGAGTCACATTGACACTTTTGGGTATAAAAAAGGGATTAACTTTGTATTCATTTTTGTAACAATCTTTGTATTCTGAGGTATTTTTTTTTTTACAAATTATAAAATTTACAGGTTAAACTGATATAGCCTGTCTGTCTTGAGTATGCTGGTTACATGATTTGCTTCAAGTTATCTGTGATCAATTAGTCAGTGTGACCTAAATCCAACATTTTTTACCATTTTACCAATTTTTTTGTTGCATTTTTATAGTAACGCTAGGTCCGATTATAAAACGGTTTTCACAGGCTGAATCTTGAGTTTGTAAGCTTTGCAATGATAATACATATAATATGTCAACATTATATGAGTTGAAGTATAGGATATAATTGTTTTAAACATGCAATGGCAGTTACAGTTATAGATTTGGTCCTTTTTTTATACATTAAACAGGCAATGTGATCTGGAAGTCACAACTCATAAAATCCAAAATACATAACATTTTTCAAAAATTCTTTTGGATATGATTTACTTAAGTCCAGATGATATAAAAAAATGACATGAAATGATTTGTTGCTTATCATTTTCTACTCTTGCCTGTTTAAGGGTTAATAACAGTCGATAAAATATTTAGACCCTTACTGATAAGTAAATCTAGAGTGTGTCCACGATTGTGTGTACAAGCTGAGTCAGATCAAAAGTTTTTAAAACAGTTTCGATTTCTTTTACCATATTGTTTTCTGCATTATCTATGTGAATGTTAAAATCTCCAGCAATGGCAAAACAGTCAAACTCTGAGGTAATTGTTGATAACAGTTCTGTAAAGTCCTCAGCAAAGGCTGGAGAGTACTTTGGAGGCCTGTAAATAATGTAATAAGTACCTCATAAGTAAATAATGTAATAAGACAAGGTACTGTAATAAGTAAAATGCGTGGAGCACCTTTTAACACAATACCCAGATATTCGAAAGACGGGTAATCCCAAATGATATTTGCTTACATTGATACGCATCTTTAAAAAGAGCATCTACACCCCCACCTCTCTTAACAGCTCTGCAGACACTCATAAAAGTAAAATTAGGAGGGGATGTTTCATTGAGGACTGTTGCACTGCAGCTGTCTTCTAGCTACCCTGGAAATCCAGAGTTCTCGCGAGAGCACAAGTTGAATTTGCTCAGCGAGTTACTCTGGTGTCGAGTAATGATGCTCATTAAAAATTCCCCCCGATCTGAGCTGCACCAATCACATAAGGTTATTTGATATAGGCGGGCCAGAGGCGAGCTAAACAGATGACGACAGCGCTGTGATGTCGAAGTCATTAGTAAACATTGCAAGATGGCTATGGATGAATACCAGTTGTTTGAAACGGCTTTGGCCCCTACAATGAACGAGTTAGACTTGGCTTTTTTATCAAAAACAGGAACAGAAGACGCCGCTCGAATCGTTCCTTTGCAAGAAGGACGTTTTTGCTGTTTTGCCGACCGGATATGGTCAGAGTATAATCTACCAGTTAGCTCCGCTGGTAGCTAAGCGTATGGGGTTTATTGTTGTGATTGGTCATAGTGTTATCCAACTGCGTGCAGTGAGATTTTCAAATGCATGCTTGGTGCCACCCCTCGAGCTGGGCGATTTTCATTAGTCGATGCCAGACCATTAATCTTTTAGATTTAGGTCTGGATTTCCAGGCTAACTCTTAGCCATGTTTCATTTAGAAACATAAAATCCAGGTTGCTTGTGGTTATTAAGTCGTTGACTAGAAGTGATTTTTTTTTTTTTTTAAAGTGAGCGGATGTTTAAGAGTGCTAACTTAACAGTCTTACTTTTTGTAACTGAGAGCTGGTATCAGTTGTTTTTGGTTCACCTCGAGCAGATGGAGGAGGGTGTGGGCCCTGGCGTTGTGGCAGAGGCCGAAGTTTGGTTCCAGCATACAGTGCTATGCATAAGTTTAGACACCCATGCTAAAGTTGACTAAAACGAGGAATAAAAGATCATCTTTGGAAATTGAACTTAATGCCTTAATTAAAAAAATTAGGAAAAATCCAACCTTTAAGGACACCAATTTTCTTTGTATCGTAAATAGATAAATGTTCTTCCTTAAAATACAGGGTGCATAAGTCTGGACACCCCTATGTTAAATTCCCATAGAGGCAGGCAGATTTTTATTTTTAAAGGCCAGTTACTTCATGGATCCAGGATACTATGCATCCTGATAAATTTCCCTTGGCCTTTGGAATTAAAATAGCCCCACATCATCACATAGCCTTCACCATACCTAGAGATTGGCATGAAGTACTTTCCATAAGATCATCTCTCAATGCAAATCAAACCAGCTTTTAGGCTAACTGAAATAAAACCATGCCAATTTATAGGTATGGTGAAGGCTATGTGATGATGTGGGGCTATTTTAATTCCAAAGGCCAAGGGAACTTTATCAGGATGCATAGTATCCTGGATCCATGAAGTAACTGGCCTTTAAAAATTTAAATCTGCCTGCCTCTATGGGAATTTAACATAGGGGTGTCCAAACTTATGCACCCTGTATTTTAAGGAAGAACATTTATTTATTTACGATACATTATTCATTCACAAAGAAAATTGGTGTCCTTAAAGGTTGGATTTTTCCTATTTTTTTTTAATTAAGGCATTAAGTTCAATTTCCAAAAGATGATTTTTTTATTCCTCTTTTTAGTCAACTTTAGCATGGGTGTCTAAACTTATGCATAGCACTGTACACCAGTTCTTCCATTTTCTCTGAGAAGCACAGAAGTGGAGATGCTGGAGAGAGGGATAACATGTCTGGTGAGAGGGACTGTTGCTCTGGTGTTATCGAGAGGCTGTTATATGCTGCCCTGGCTTCCCTGGCTGTTTTCCAGGAAGTTGTCCTTGGGTGCTGAATCTTGGAGCAGTTCTAATATGTCATAGTCTGTCTGTGATGAGCTCTGTGGGCAGGACTCAGCTTAGATTGTGTCCGTGAGCAGAGGTTGTTGTGGCTGCATGGTGTTATCATTGTCCTTGTGTGATTTGTCCACCGCATGTCCATTCAGGTGCTGAAGTGAAGTCCTGTGGTCATTCATACTGGGTCCAGGTGTGTGTGTGTGCCATTCAGATTGAGTGGATTGGCACACAGTGCAGAAGGATGATGGAGGGAGAAGTAGATATTGTCTTTTAGCACTCTTGAACCAAGTTTGTTTGGGTGGTGCCCATCCTGTTGAAACAGTTGTCAATGAAGTTCACTCTTTTTATATTGGAGTTTTTTTGCAGCCATGAATTAATCCCAAACAACCGTGAAAACCTGTTTGTTCCTCTTGCTGGGAGTGGTCCACTGATGAATGTCTGAACTTTCAGTTTTTTAAGTGTTTCAAAAAGTTCATTGAAATCCTTCTTAATGAGTTCTGACTGCTCTTTATGAACATCATTCTTCCCCACATGAATGATAAGTCGATTTGCAGTCTTAAGTTTCAACATAATGTTCTGAAGTTCCCTGTTTATATCAGAAGTTGTTGCTTGTGGAAGGCAGCACATAGTTGTATCCCTGCTGCTAATGTTTCTGATTATGGAGTCACCCACTATCAGAGTCCTGTGCTCGGCTGCGCTCTGAGATTCCTCATCTACATTCATTAATACTTCAAATCTGTTCTCAAGATGTATAGGCGGTGGTAGGAAACCAGTGTTTGCAATCCTTGTCAGAGCCGTATCTGGGGTAGAGGATGCTACTGCGGCAATATGTGATGCTTATGACAATCTGATGTCTCGAGTGCCTTTGGGTCTCTCTCCGTTTGTGCCATCGGCTTGTTTCTCTACACTAAATGGCTGGCATCCCGGTAGTCCCAGCCCTTTCAAGTCTGGTGGTTCCAGAGTTCCTACCACTGTCGTTTGCATTGCCGGTGATGGCAACTGCCATAATGTGCATTTGGGCCACACACTGCGACTGCAGAGGTTCTGCAAGATTCAGACTGTGAATGTTCTGTCATTACTGTGGATGTTGTTCCTTGGATTGCTCCTGTCTGCCTCGTTGCCTGCTGTGAGTGTGTTTGTTTGATTCGGTGCGATAAGCTCCGTCTTAGCCATATATTTCTTTGTTTTGAACCATCATTTTACTACCATTTCTAGTTGTTTATACTACTACATTTTACCCAACATCTCAGATTAACCTGACATCGCTAGCTTTTTTATTAGTACTACTAGCACAACACGCTAGTAATTCGCTAGCCTGTTAACGCGCCACCCGTGCGCTCAGCTATTTTATTTATTTATTTTTCTCTCGCGCGCTCGCGCCTTTGAGTTCATAAAAAGCTCAGGTGAGTAATAATCACTCAACAAACACGGTGAGTAATGTCTTGTCCTGTTATTTTCACTTGCACTTCATGTCACATGTTTAGTATAGGCTTCTCTGTCGACAATATAGGATTTATATGTGATAAATGTAAGGAGACAGTTAGGTTGACAGAGAAGATTTCAGAATTAGAAACACGCATCCAAACTTTAATTGAGGATAGTAAGAGTGCTAGTGCTTTAGATGTTTTGGATGCGCATAGCATAGTGAACACTTTACATGAGTCGGTTCTGGCTGAAGTAGAGCCCGTGCAGCCGGGCAAATGGGTGACAGTGAGGGATCGCTCTAGTCGCGGATCTAAAAACCACTCTTCCGTTCCGATTACCATAACAAATCGATTTGCCCCGCTCAGTGAAACACCCACTGAGAATGATTGTGCCCTAGTTATTGGCGATTCTATTACACGGAACGTGAAAATAGAGACACCAACCACCATAGTCACATGTTTGCCGGGAGCCAGAGCGCCTGACATCAAAGCAAATTTAAAAGTGCTGGCTAATGCTAATCGTAAATTCTCTAAGATCATTATTCATGTCGGCACTAATGATGTTCGACTCCGCCAGTCGGAGATCACCAAAATTAATATTAAAGAGGTGTGTGAACTTGCAAGTACGATGTCAAGGACTGTAATTTGCTCTGGCCCCCTTCCTGTTCGCAGGAGTGATGAGATAGTTAGTAGATTATGTTCGCTTAACGGTTGGCTGTCTCGGTGGTGTCCGCTTAATAATATAGAATTCATAGACAATTGGAAAAGTTTTTGGGGCAAACCTGACCTGTTGAAAAGAGATGGTATTCATCCCTCCTGGGATGGTGCTGCTCTTCTCTCTAGTAATATGGCTCATAGTCTTAGAGCTCAAACATGACAATCTGGGGCTCAGGTCAGGAAGCAGACAGACTGGCTTAACCGACTGTCTGCTAGCGGCCTCGCGTCACCAAGGTCAGATAAATCCTATCACATAGAGCCTCTTTCACCTAGCTATCATCATATAGAGACTGTGTCTGTTCCCCGAATTTGGAAATCCAAAAACCGTTTAAACCCAACTAAGGTTAAAAATTTAATTGATGTTCAACAAATAAAAAACAGCTATAATACAGATGAGCAAATGCTAAAGCTTGGGTTGCTGAATATTCGATCGCTTACTTCAAAAGCACTCGTTGTTAACGATATGATTTCAGATAATAACCTAGATGTGCTGTGTTTGACAGAAACCTGGCTAAAACCAAACGATTACATTACTTTAAATGAGTCCACCCCGCAAGACTACTGTTATAAACATGAGCCTCGTCTGAAACGCAAAGGGGGTGGTGTTGCTGTAATTTATAGTAATAGTTTCAAAACCACTAAGAAATCAAGTTTTAAATATAATTCTTTTGAAGCATTGGTGCTTAATGTAAAAATATATAGTGTAAACGATAAATCACGTTTGAGATTTGTGCTGGCTACTGTATACAGGCCACCAGGGCACCATACAGACTTTATCAAAGAATTTGCGGACTTTCTATCAGAATTAATATTGACTGCAGATAAAGTACTAATTGTTGGTGATTTTAATATACACATCGATAATGAAAAAGATGCATTGGGATTGGCATTTAAAGACATTGTAAATTCAATTGGAGTTAGACAACACGTGTCAGGACCTACTCATCGTCGTAATCATACTCTAGATCTAATATTATCACACGGAATAGATGTTGATGCCGTTGAAATTCTGCAGCAGAGCGATGACATCTCAGATCATTATCTAGTCTCGTGTAATTTGCATTTAGCCAAGGCTGCAAAGCCGACTCCGTGTTTCAAATATGTGAGACCTATCACTTCTGCTACTAAAGATTGCTTTATTAATAATCTTCCTAATCAGTTTCATCATCTCAGCATCTCAGATAGCTTAGAAGAACTAGATATTACAACAGAAACGTTTAACTCTCTCTTTTCCAGCACTTTAGACACAGTTGCTCCGTTGCGCTTAAAGAAGATTAAAGAAAATAGTCCAACGCCGTGGTACAACGAGCACACTCGGGCCCTTAAGAGAGCAGCCAGAAAAATGGAGCGCAACTGGAAGAAAACAAAACTAGAGGTATTTCGCATTTCATGGAAAGAGAGCTCAATTACTTACAGAGAGGCTTTAAAAGCTGCTAGATCTGCTTATTTTTCAACCCTATTAGAAGAAAATAAACATAATCCTAGGTATTTATTTGAAACGGTGGCTAAACTAACGAAAAATAAAGCTTCAAGCACCGAAGTTTCCAAGCAACACAGCAGTAATGACTTTATGAACTTCTTCACTTATAAGATTGATAATATCAGGGACAAAATTATAACTATGCAACCGTCTACTACAGTATCGCATCAGGCAGTGCATTGTTGTCTCCCTGAGGAAAAATTTGATTCATTCATTGCTATAGGAGAGGAAGAATTTACTAAACTCGTTAAATCATCTAAATCGACAACATGTATGTTAGACCCGATACCGACTAAGCTACTGAAAGAAATACTTCCAGAGGTCATAGATCCTCTTCTTAATATCATTAATTCGTCTTTGTCTCTAGGATACGTACCAAAAAACTTTAAGCTGGCTATGATTAAACCGCTTGTTAAAAAAACGCAACTTGATCCTTCAGAATTAGTCAATTACAGGCCGATCTCGAATCTACCTTTTCTGTCAAAGATATTAGAAAAGGCAGTATCCTCACAACTGTGTTCCTTTCTTGAAAGAAATGATATCTGCGAGGATTTCCAGTCCGGATTTAGACCGTACCATAGTACCGAAACAGCTCTCGTTAGAGTCACAAATGATTTGCTCTTATCATCCGATCGTGGTTGTATCTCTCTATTAGTGTTACTCAATCTTAGTGCTGCATTTGACACCATCGACCACAACGTTCTTTTAAATAGATTAGAACATTATGTTGGCATTACGGGAAATGCACTAGCATGGTTTAAATCATACTTATCTGACCGTTATCAGTTTGTAGCAGTAAATGATGAGATGTCTCATCGATCACAAGTTCAGTATGGCGTACCACAAGGCTCAGTACTAGGACCGCTGCTGTTCACTCTGTACATGCTACCCTTAGGAGATATCATTAGGAAACATGGCATTAGCTTTCACTGTTATGCCGATGATACTCAGCTCTATATTTCTTCAAAACCTAACGAAACTTATCAATTCACAAAATTAACGGAATGCATAGCGGATATAAAAAATTGGATGACTTGTAATTTCCTACTTCTAAATTCTGAAAAAACAGAGTTTCTAATTATTGGACAAAAAACTTCCTCACGTAATAACCTAGAATACTGTCTAACACTTGATGGCTGCTCTGTTAAGTCTTCGTCGTCGGTTAGGAACCTGGGTGTGCTCTTTGATACCAATCTTTCATTTGAAAGTCACGTGTCTAGTATCTGTAAAACTGCATTTTTCCATCTTAAAAATATATCTAAATTACGTCATATGCTCTCATTGACAAATGCGGAACAATTAGTTCATGCGTTCATGACCTCAAGGCTAGATTATTGTAATGCTCTACTGGGTGGTTGCCCTGCACGCTTAATAAACAAACTACAGCTAGTTCAAAACGCAGCAGCTCGAGTTCTTACCAGAACCAGGAAGTATGACCATATTAGCCCAGTTCTGTCAAAACTGCATTGGCTCCCTATTAAACATCGCATAAATTTTAAAATATTGCTGATTACTTACAAAGCACTGAATGGTTTAGCTCCGCAGTACTTGAGCGAGCTCTTAACGCATTATAGTCCGTCACGTCTATTACGATCTCAAAATTCCGGCCAGTTGATTATACCTAGAATATCAAAATCCACTGCTGGCGGTAGATCCTTTTCCTATTTAGCACCAAAACTCTGGAACAGTCTTCCTACCATTGTCCGGGAAGCAGACACACTCTGTCAGTTCAAAGCCAGATTAAAGACACATCTCTTTGACCTAGCTTTCACATAATACATTATAGACTTCTATAATTTAATGTTATGCTGCATAGATTAGGTCAGCCGGAACCGGGAACACTTCCCAAAAATCCTGATGTACTCGTTACATCATGAGAAGAATGGCATCTACGCTAATTTTAGTGTCTGTGTTTATCCCAAGGTTTTTCCTGCAGCCTGCCGGATCCGGGCCGTATCCAGATCTGACGAAGGACCTTCACCTGGACCGATGACAACGCAGTGCTGAAGTGCCAACTAGTCTCTCCCTATGGAGGATCCCACTACCACTCTACAGATAAGGCGTTGTCGGGAAAATTCGTCTCGCGGTCCTACCCCAAAGCAACAAATAAAATAAAATTCCTTATCAAAATTTATAAGGAAAGACAAGTATTTTGTTTAGGCTTGGCTTGTAGGGAATTCCAAACCTGCGTATATTCTAACGCACATAACTATAGAACCCATTCTAAATGCGCATGTGAACGCCATCAGCGTTTCTCACAGGTTCGCGTTTAAAGTCTGTGTAGAGAGAATGGTGTCGTCTTAGCGGCCCCTAATTTAATAACAAATGATCATTGCGACGGAACCAAATCAATTAAAACTAACTTTAGATGGAAATAACTTAACTCTGCTGTAAAGCCGAAACAATCTCTGTTACCTTAAATTATACGCTTATCTCTGTAAAGCTGCTTTGAGACAATCTACATTGTTAAAAGCGCTATATAAATGAAGATGACTTGACTTGACTTGACTTGAATACCTTACCCATCCTGACACGACCAAGGAAGTCGTCCCTGCACTCTCTATTGGCCCTGATACGATCCCGGAGGTCACTCCTGAACTTACTGTATGCCCTGACACAACCACAGCGGACGTCCCTGAATTTCCAGTCTGTCCTGTCACGAGGTTGCAATGGAACTCCCTGCTTGTCTTGTCTCAGCCAGAGACTCTGTTCTAAGTTCACCAGTCTTGGCCAAGAAGGCTGTGATTGAAGACTCTGCTTGCAATGTCACAGACATCTCTTCTGAATGTCCTTCCTGCTCTTTTATGGCCTCAGAGGCCATTATGGAACTCTCTGCCTGTTTTACCATGGCCCCAGAGGCCAACCCTAACCTCTCTGCGCCCTTTTTTCCAGTTCCGCCTGATCTGCCCAGGTGGTCTTCAGCTCCACCATGGTGGTCCTTCGCTAAGCCTTATTGATCTTCTGCTCCACCGTGGTGGTCCTCAGCTACACCTTGGTGATCTTCTGCTCCACTGTGATGGTCACTAGTGATCCTCAGCTACGCCTTAGTGGTCTTCTGCCCCGCCATGGTGGTCCTCAGCTACACCTTGGTGGTCTTCTGCCCCACCGTGGAGGTCACTAGCTCCGCCTTGGTGGTCCTCAGCTACACCTTGGTGGTCTTCAGCTCCGCCTTGGGGGTCTTCAGCTCCGCCCTGGTGGTCCTCAGCTACACCTTGGTGGTCTTCAGCTCCGCCATGGTGGTCTTCAGCTCCGCCCTGGTGGACCTCAGCTACATCTTGGTGGTCTTCAGCTCCACCGTGGTGGTCCTCAGCTACACCTTGGTGGTCTTCTGCTCTGCGCTGGTGGTCCTTAGCTACACCTTGATGGTCTTCTGCTCTGCCAAGGTGGTCCTCAGTTTCACCTCAGGTCTTCTGTTCTGCCCTGGTTGTCACTAGCTCTGCCTTGGTAGTCCTCAGCTACACCTTGGTGGTCTTCAGCTCTGCCATGGTGGTCACCAGCTCTGCCTGCTCCACCGTGGTGGTCATCAGATACGCTTTGGTGGTCTTCAGTGCCTCCAGCTTGACCAGCCCTGTCTGCTCAACTATGGGCATCTTCAGTCCTGTCTGCTCTGCTGTAGTGGTATTCTATTCCAACGTGGGGGCCTTCAGACCCCTCTGCTCAACTGTGCTGGACTTTTGCTCTGCCGTGGGGGTCTTTTAGACCTGTCTGCTCAACTGTGCTGGACTTATGTTCTGCCGCTGGGGTCTTCAGACCCGTCTGTTCAACTGTGCTGGACTTTTGCTCTGCCGTGGGGGTCTTCAGACCCCTCTGCTCAACTGTGCTGGACTTATGTTCTGCCATGGGGGTCTTCAGACCTGTCTGCTCAACTGTGCTGGACTTTTGCGCTGCCGTGGGGGTCTTCAGACCTGTCTGCTCAACTGTGCTGGACACAGTTGCTTACAAAAGCGCTGCCGTGGGGGTCTTCAGACCTGTCTGCTCAACTGTGCTGGACTTATGTTCTGCCATGGGGGTCTTCAGACCCGTCTGTTCAACTGTGTAGGACTTTTGCTCCACCTTGGGGTCTTTAGACCAGTCTGCTAAACTGTGCTGGACTTCTGCTCCATCATGGGGGTCTTCAGATCAGTCTTCTCAACTGTGCTGGACTTCTGCTCCACCATAGGGGTCTTCAGAACTGTCTGCTCAATTGTGGTGGTCTCCTGCTCCACCGTGGAGATATGTTACATCCACCAGCTGGAGTGCCTTGATTTCCACCAGAGGGCACTCTTCTCGACTCCTGTAGTATCTCATCCCAATTTTTATTTCCCATTACCCAATGCCCGCACTCATTATGTGTGATTAGATTCAGCTGTGTTTCATTATCCTTGTTAACCCGGCCAATATAAGCCCTGTGTTTTCCGCCATTCTTTGTAAAGTCTTGTATGTTCAATGTTACACTGCAATTCTGAGCACGTATCCTGGTTCCTCATGTCTTAGTTTTGATATTCTGGCTGTTGTCCTGGATTTCCCTGTTTGCCTGTGTTTTCTGCCCTGGTGTGTTGCATGTTACATGGACTATGCTTCTGGATTGCCCAATAAAGCAGCATTTGGATCTTTATCTCGGAACAGTCCGTAACAGCAGGATTCTCATCTGTGGTACGTACACACACTTACCAGGGAACTACACTGCGACCAAAATGGTCGCATATGCGACCTTTTGAAATGCCATTGCAACCCTAATTTTTAATGGGTCGCAAATGTATCACTGATTATTTCTGTACCTACCTTATGTTTTAGGCAATATGCTATGATTTACTATGAGCATTTATTAAAACAGAAATGTGTATTTTAAGAATATGTTTTATAATGTGCTCTGAGCATTCAACACATCAAGTTGGCTTCAGCCCCGCGAAACAAGAAGGCATGTGGTTTAAAAGATGGCAAGTAAAATAAAAAAAATCTGTATGCAATACAGTTTCATTATTGTTCATTATTATCCAGAGTGGCTTACTATAAATAATTTGTGCGACCAAATCATGTTTTGCGCCAGTAACTGAAAAAGTTAGTAGCGCAAGTGCACCTAGTGGAAAAGGTTAGTGCAGTTCCCTGCTTACATATAATTAGATGGAGTAAAGCTTTATGCGTATTTGGCATGCTGTCCAGGGAAGGGCTCCGAGCTCGGAATTTGACCCGAACCCAAAGTACTCCCCCGTGTATAGAAGTGATTCGATCTAGAAGTGTGGAGAAGGGGTGGTGGAGGGATGCTGATAAACTGTCAACAAACGGAGATAGGTCTGCTGTATATATACCTCTTATGGTTGATTAACTGAATGCTTTCCACCAGTGTTAATTATCCGAACGTGCTCCTCCCGAACTTTATTAATAAAACATAATTCAATGTTTTTCCAGTGTTCCTCTCTCTGGATTATAATAATTTTGTTTTTTAGAATAAAATGAAAGTACTGCAATTGAATCTACCTCTTCATCTTTCTCGCCTAGCTGCCGTAAGAGTTAAAGAGAGACTGTTATTACATTCTCATTGAATCACAGCAAAAACAACGATGGCAAGGTAAAAGTCACCCAGAGTTAAAAAAAAGAAAGAAAAAGTTTGGCAAATGATTACTTACATTCATTATCTAGAAATGACATTACAGAATTCGTTTTCGTTTTTTGTTTAAAATAGGGATCACGATTCTGAATAGACAACTAAACAAAATTACATGTAATTCACTGGAGGCTCTGACAAAATGTTAATTGCTGCAATCTGTAAAAAAAAAACATTTGATTAATTTGAATGAATTATTTGGAAATTTATTGGTTTGAATAATTGGTTTGAATAAATGATCCAATGACTCAATCCTAAAGACTTCAATTCAGGGGAAATTCTAGGATTTCAATATAATGCGGGCTCAGCACCCAATGAGGGTATGATTTAAAAATAATATTTTTATATATTGTTTGTATAGGGTAGGCATGAACAATACAGTCGTTTTTACATAACTGAAGTGAAATAAATGCAATATTGGCCAAATACACAGATGTTTCATGAACATTTTCATTCAATAGGCCCTACTTTATGTATTGCTTAATTCAACATCTGTTTGTACAAGAATAAAGTTGTTGAACTTTAGCACTGCTACTTCTGCGCCCAACTACTATCACTCTGCCCAAGTAGCAGTGCTTCGCCTTCTGAGAATATAGTTCCCAGTATGTATACGGTTAGAAGATGGCTGTGTCTAATGTGACCTTGTTATTTGTACACGCTGTGATCACAACATACAAATCACAACATGTAAATAGGAAAATGTTGGCATTATTTTGTCACTTATTGGGAGCAGTATGCTAGCTGGAGCCATTTACCTCCAGTCTTTGTGCTAAGCTAGGCTAGCGGTGGGGGGCGTCAGACAGAGTTATGGCACGCACGGAGATGTGAAGGGTATGTGTGGACTTATCTAACTCTGGGGGATACAGGGAATAAGCTAAAGCCCCAAAAAGTCAGCGTGTTCCTTTAAGCACCAAAAGCAGCCCATAGCTTACTTCTGAAAAATATGCATTTTCATTTATTCATGTCATAGCATAGGCCTGGTTGCAACAACATTTAGTTAAAAATCTTAAAGGGTAACTAAACCCTAAACCAACTTTTTTTAGTTAATGATCTGTAAGAATGGGGCTTTATTAGAGCTGTTCATTGATTCGAGTAACTTTTTTGACATTTAGGTATAAAGTGTTTTAATTCTACAATATATGGTGTAAAAACGTCTGAGTGCTGCCCTCTTAAGGTTGAACGGTGGCTACTGCAGTTGAATTTTCCTATTGGATGTTGCGGTACTGCGTGACGTAAGCGGTACTGCGTGACGTAGGCAGGTTCCAGCTCACCACGCCCTCCCTTGGTACGAGCTCACCACGCCCTTGGATGAGCTAGCGTAGATTTATCTGTATTTAGTACCGTGGTAGGTGTAGTGTTGCTGGGTGCAACAGCACTGCTGGACTGCACAGCTTTCCAGCAGACTTGGAAATTAGGCGCCAGTGTTTGCATGCACTTGGTCTGGAAGACCGTGAGTGTAAAACCTGCATTTTACGCGGAATTGCTTTTCCAACGCAATAGAGGTGGAAATTGGCTTTTCCACACAGCTCGCGCTGAACAGCGACGCAGTGCCAAACGCTGCTCCTCGATCCTGCATGGACTCCACCACCGCAGCGGCGTCTTGATGTGAGTGATCATATTTTAATCACATTTTATGGTTAGGCTAAAGTTAATCCTCTGGGGTCGACAAACGCGTCGGCGCATTTTGCTGGATTTTTTCACATAGCGGCAAAATATGAATATGCCTATAGAGAGCGCGCGCTATTGACATCAACTCGATAAAACTCATCAGATGCATATATACGTCGTCTTGCGACCCTGTGAGCAAACTCTCCATTTTAGACAGTCTGACAGCAGGACTCTCAGGTGCACGCCCCCCCGCTCACGGTTCGTCCCCTCTATCTCCGCTGGGGTCTGCCCACTTTTCTAGCATTTTTCAAATATTGCCAGTGGGTGGAGTCAGGCTCTGACCAGGGGTTTAGTTACCCTTTAAGTGCCATTGTTTAAAAAAGTCTTTATTGGCTAAAATTTCAAAGACGTTCAGTTATTTTATGACATCTATGTATCTTCCAGACTAAGTTTTATCGTTTTAAATAGAGGTTGAGAATATTTAATATCCGTTGGTGTAGAAAATTACCCTGGTAATCCAGCGTTCTCGCGAATTTGAGTTGAATTTGCTCAGTGAGTTACTCTGGTGTCGAGTAATGAAGCTCATTAAATATGCCCCTCGATCTGAGCTGCACCAATCACATCGGGTTACGTGATATAGGCGGCAGAGGCGAGTTAAACAGATGATGACAGCGCTGCAACGTCAAAGTCATTAGTAAACATTGCAAGATGGCTATGGATGAATACCAGTTGTTTGAAACGGCTTTGGCCGCTACAATGAACGAGTTAGACTTGGCTTTTTATCTAAAACAGGAACAGAAGACGCCGCTCGAATCGCTCCTTTGCAAGAAGGACGTTTTTGCTGTTTTGCCGACCGGATACGGCAAGAGTCTAATCTACCAGGTAGCTCCACTGATAGCTGAGCGTGTTGTTGTGATTGGTCGTAGTGTTATCCAATTGCGTGCAGTGAGATTTTCAAATGGGCGGCACGCCCCTCAAGCTGGCCGATTTTCATTAGTCAACGCCAGACCATTAATCTTTCAGATTTAGGTCTGGATTTCCAAGCTAGTAGAAAATAGGTAAAATTCAACAACCTTAACATTATATGGGATTGAACCATATAGGGCCTTTACAATTATTACAAAACAAAAGTTTATTAAGAATGAGAATAAAGAAGGCTATTGAGATATCTTTAATACTTTTATCGGGCATTTTGTGACAATTTTTTAATGACGGATGGAAATTTCGGTGGCAGTGTGCAAAGCGTCAAGTCAAGTCAAGTCATCTTCATTTATAAAATGTAGATTGTTTCAAAGCAGCTTTTAATTTTTTGATGATTGACATAACATGAGGTCGTATTTATTTTTTAACGTGCGAAAATTTCGGACTCAGTGTGCAAGGGCCTTAACAGGCACACAAACTTTGGAAAAATACTTTTTATGGCACTCAGGTATGTTCAATTGTGTTGAAAAACAAGATACATTTTCAACATTATTTGTTCTTCAGAAAATGTGCGACCATTGAAAATGTTTACTAATTTTCTCATGGAGCCACATTGTCATTGAGATTCCTTTATCTCTGGAAATTAAGCACATTGGGCATTAAAAATTAAGAAACAAAAAGAAAAGTTAAGAATTAGAATCTAAAAGGATATTAAGATAGGCCTATATTTAATGTGAGTTACAGGCATGCATCTTGTTTTTTGTTTTGCACATTTTTTGAACTTTCACCGTTGCAATATAATGAATCAAAGATTGCTAAAGTCAAAAGGTTTCATTAATAGATCTACCAATCTCTGTGTAAAAATAAAATAATGATGCTGGTCTAAAGTCATTTTTAAACTCCAAATATCAGGTGAAAACAGATGATCATTCTGACCCCCTTCAACAAAACAGTAAATTACTGTTATACATCCATCACATTTAGGCTAATATTTTGGCTTTCTTTCATTTTGGCTTTTCTTTCTTTCATTGTCTTTTCTTCAGAATTTTTCTTTTAACAAAATAAAAAATTTGAGCCGAGAAAACTTCTGAAATTTGTTTGATTTTGACACGGAATGACCCAAATGTGTTTATGTCTGAGAACCTTTACACATACTTAACCGCAGATACTTAAATGACATGCACTATAGTGGTTCTTTATATGAAATTAAGGGACAAAAAATATTTGTTCTGTATCACACAGAGCATGCAATTTAAGTATTTGCGGTTAAGTATGTGAGTATGTGTGTATTTTTCAATATATTTTTTATATATTGTCCCTTATTTTCCTTTCCAGAAGTTGGCAACCCTAATTTTAAGTCCACAAGACTGTAGGTTACTGTAAGAGCATAGGAAGTTTGCCATTTGGAACAAGGACCAAAAACAAATCAGGAGAGAGAGATCCAACCCAAATCCTGATAACAACCATATTAGGAAGAGAAATCACAATGAGTCCTGTATCTACAACCTGACATTAGAGTTAATTCTCTGTCAAACCACAAAAGTGTCAAGTTGTTACGGCGTCCTGTCATCTCTGTTTAGACGTGTTTCTTTCTTAAATGCGTCATAGATAGCGATTTAACCATTTTTGTAATAACATAAAAAGGGCGCAGCTAGTTGGAATCCAGATATTTGGCGCGAAGAAAAAGTTAAATGTTAGAAATTTTTATTATTTGAAATAAATAAATAATGTATTTCCCTGGGTCTGACGGTGTGCAAGCTGTCAATAGCTATTGTAAGACAGAAATAACGACTGTGTGGTTGAACAGCCTGTTTGTGAAGCTAACGGTAGTTCATGACAACTGCTTTCTCAGCGCAAAATGCATATCTGAAAGTTTGAATGTGTGATCATCGGCCTACTTGTCAAAGGTTTAATAGACACAGTTGAATTGTTGTCATTTAGGAATAATATCGTGTGTATTTATTTGAGTAGTACGGAGATTGCGATCTTGGGATTAAACAAACAAACTCACAGTTGTCGAGTCTCTTCTGCACTGTCTGGGGTTCAGCCGCCGCCCTTGCATCGGGAAAAGACCAATCTTCCAAAGGGACAAACCTTTGAACAATGTAAATACCATGTAAATCAAATGTATTATACAAAAAATGTTAGATTATTTGAATATCACAAGTTTTACCCGATAAATGAAGAGTGTCACAGTGTGTGCGTGAGCAGCAGTAAATGCGAGACTCTCTGCTTCAGCTCCCAGCAGCAGCAGCAGCAGCAATGTGTGATATACAAGTAATATAGCCCAGCCTCCCTGTTACGCAAGGTCTTAACTTTCAATTTCCTGAAAATGAGAGGAAAAGTTTCCTAAAGCTATAGGCTTTGTAAATTAACATCAATGTAAATATAATAAAGATGATATTTAAGTAACCGGACAGATCAGTGAACATAGAGAAAAAAAGTTTATTTTACGGTAATATTAATTAACAACAGCATGCAGGCCTTACTATAGGGTTGGTTTGAGGTTCTGTTTAGGCTAGTTGCATATAATTATGCATAATTTACTGTTATTAGGCTACTAGCTACAGTAAGCAGCGTTGGGGAAACTTATATTATTGTGAAACTTATATTATTATTGTAAAATATTGTCACTCCCTAAAAAGTAAGTAAGTGCGTCACTTAGTAACTTTTTATTGAAAGCAATGTTGTTTTGTGTTACTTGCTTATTTGTTTTTTATATATTTTGGCAAATGAATAAGCCTCAGACTGAAAGAAATGCAAATTCACAGCACGCCTATACAGGCACTGTTGTTTTAAAAAAACCTTTGCTTGTTAGTATGGTTAAATTGGATCATCGAAGGTCAGCAGCAAAGACATTGATTTATAAAAGAAGATTAAAATCATAAAGTATATTTGTGTAATTAAATATATTTTATTATTGCAGGTTTGCATAATATTCTGAGATTGCATTGCACTGTTTTTATTAATTGTGAGGAATTTTGAATCTTTTTTTTTTTTTTTGCAAGCCCGCTTTTATTAAGCAAATGTAGGAAGGCATTCGGAAATGTCAACAGCATGAGTGCATCAGCGCGCACGGAGCAACAAGCGCACTTAACACAGACGCGCATGCACGCGTTTCGTTGATTTTAAATCACAAAAACGAACGTTTGCATCAAGTGAAAGCATCAGGCACATTGGCTATAGTATACCTACATAATAAGCTGTTTTATATCTAAAATGTCCAATGCCTTATCGCGCTGATGTGACCGAACCCGACCCGAACCTGAACATAATTTCTAAATATCTGTCTGAACCCGGCCCGGCCCGTCGGGTACCGGCGAGTCCCGTCGGGCTCAGGTCGGGTATCCATCCTCTATTGCCTAGGGGCAGAAAGCTCTAAATAGACTCTGAGAGCCCTGACAGGGCAAAGTAGATTAGCGTCTCTTTCGTCCCCTGGCGAGGGAAGAGCTGATAGCGAAATGATCTGCGCTCTGAACGGAGATGAGAGCACCTTAGGAACATTCCTGTACTTCGGCTTAAGGACGACTCTGGAGTCGTTTGTCCTGAATTCCAAAATTTTGGTTTTCAGCACCCTTTCTGGGAGGTACCCGGATACCTGTTGAGGGGCCATACATGGAGGGCCCACAAGTCGGTCGGGGATGCCAGATCATCCCCTTCGCCTGTGTGAGGAGGTCTCTCCTCAGCGGAATCGGCCATGGGGCTGTTTCCAGCAACTGAGTCAACTCGGAGAACCATAGCTGGTTTCTTCCAGAGAGGGGTTATCAAGAGCACCTCACTCTTGCTCTCCCTGATCCGTTCGATGACCTGAGGTAGTGACCGGAGGGAATGCATACAGTGGGCGACTTGGCCAGTCGTGGGCTAGCGCATCCCTGTCGTTGGAGAAAAATGTTTGGCAACGAGTGTTGTCTTCTGAGGTGAAGAGGTCGATCTCTGCCTCGCCGAAGATGCTCCATATCAGCTGAACCTTTCGTGGGTGAAGTGACCATTCCCCTGGGGGAACTTTGTGGAGAGCATATCCGCACCCTGGTTCAAAATGCCTGGCACGTGCGCCGCTCTCAGCGAGTGCAGGTTGTGCACATAACGAGGTTTTTGGCCATGGTGTGCAGGTTGCTCGACCTGAGTCCACCTTGGCGATTTATATAGGACACCACTGACATGTTGTCCGTCCGGACGAAAGCGAACCTTCCTTCTTTGGACCGAGGAAGTAGCGACTGTAAAACCCCGACTCGCTTTGTGATAAAGGGACTGGCTCTACAGACCCCTTTGCTAACAGTTTCGACACTTCGGTGCGCAGGATGTGAGCCACGTTGCTTCTCACTGTTGTCTCGACCATGGCTATAAAGCGCGGAGGTCTGCGAGCAAAGTGTAGCGAGTAGCCTTGTTTTATTATATTCAGCACCCATTCTGATATCCCGGGGATGGCCTTCCAGGCCATGGCCCGCATAACTAGGAGTTGAATGATGTCTGGGGACGGGCCGCTTTGTGATAGGGACCTGGCCGCCCATCTGCTCTGTGCTTATGATACTTCGGGAACAGCGTTTATGTGCAGAGGTGCGTACTTTATAGTGGGCACACAACCTACATTTATTACACCTCCAGCGTAAGCTGGAGGGAAAGCTGAGACTGTGGGAACAGTGCTTTTGGAACAGACAGAAAAGTGCTCTTTTGGGTCTCCTTTAAAATGGTGTTTGTTTGCAGACTCATTGACTTGCAATGCTGGTATCTCCAGCCATCTGAACCAGAGAGGGGACTGGGAGATGTGTAAATGGCTTTTTGGAGGGCGGTCCGGCCACGGCGGGACTCAACCACTGTCTTTTTCTTCCTGTCACAGTAATAGGAAGGCTTCCGAGGCTCAGGGTCCAACGCAATCTTTGGTCAGGGTCCCTGGCGTTCTAGGAACTGAAGTCTTCTCTTAGAACGAGAGTCAGCATGCGGAGTCAAGAGTCGAGGCTGGCTCTCACGCCGGCTTCGCCATCTCATCGCACTCAGGGCAGCCTTCAATATTCTTGAGAAAAGGAGTTTTCCCATAGCATAAGCTACTTGCGCAATACGAGAGACCTCTCGAAAGGGAACTTATGTTACATATTTGAAAAAGTAACAGATATTTTGTTGTAAATTTAAAAGTAATGCGTTACTGTACTAGTTACTTGAAAAAAGTAATCTGATTACGTGACTCATGTTACTTGTAATGCATTACCCACAACACTGATAGTAAATGCATGTAACCTGCAGCAAGGGCACTTGCAAAATAAAGTGTTACCCAAGTTTTAATCACAATAATTTTTTATCTTTCAAATGTGTGCATTACCGTGGATTAAAATACCAGATTAAAAACGAATTAACAAAATGGTATAAAGGTGTACATTAGACCAGTGCTCCCTTATTTATACTTTCAAGAATTATTTATGCAGGATATGTCAAGTAATCAAGAATAGTATTCAAAACTTTGAGAGTAATCTGTTTATCCCAAGCATAGAAAGTTGATTATATGCACTGCATGTACACACAAGGGCCATCATCATTGGGGAAACCAGGGAAGATGGAAAATCTGACCAAGTTTATCCTGTATAAATATATTATCAAAATAAAATATTGGGAAGTATTTAGAAACTTAAAGTAATCATGCTGTGCTCTATGAGAATAAACATTATTTACAAGAGCCTTTTACCAATACTCTGTTTTTTGAGTATAATAATTTGTTGCCTTGAATCATGTCAATTCACTTTCATGTGTATCATGGGGATCTTGGCTTATGTTAAAAACTCGCAGAGAAGACCAGGTGACTAGACCCATGAAATTGTCTAGATATGACTTCTCGTTTCACAGGAGTATAAATATCAGGATCTGGATCTTTAATGTTGTGGCCCTATTTCTTTGCTGGAGGTCCTGGACTTCTTGTTCAGACACATGGCATCACAGATTCTAGCAAATAGCAACAGCTAAAAAAAAAAATCAAAACCTGTCTGCCTCTTATAATGGGCCGTGTTTGGATCTTCCATCAGGACAACGGTCCAAAACAAACATTAAAATCAACACAAAAATGTGTCAATAAGCACAAAATGAAGCTTGAATATATATGATGAATTGATAATAACAATCGAAGAAAATACATCATATCCAGCAAACATGAAATGGTTAGTGCATCATTCTGCTGCATGTGAGTGGACTTTAAGTCCTTTTCTGACATTTCACTTGTATACCATGTCCCATGTACAGTACTATAGTGAAATAACTGAATGATATTTACTTCCCTGTCCTTCCATTCCCATTGGACAAAGACCAGAACTGCTCCAGCAGAACTGAACAGAAGAGAAAGAAGGATCCCCATCGAGTCATGTGATCATTTCAGTCTATTACATGCAAGAACTTGTGCCTGGAAAACAACAGAAATCCATCTCTACATTACGATTCGATGTTTTGTCTTGTCAAAAACGACCGATTGGTTCAGCATCGTTTGGCTGTTGGATGATAAAGTACATCTAAATAATGGTCTTGAGAATTCAAACAGAGTTCCCCTTCGAGGGAACTCGCACTGCGTCGTCGTCGTGACGACACTATGGGAACGCCCCCAGCGTAACGCATCTGAAGCATGAATGAAATCTGTCCAATCCTGATTGGTGCTGCGTCATGACGTAGTAGATGACGGCATGCCCGGAAGCTACAAAGGGACGCCGGCTCAAACACACGTTAGCTTTTTGCTCTTCAGCTTAAGCGCTCTGTGTTTCTGTGAGTCTTATTTGGTGTTGTTTGTCCAAGTTTCACAAGCATTATTAGCATGGCAAGCGAGCAGTTTAAAAGGTGTGTGCACCCGTGTCCACGTTACATTTCGGGCACGGACACACACCAGATGTGTGTGCATTGTCTCGGCGCGCAGCACGCTAGAGCGGCTCTCGAGGGAGCCGCTTGTAGCGAGTGTGAGAAGCTGCCGCTGAGGGTATTGCGCTCGCGGCTCGCTATATTTGATCAGCTCGGCCAAGCTCGCGAGCCTCGCGGTTCTGGGCCCGCCGTTGCCGAGGCAGCGCGGCGCCGCAGATCGTGGGGTTCGCAGATGGATCTTTCAGCGGGACATGGGACTGATTCGTCATCTTCCCAGTCCTCGTCTGAAGATCCTGACGCTCTCCCGCCTCGTGTGGAAGCCCGCGATGCGGCTTCTTCCCGCGAGGTGGAGGCACCGATGCTTCAGCTATCTGGCTCTGAGGGGTCAGATGCTGTGAGTATCGAGGCGGGTGTTATGGAGCCCCATCCATCGCTTCATACACCCGCTCAAGAAGAGCTGGTGGAGGTTTTGACCCGCGCTGTGGCCAAATTAAATATTAATTGGCCACAAGAAGAACCTGTAGTCCAGCCTTCTAGTAAACTGGATGAGAGGTTCTTTAAGCGCCGGGCTCAGCCTCCACGCCGGGGCCTTCCGTTTTTTCCTGACTTGCACAATGAGTTGTGCAAGTCGTGGGAAAAACCTTATTCAGCCAGGCTCTCCAACCCCCCAGTGCTTGATTTCGCTAATGTTCTGGGGACGGCTGAGCATGGCTATGGGAAGATCCCCCGGGTAGAGGAAGCTCTCGCGAGCTATCTTTCTCCCGAGGCCGCATCTTCCCTCAAGGCTCCGGTATTGCCCACCAAGCCATGCTGAGAAACATCTTCTCTGGTGGGCAGAGCTTTTATGGCGGCCGGGCGGGCTGGTAGCTGCCTGCATACCATGGCGGTATTGCAGGCCTATCAGGCTGATCTCCTTAAAGAGCTAGACGAAGGCGAGGGTCCTTCTCCTGATGATATTTTGGAGCTGAGGAAGGCTACTGACTTATCTCTCCGCATTACCAAAGAGACGGCCCGTGCAATCGGCCGCTCTATGGCTGGTCTGGTATGCGTAGAGAGACATCTCTGGCTAAATTTATCAGGGATGAAGGAGAGGGAGAAGCATTTTCTTCTCGACTCTCCGATTTCGCCTTCTGGCCTCTTCGGCGGCGCGGTTAATTCCGTAGTTGAGAGGTTTCAGGAGGTGAAAAAGCAGTCAGCTGCCTTCCATCAGTACCTCCCTCGCCGCCCTGGCTCCTCGGGGAAGACTGCTGCAAAAGGGCAGTCTCAGCCGTCTACCAGCTCCATGCACCGTCAGGTGCAGAAAGAGAGTGTCGCCGCCCGCGCCCCTCCTGAGGGAGCTTGGCAAAGGAGGCGACGCTCTCGAGGTAAGCCCTCCCAGCCTAAGGTCGATCTGAGGACCGTCCTTCAGGCGAGGAAGGCTTCCTCTAAGCGGTCCTAGGCGTGGCCGGACCACTGAGAGCTGTCCCCCCCGGGGTGGAGCGATTGAGGTCGCCTCCGTCCCGGAGCTCTCGGGGAATCAGTGCTGTGCTCCCGCCGTCCAGTACGCTTCGGGCCACACTGATTTCCCGCGCACGCACGCCGCTCCAGCCGCCTCAAATAAGACCTGCGGCTGGGCAGCGAACGCGTACGCACACCGAAAATCATTCTCGACTGCTCCCTGCCGGTCAGCCGCTTCAGGGGGTCGGGAACGAGACTCGGTTGACACCCGAGGCCAGCCTCGAGAGGCTGGTTCCCTTAGTAGATTATCTCGGCGCATGGTCATGCCTTCCGAATATATCTGCTTGGGCCCTGCGTACTGTAGAGCTGGGTTACAGACTGCAGTTCAGCTCCCCTCCCCCGAAGTTCAACGGGGTGGTCTGGACTGTGGTCGGCCCAGAGCAGGTTCGGGTTATGGAACAGGAAGTTCAATCCCTGTTGGTCAAGGAGGCCATAGAACGTGTTCCTCTGCCAGACAGGGAGTCCGGGTTCTACAGCCGGTACTTCATAGTTCCCAAGAAGGATGGGGGGTTGCGTCCAATAATAGATCTCAGGCACTTGAATCGTTCTCTGAGGAGATTCAGGTTCAAGATGCTTACTATTCCAGCCATCGTGAGTCAGATCCAGTTCGAGGATAGATCCTTCCATGTCACAGGAAGTTCCTGAGGTTCGCTTTTGGGGGCGAAGCGTACCAATATCGGGTTCTTCCCTTTGGCCTAGCTCTTTCCCCTCGCACCTTCACCAAGTGCATGGATGCAGCACTGGCTCCGCTGAGACTCCAGGGCATTCGTGTACTCAATTACATCGACGACTGGCTAATATTAGCCAAGTCGTACGATGTGGCAGTTCGACATCGAGATGTCGTTCTCGCTCATATCAGGTGCTTGGGGCTGAGACTCAACACGAAGAAGAGCGTGTTGACGCCCTCCCAGAGGACTACGTTCCTGGGAGTGGTATGGGACTCCACCACGATGCGGGCACAAATGTCTCCTGCTCGGGTGGGTTCCATACAGGCGTTGGTCTCCAGAGTGAAGCTAGGCCACAACCTCACTGTGAAGCAGTTTCAAATACTGCTGGGGCACATGGCAGCAGCGTCCAGCGTCATACCTTCTGGCCTGCTGCACATGAGACCCCTACAGTGGTGGTTGAGAGCCAAGGGGTTTTCCCCGAGGGGAAATCCGTTCCGTATGATCAGAGTAACGCGCAGATGCCTTCGTTCTCTCGTCATATGGAGGAAACCTTGGTTCCTGTCCCAGGGACCAGTGCTGGGAGCATCATGTTGCCGGAAAACCGTTTCAACAGACGCTTCCCTCACTGGTTGGGGCGCGGTCATGGACGGCCACTTTGCGAGAGGTCTGTGGGAGACCCGGCATTCTTCCTGGCACATCAATTGCCTGGAAATGCTGGCGGTCTACAAAGCTCTGAGGAGCTTTTTCCCAGACCTCCGCGGCCACCATGTCCTGATACGCTCGGACAACACTTCGGTTGTCGCGTATCTGAATCACCAGGGGGGTCTGAGGTCGCGCCCTCTATGCAGACTGGCACACCAGATCCTCCTGTGGTCCCAGGGGAAACTGTCGTCTCTCAGAGCGATGTACGTCCCCGGGGACCAAAATCAGGGAGCAGACATCCTGTCGAGGCAGGGGCTGAGGCCCGGGGAGTGGCGACTCCACCCAGAAGTGGTAAAAGCCATATGCGTGAGATTTGGCCCGGTGGAAGTGGATCTCTTCGCGTCTCAAGAGACGTCCCACTGTCCACTGTGGTTCTCTCTCAGGCATCCAGCTCCGCTGGGGCTGGATGCCATGATGCAGACGTGGCCGAGGCTGCGTCTGTACGCATTTCCCCCGATCGCTCTGCTCCCGGGAGTCTTGGAGCGGGTTCGCCAAGAGGGGATCAGTCTACTCTTAGTAGCACCCCGCTGGCCGACCCGAGTTTGGTTCTCGGACATTATAGCTCTGCTAGACGGCCCCCCGTGGCAGGTCCCTCTGAGGAGGGATCTGCTGTCTCAGGCAGGGGGCACAATATTTCACCCCCGGCCAGAGCTGTGGAACCTTTGGGTCTGGCCCCTGAGGGGGCTCGGTACCTAGAGGCTGGCCTGTCAGCAGATGTTGTCGAGACCTTACTCAGCTCCAGGGCTCCCTCTACCAGGAGACTGTACAGCCTGAAGTGGAATGTGTTTTCCACTTGGTGTAGAGAGCGTGAGGTGGACCCAGTTAACTGCCCAGTGGCTTCAGTGCTGGAGTTCCTCCAAGATCGTTTCTCTGCCGGTCTTACCCCGTCCACACTTAAGGTGTATGTGGCTGCCATTGCGGCTTTCCACTCGCCTCTAGGTGATGGGCCTTTGGGGAAGCACCACCTGGTTGTACGTTTCCTCCGTGGGGCTCGGAGGATGAGGCCTGCGGCTCGCTCCAGAGTTCCAACCTGGGACCTGGCGGTGGTACTTGAAGGGTTGGCTGAGGCCCCCTTCGAGCCACTGGAGTCGGCTGAGGCAAAGAACCTGACCCTTAAGGTGGCTTTGCTCCTTGCTATCACTTCTCTGAGGAGAGTGGGGGATCTCCAGGCCTTGGCGATATCGCCAACTTGCCTGGAGTTTGCCCCTGGCGGAGTTAAGGCCATCTTACATCCTAGACCGGGCTATGTGCCCAAGGTGCCATCTAATGTGGCACGGTCAGTGGTTCTTCAGGCCTTCCATCCTCCACCTCACGTGACGGCGGAAGAGGGGAGACTCCACCGGCTCTGCCCAGTCAGAGCCCTGAGAGTGTACCTTGAGAGGTCCTCTCAGTGGAGGAAGTCAGACCAGTTGTTGGTGTGCTTTGGTTCACCCAAGAAAGGGCTGCCTGCATCCAAGCAGACAATCAGTAATTGGATTGTTCAGGCTATAGCCACGGCTTATCAGGTGCGCAATCTGCCTTCACCTATAGCTGTGAGGGCTCATTCTACCAGGGGCATGGCCTCCTCGGTAGCCCTCCTTTCTGGAGCCTCACTTCAAGATATTTGCGAAGCGGCTGGGTGGGCCACTCCGCACACCTTCATAAGATGTTATAGTCTGCAACTCCCTGTGACGCCTGGCGCCAGAGTGCTCGCGTCCTAAGTGTGCCTGGTCTCCAGCTTCACACTAGGGTGGCGTGCTTACGGTGTGGCATAGTGGGCATTGCGTTCCCATAGTGTCGTCACGACGACGACGCAGTGCGAGTTCCCTCGAAGGGGAACGTCTCGGGTTACGACTGTAACCCTTGTTCCCCGAGAAGGGAACGAGACACTGCGTCTCGCCGCCACACCTATCACGTTCAGAGCGCTTGCTTCATCGCAAAGTAGCTAACGTGTGTTTGAGCCGGCGTCCCTTTGTAGCTTCCGGGCATGCCGTCATCTACTACGTCATGACGCAGCACCAATCAGGATTGGACAGATTTCATTCATGCTTCAGATGCGTTACGCTGGGGGCGTTCCCATAGTGTCGTCACGACGACGACGCAGTGTCTCGTTCCCTTCTCGGGGAACAAGGGTTACAGTCGTAACCCGAGACGTTTTGTGTAAACTCGCTGTATCTAACCACTTTAAAAATGTCCAAGCTAATAAGCTCTGTGTATTTTCAGGATCAATGTTTTGTGCTAATCATTCTGTTTTACTTTACTAGTGAATTGCAATGAGGTAATGCGTACTGGTTCTCCACATTTACATTACACACAGTGTAAACAGAACATGTCATTTAAACTAAAGGTCAAATATCTGAGCAATGGTGGGTGGAGTGAATAAGGTTGGCTATTTGCACTCGTATCTATTCCCGAGGATGGTAAAAACTCACTTGCCATTGCACAATAGCAGCTTTTATTAACACTACATGTAAAAAGGCATTGCATTTGAATAATTTCCCCCTCAAAATGTGCCATTTAAAAATATATACTGAACATTAAAAAAACATGTAACATTATAAAAGCTCCATCTGGAATATTTCAGCTCAAAACGGCATGCATTTCATCTCCCAATGCCGTATAAGCACTGTACATCTGCAGGAGAGACATCTTCATAGTACTGTGAAACAAAATAAAAGTCTTTCCTGGCATTTCCTAACAAAAAGCCCACAGTTTTTACATCAGGAGTCCACTAAAACCAAGAAAAATTGTTTTCCGTTATAATAACCATTTAAGAAAATCACCTGAAAGCAAAAAAAAAAAAAACGTATCCAGAATCCACGGGAATGAATCCATAGTTTACCATGTTTTGTTAAAAAATGCCAACATATAAAAGTGGATGACTGAAGTTATGAGCACAATACAGGATCATTACCTTAAGTTTGTCATGAAAGTATACATCCAGAACTTTTGAACGAGTAATACCTGTAATGTCATACAGTTGGTTTTATGTTAGAGACATTGAAGGAATAGCTCACACAAAAATGTAACTTTACTAGCGGTTTCAAACCAGTAGTATCGTAGAAGTAGTTGCGAACGTTTTCTGAAGCCATACGATAGCTTTATCTGAGAAACACTGAGTATCTAGCGTTGTCGTCGATCACAAACATGATTCACGCTTCCATATATTCTAGACATGATGTGTGAGAACCAATGCTCTTTGGCTTTACTGGTGTCAAATCGAGTGTGACGTCTTTTCACTTTGAATCTGAATTAAGAAATGCAGTGAATAATGACTTAAATTTGGGATTTAACACCCAATGTTTATGTTTATGTATGGAAACTGTGAATTTTCATTTCTGGTTGAACTATTCCTTTAACATCTCTCAGCAGCAAAAGCATAAAGCAAAACTCACAAACATCAGACTCTCTTCAGAACCGAGACACAGTGTCATTTAAAAACAAGGCACAATCAATGGCCACTTCAACCGATTATCAATGATCAAAATATGTAAAAAAAAAAAATTTATATATATAACACGTTCTCTCTCAACATTGCACAGTAGAATCTCTTGTGTTCACTTCAAGTGTTCAACAACAAAACAATCCCTCCACTTAAAGAAGGAAGGAATGACTACAGGGTTTCTCCTCCTCCGGCGAATGATCTCGGCTCATCTGAAATGAGCACGTAAGGCACTGAAAGATGCGATGGCGATGTGAGACACAGCCCAGACACTGCAGGCCCAGACCGTACACACACACACACACACACACACTCATCCCAGAAACGTGTGTGAACGGGTCATGTGACTCTACGGATCTCCAGCCTCCTGTGGGTCTGTCTGTATGAGCATCTCTGTGCTGAGCTCAGGCTGAGTGGGAGGAGTCTCTGTGGGCGGGGTCTGAGTGGGAGGAGTCTCTGTGGGAGGAGTCTCTGTGGGCGGGGTCTGAGTGGGAGGAATCTCTGTGGGCCGGCTCAGAGTGGGAGGAGTCTGAATGGGATGAGTCTCTGTGGGCGGGGTCTGAGTGGGAGGAGTCTCCGTGGGAGGAGTCTGAATGGGAGGAGTCTCTGTAGGCGGGGTCTGAGTGGGAGGAATCTCTGTGGGCCGGCTCAGAGTAGGCGGGTTCTGAGTGGGAGGAGTCTGAGTGGGAGGAGTCTCTGTAGGCGGGGTCTGAGTGGGAGGAATCTCTGTGGGCCGGCTCAGAGTAGGCGGGGTCTGAGTGGGAGGAGTCTGAGTGGGAGGAGTCTCTGTAGGCGGGGTCTGAGTGGGAGGAATCTCTGTGGGCCGGCTCAGAGTAGGCGGGGTCTGAGTGGGAAGAGTCTGAGTGGGAGGAGTCTCTGTGGGCGGGGTCTGAGTGGGCAGAATCTGAGTAAGTTCAGAAGAGTGATAGTAAGGCAGGAACAGTCGCTCCGCTGCACAGGAACGCATGGCCAGATGTATGTGTTGCAGGAGAAGAGGGAATCGGGAGGTGAAGTAGGAGACAAATTCATCAGGAATGGATCCCAGCGTTTCCTGGACTTCAGTGGGTAACTCTCGGTAATGGTGTTTCTATAGGAGAAAAGAGATTAAAGAAATCAGACGACGCCGAAGAGAGAATGTTTTTGTGAAATGGTTTGCAAATGTTTATTTTTTTTGCAACATGGATGTAAATTGTAAGATTAGTTGTGTATTCAAATCAATTAATAGAACAAAACGTGTTACAGTATTTACTAATCTTTGTTAATGTTATTTAATTAAAATCCAGCTGTTCATTGGTTGTTCATGTTAGTTCACAGTGCATTAACTAATGTTAATAAATACAACCTTTGATTTTAATAATGTATTAGTAAATATTGAAATTAATATTAACTAAGATTAATAAATGCTGTAGAAGTATTGTTCATTCTTAGTTCATGTTAACTAAGGTAGTTAACTAATGAACCTTATAGTAAAGTGTTACAGTAATTAATGCAACTGATGGTTTATTAGCAGCGATTAAAAAAAAAAGCTTAAAAATTCAAAAAAGTTCAAACATGTAAAATATGTGATAACCAACAAAACAATTAGATATAATGTATTGAAAAAAACACATAACTCTTTAATGACACATTTCTTTCACATCATATAAATATCATTTAGAAGTAAGTTGTTGAAACTCAAAAAATCTTTTCATGCTGCTGTAAAGTGTGTTGCTATAAACACAAGATATTTGTGGTCTCGGTAAACGCATGTACCTTATTCCTCATGGCACGTAACAGATCTCTGACCGATCCGCCTTTGTACGAACGAAATCTGCGTAGATCTGTGAAAAGAACACTATAATTTAATGGTTTGCAGAGCAAAATGTTCAAATTTAAGATTCAAACAGGAATTAAAACTAGACAATCATGGCAGAATTGCATGTGGTTAATCTATTTACAAACTCTTAGAATTAAAAACTAATATTAAATCCAGTAATCCAGATGCATCAGTGCTCACCGGTCTGTAGAGGAACAGTGATATGATCCCTCCAATCAGCTTTGACCACGACCCGCCCCCCTCTCTCCAGCTGCCTCACGATTGGTCCATCTAACGGCTCCTTCTCGATCCTATCGCTCACATCCTGCAAAACAACACCAAATATGCCATTTACTGCCCATTCTAGGAGAATCTGCTGCTGAAAAGTATTTTATAGCTTATGAAAAAAAGAAATTATATTTATTAGGTAATAACTCAGCACTACTTTTTGTGATACTTTTGTGATTTTGTGTTGATCAAAGCAGTATTTTTGAAAAATATGATTATGAATTTTTTCGCAGCTAGGTGGCGCCGGTGGGCGGTGCACGCCGGTTTAGAGGGACTACTCGGCACTCGTACATTTTTTTATCAAAGTGGCTAGATGCATTAAAAAGCTGAGATTCTAAGCTTTAAGATGATACATATTTTGTGTTATTCCACGTTTGAAAACGAGCACGGACGGTTCCGGGAACATTGGAAAACACATTGCATCTCGGAAAGATGAGAGACATGTTTTTTAGCCAAGCATGCATCACTTCGTGAGGAATATCTCGTGATCAACGCAATGGATTATGTTGTGTTCGGGCTCTTTCCACAATTCATGCATGTTTCATGGAGATATGAGCTAAAACGTCACATCAATGCATCTATACTTCATTGGATGTGCGCCTGTGCAGCTTCATGTGTTAGAAGTCCATGAGGAATATCTTTAGATCTGAGTGATGGATTATGTTGAGTTTGGGCTCTTTTTAATTGTAACAATCTGTAAATAATGATATGCCATTTTCCACAATTTATGCATACTTCATTGAGTTATGAGTGAAAACGCGACATCTTTTCCATCTATACACAAGGCTCTGTGTGCGCCTGTGTGGGTTTGTGTGTGCCAACTCCATGAGGAATATCTTTAGATCTGGGAGATGAATTATGTGGACTCTTTTTAATGGAGAGAGTCTGCTGTAAATAATGTTTTGTCATGTTCTACAATCTGTGCATCGTCATGAAGTTATGAGCGAAAACGCAAGGCGAGTGCTTCATCAGTATATACTTGGCTACGTGCGTCTGTGGGAACTCCATGAGGGTTCTGAGTGATGGATTATGTTGAGTTTGGACTCATTTCGTCTGCTGTAAATAATGATGTGCCATTTTCCACAATCGGAGCACGTTTCATGAATTTACGAGCGAAAATTTGTCATAAATTCAGCATCCGTATATGATTTACATATGGGTCTTGAGAAGCTTCATGTACAAAAACTCCCTCAAGTTTAGTAGACAGCCCGAAACAGTTACGCTTGTTGTATTATACCAGTAGACCGTTCAAATGACATATGACACAGGAGGACTATCTGAGCTGTATGATGTATTTGACATATTGCAGTGTGTAGTACAAAAAAGTTTTTCATAAATTATGAAAACATTTTTTTTTCTATTTATCAGCAAATAACGCGGCACTATTTAGGAGTTTATCAAATTCATTCAAATCAAATCAAATCAAATCAAATCTACATTCATTGTAAAGTCCAGACTCTAAGCTTTCAAATGACACCTATTTTGAGTTGATTATGGTAGTAGTTTTGAAAAGTATGATTATTCATTTTTGATTAGGAGTTGATCAAAGTGGTTAGATGCATTAAAAAGCTGAGATTCTAAGATTCTAATTCTGTGTTGTTCGGACAACAAGAACCCTGGTGGGTTCGAGAGTTTGTAGTGCCATCTTGGCAGGGCATAGATTGCGAAAGATGTGTTTTCCTGGATAATTAAGTGTGTCTGACTATCAAACCTGGAAGAAGTGCAGCTGTTTCTCCAGACTCCAGAAGAAGGGGTGTTTCAGCACTCGCTCAGACGAGGGTCTCTTCTCCGGATCATTGCTCAACATCTGCTCGATCAGGTTTCGGCTCACAATATCCTCTGCATCAAACAGCATGAACAATCACATGATCAGAAACCTGTCTGTGATATACATTCTGCCCCAAAATGAGCTGGTGTGTGTTGGTCAGGGTGTGATATGAGTGTGTGTTCTTGGTCAGGATGTGATATGAGTGTGTGTGTGTGGTGGTACCGTGTGTGTTGGGCTGGTGTGTGTTGTTCAGGGTGTGATGTGAGTGTGTGTGTGGTGGTACCGTGTGTGTTGGGCTGGTGTGTGTTGTTCAGGGTGTGATGTGAGTGTGTGTGTGGTGGTACCGTGTGTGTTGGGCTGGTGTGTGTTGTTCAGGGTGTGATGTGAGTGTGTGTGTGGTGGTACCGTGTGTGTTGGGCTGGTGTGTGTTGTTCAGGGTGTGATACGAGTGTGTGTGTGGTGATACGAGTGTGTGTGTGGTGGTACCGTGTGTGTTGGGCTGGTGTGTGTTGTTCAGGGTGTGTTTTGAGTGTGTGTGGTAATACCGTGTGTGTTGGGCTGGTGTGTGTTGTTCAGGGTGTGTTTTGAGTGTGTGTGGTAATACCGTGTGTGTTGGGCTGGTGTGTGTTGTTCAGGGTGTGATGTGAGTGTGTGTGTAGTAGTACCGTGTGTGTTGGGCTGGTGTGTGTAGTTCAGGGTGTGTTATGAGTGTGTGTGTGTGGTACAGTGTGTGTTGGTCTGGTGTGTGTTGTTCAGGGTGTGATATGAGTGTGTGAGTGGTGGTACCATGTGTGTTGGGCTGGTGTGATGTGAGTGTGTGTGTGGTGGTACCGTGTGTGTTGGTCAGTGTGTGTGTGTGTGTGGTACCGTGTGTGTTGGGCTGTAAGAGCTCGAGGGAATAGGCTGTGATACGTGTATGTGTGTGTGGTGGTACCGTGTGTGTTGGTCAGTGTGTTGAGTGTGTGTGTGTGGTACTGTGTGTGAGTGTGTGTGTGTTGGTCAGTGTGTGTGTGTGTGTGTAGTACCGTGTGTGTTGGGCTGTAAGAGCTCGAGGGAATAGGCTGTGATACGAGTGTGTGTGTGATACCGTGTGTGTTGGGCTGTAAGAGCTCGAGGGAATAGGCTGTGATACGAGTGTGTGGTACTGTGTGTGTGTGTGGTACCGTGTGTGTTGGGCTGTAAGAGCTCGAGGGAATAGGCTCCGAGCAGAATGTTAGCCTGTCGCTGCAAGGACTTCCCGAACGGGTGCTGTCCTCCAGAAAGCACATAGTAGAACACACATCCTGCAGAGAAGATGTCCACCGTGCACGTCTGAGGAGGAGAGGCAGGACACATCTGTTAGTGCTCGTCACATGACTCTCCCACTGTACTTGTGCTGCGTTCACTGCATGTCATAATAACTGGAACTAAATCTCTGTATGCTTTCGAATCGCTGAGAGAAATATATAAAATATATAAAACAAGCCTCTAGAGATCGTTGGTGTCCTTGTGTGTGGTAAAAAAACAATGCATTAAAAGGCAAGCATGGATTTTTCTTTCAATTAGTGCAATTCAACTAGCTTTTTTTTGTTTCAAATTATACGAAGTATATTTAGTTTGGTATTTTTACTATTTGCAATGGGAACTACAAAGGGCACAGAATATGAATTGCTGAATTATTGAGAATTTGGTCAAATTAGAATATTGGTGACACTGTAGCATGAGACTAAATTAGTTAATTACATATCATGAACTAACAATGAATACTTTTATTGCACTTACTAATCTAAGTTCATGATTTTTCAATGTGTATATATATTATCACTGTATTATGGTACAAACACCGATTTGAGTTTGAGGAAGCGAATTTGTAAAGCGAAATAAAATGGACCGAAAATTGCCTGTTGAATATAATAGGTTGTAATTTAAAAGATTTTATATTTTGGAAGTGAAATCTGAATTTCAGCCCATAAAAATACAATGCATTAAAAGGCAAGCATGGTTAATGCAATGCAATCAATCAAACAATAAACAATAATGTATTTATAAATGAACAATAACAGATTAATATCAATAAAAATGTGTTATTCATTACATTACTACAGAAACATGAGCTAAATGCAGTCGTTCACAGATTACTGGAAACAAGGTTTCAGAATGGAAATCAGACTCAAACACACACTCTGATACCAATGCACTTATAAATGAAGCATAAAGCCTTAAAGAGATAGTTCACCCAAAAATGAAAATTCTGTCAGTAATTACTCACCCTCATGTTGTTCCAACCGCGTAAGACCTTCGTTCATCTTCGGAACACAAATTAAGATATTTTTGATGAAATCTGAGCCATGTCTCACTCCTCCATAGGCTTCTAGGTGGCCCAAACTTGCTGGCCCAGAAAAGTTATTAAAGAGATCGTTAATATAGTCCAAGTGACTCCAGTGGCGCAATCTTAAGTATATCAAGCGATGAGAATACTTTTTGTGCGCAAAAACAAACAAAAATAACGACTTTATTCTACTATTTATTTCCTTCTCTCTGGGCCTCGTAGTGTTTTTGCGCTGCGCGTCTGTGTTGCACGTCATCACGCATCACACACATGACCGGCGTCGGCCAATAGTGAGCCTACGTGGTGACGTGTAACACAGACGCGCTGCGCAAAAACACTACGCGAACCAACTAGAGGTCGAGAGAGAAGGAAATGAATAGTGGAATAAAGTCGTTATTTTTCTTTGTTTTTGCGCACAAAAAGTATTCTCGTCGCTTGATATACTTAAGATTGAGCCACTGGAGTCACTTGGACTATATTAACGATCTCTTTAATAACTTTTCTGGGCCAGCAAGTTTGGGCCACCTAGAAGCCTATGGAGGAGTGAAACATGGCTCAGATTTCATCAAAAATATCTTAATTTGTGTTCCGAAGATGAACGAAGGTCTTACACGATTGGAACAACATGAGGGTGAGTAATTACTGACAGAATTTTCATTTTTGGGTGAACTATCCCTTTAATACAAAATACCTAATTAAACTATCAATGTTTACAGTGAGTATATACATAATTAACAATACTGTGATGAAACAGTATCACATTACTACTGATCAAGATTTTTTGGTCACGAGTTCGGCTTCATATGCAGTGCGATTAAAAAACTGAATATTTTTCATTCTTTTAGGTGTGTTTAACCCTTGTGCAACCCTAGAGACATTTTTGTCTTTTTCATTGTTGTTTTTTCTTTTGTTGATATTTTTGCCTGTATTAATGCCAACTGCATAGATTTTGGCACAGGTGTGTATTTTTATTGGAATTTGACTATTTCACCCCCATTTCCTTTAATTAATCTATTTTACACTAGTAACGCAAAATAGTTCCTCTCAAAAACCTTTTGGACAAAAATGTCCCCATTGAAACCCATTAAAACTGCAATTTTTAATCCCAGGGCCATTCAACTATAAAATGATGTAATCTTTGTTAAGAGGCTTTCATTCTGTTAGCAAGGCTTCAAAAATCTTAATTTTTACATTTCTTTTACCAGATGGTGCCATTTTTTTTTTTTGGCCTATAAAGCAAATACTTATTTTATTCCTGTTTTCTGTTTATGCCAATTGGATAAATTATGCAGCTATAATTGTGTGTGTGTGTCTGTGTGTGTAATATTTGAGAGAGATAAACTCAACTGCAAATCCCGAATACGGCCACTGTGTCCCAGTGAGTTTTGCTGCATCTAATGGGGAAAATCTGGTTCTGCGCTTAAACTAAATCAACCTCAAACTTGAAACACGACTTGCTCAGATTTATGGCTTTGCTTTTCTAGCAGTTTTAGAGTTAAGCATTCTCTTTAATGTTAATGTTAAGCTTCTTTAAAATGAGACCAAGCTTAAGTCTGTGCTCCCGAGCTTCACATTCGTATGACAGATGTTGGTTACACTTTATTTTAAGGTGTCATTGTAACAGTGTAATTATATATTTAAGTACTGAGTAATATTAATTAACTACATGTACTTACTATAGGGTTAGGGTTTGGTTGAGGGTTAGTTGTATGTAATTATGCATTATTTACTGTTATTAGTATGGTAAGTACATGTAACATATGTAACAAGGATACTGTAAAATAATAAAGTGTTACCCAGTTTTTTGACAGGGACATTTTTGTCCACAATGCACCTGTGTAACGTTTTTAAACTGATGCACGAGGGTTAAACCGTATCAAACGCGACACACGGGATGTGTTGAGCTCTCACCGGGTTGTGCTTGGCGTCCTCACTGAGTACTTCGGGAGCGATCCAGCCCTCAGTTCCCGGGACGCCTGACTTCCTGCTGAAGCTGTGTCGGCCCACCGCCAGCTTCTTACACAGCCCGAAGTCTGAGATCATGGCCTTCGCGCGCCCGTGTGTGTTCGGCATCGACACCAGGATGTTGTGCGGCTTCAGATCTCGGTGGACTATCAACCCACGAGAGACACACGAGTGATTTATACTGATTATTTGGCCTAAAAAAGCAGACTAGTTAAAGGATTATTTCACTTCAGAATTAAAATGTCCTGATAATTTACTCTCCCCCACGTCATCCAAGATTTTCATGTCTTTCTTTCTTCAGTCGAAAAGAAATTATGGGTTTTGAGGAAAACGTTCCAGGATTTTTCTCCATATAGTGACATCAATGCCATTTCAAACCATCAAACCATCCGCCATTTCATAAAATAAATAAACATTTATATACTTTTTAACCACAAATGCTCATCTTGCACGTCCACGGCTTCACTCATTACGTAATCACGTTGAAAGGTCAAGTGTGTTCCGGTTCAGAAATGTAGGGAAGGGCGAAAAACTCCATCTCATTTTCTCATCCAACTTCAAAATTCGTTGTTTTACTTTTTATTTATGTATTTTTTTTTTATAAATGGCATTTGACTGGGTCGGTTCTTCCGCCTACGTCACGCTTGACCTTTCAACGTGATTACGTAATGTGTGTCGCATCGCAGAGCTAGTGCAAGACCAGCATTAGTGGTTAAAAAGTATATAAATGTTTATTTATTTTATAAAATGTCTGCTGGTTTGTCTAGATGAGACTCTTATTCCTCGGCTGGGATCGTGTCGAGACTTTGAAGCTGCACTGAAACTCACATTTGGACCCCATTGAAGTCACTATATGGAGAAAATCCTGGAACGTTTTCCTCAAAAACCTTCATTTCTTTATTGACTGAAGAAAGAAAGACATGAACATCTTGGATGACGTGGCGGAGAGTAAATTATCAGGACATTTTAATTCTGAAGTGAACTACTCTACTACTTTAAACACGCATCACTGATGTCACAGATAATGGTTACCTATATTCAGGGAATGTAAATGAGCCAGTCCAGACATGGTTTGCTCTAGCAGTGTCACTGGCTCCAATCCGTGCCGGTCAAAATCCTTCCGTTCCACATACTAAAAAAAACAAAATAAGTAAATAAATATATAAATAAGGCATTATTTAAAAATAAACAACAATATATTGCATTGCATGACTTAAAAACAGAAACTAAACTGAGCATTTTAGGCAAGATTTAAGGCTCTGATATACTCGTGACGATGCTCTTCTTCATTCTTTACTCGAAGTTCGAAACACGTGACCAGCGATCACCGTTAACAAACATCCGACGATAGATTGCTTTAAAGCAGCATTTTTACTGTATTAAACATGAAAAAAAAAAGTGAAAAATAAAATAAGTGAAAGAAGGTGGAGCCTCAGAGCCACACCCACATATCACAAAAAGAAGGCGGAGCCTCAGAGCCACACCCACATATTACAAAAAGAAGGTGGAGCCTCAGAGTCACACCCACCTGTTACATAAAAGAAGGTGGAGCCTCAGAGCCACACCCATCTATTACATAAAAGAAGGTGGAGCCTCAGAGCCACAGCCACCTATTACATAAAGAAGGTGGAGCCTCAGAGCCACACCCATCTATTACATAAAAGAAGGTGGAGCCTCAGAGCCACACCCACCTATTACATAAAAGAAGGTGGAGCCTCAGAGCCACACCCACCTATTACATAAAAGAAGGTGGAGCCTCAGAGCCACACCCATCTATTACATACAAGAAGGTGGAGCCTCAGAGCCACACCCACCTATTACATAAAAGAAGGTGGAGCCTCAGAGCCACACCCACATATTAAATCAAAGGTGTTTACCAGTCATTCAAAAGTTTCCAAAAGATCTCGCTGTGGCAAACTGTTTCTCAACTCCCTAAACGAACTTCGCTTTGGCCTGATTTTGTTCAAAATGACGTCACACCAGTTCTTCGATTTCGTTTAAAGTATATCAAGGCCTCAAGGCTGCTTGGGAAATTTAAACCAGCAAGGTTAAACTTAAACGAAGAAGAAAACTCTAAGATCCTGCCTGAAGTAAAGGAACGACACACCTGTGGAAAAGATGGACTCGTTTGTGTCTTTCTGCTTCCACTGAATTACGACTTTTATACGAATTACGAGGTGAACTTTCTCAAATCATGCTGGATAACGTGATCATCAGGCTCTTCCGTGTCAGTTTAAGTAAATTATTAGGGCAACATTAATTAATCCTTTTTTATATGTGTTAGACATTTAAAAAAAAAAGTGGTTAAAATCTATTTGCATTGTAATATTCAATTTGTGTTTTTTGACCGGAAACAGCAGTGAAGCGTCAGGTTGTGTGTGTGTGTGTGTCACCTCCTGCAGTGTGTAGCTGCACAGCTCTATGGCGATGTACTGGAACTGCCGGTCTCTCTCAGTGCAGAAGTAGCGGATCACGTTCGGGTGCTCGTCTGACTCCCGCAGGAGCTGAACCTCACGATCAGCAAAACTGAAGCATTCTGGGAGAATCCTCTTCACAGCCACGGGACGGTTATCAAACTGACCCCTGAAACCCAGTCAAGTCACCTTCATTTATACAGCGCTTTAACAATACAGTTCATTCATAAACACACACATAGACTCAGAATCTGAAACAGTGAAAGCACATACAAACACTACAAAGGAAGGGTTGGGTATCGTTTTAATTTTATCGATTCCTAATTTTGATTCCAATCAGGTAAAAATAGAATATTAGGCTGCTGTCACTTTAAGAGCTGCACGGATCCAATACACACGCCTGAAAACGAGTCGTCTCGCGCTTGAATGCTGTAAAATAATATTGAAATGCTCACAAAGGAATCGATAAGAGGAATTGAAATTGTAATTCTATAACAAATATCCGTTTCCTGACCTCAAGTATTCGATTCTGGAATTGGAACTGATTTTCGATTCCCAACCCTGGAACTGGTTGTGTGTGTGTGTGTGTGTGTGTGCGTGTGACTTGCCTGTACACAATGGTTCCCTCAGCTCCGTGTCCGAGCACATCTCTGGGGCTGAACGTGATGTTCCCAATCCGGACCATGTTGGATTCTTCCTCTGAAATTAAAAGACAAGAACAGAGTCAAAAAACAGAAGTCACTTATGGACACACACATCAGGCCAATGAGATTAAATGGAGACGATACACTACCAGTCAAAGGTTTTGGATCGGTGAGATTTTTAATGTTTTTAAAAGAAGTCTCTTCTGCTCACCAAGGCTGCATTTATCTGATTAAAAATACAAAAATAGTAATATTTTTAAATATTATTACAATTTAAAATAATGGTTTTCTATGTGAATATACAGTAAAGTGTAATTTATTCCTGTGATCAAAGCTGAATGTTCAGCATCATTACTCCAGTCTTCAGTGTCACATGATCCTTCAGAAATCACTCTAATATGATGATTTGATGCTCAAGAAACATTTATGATTATTATCAATGTTGAAAACTGTTTTTTTTTTTAGATTCTTTGATGAATCGAAAGTTCAAAAGAACAGCATTTATCTGAAATAGAATCTCTAGTAACATTATAAATGTCTTTACTGTAACTTTTGATCAATTTAATTCATCCTTGATGAATAAAAGTATTGATTTCTTTCATTTCTTTCCCCCAAAAAATAAAATAAAACTTCTTTCTGACCCCAAACTTTTGAACGGTAGTGTTTAAAAGCTTTCTATTTCAGATAAATGCTGTTCTTTTGAACTTTCTATTCATCAAAGAATCCTGAAAAATGTTTTCAACTGATAATAATCATAAATGTTTCTTGATCATCAGATCATCATATTAGAGTGATTTCTGAAGGATCATGTGACACTGAAGACTGGAGTAATGATGCTGAAAATTCAGCTTTGATCACAGGAATAAATTACATTTTACAATATATTCACATAGAAAACCATTATTTTAAATTGTAATAATATTTAACAATAATACTGTTTTATTTGTATTTTTAATCAAATAAATGCAGCCTTGGTGAGCAGAACAGTTCTTTCAAAAACATAAAAAATCCCAAACGTTTGCCTGGTAGTGTGTATATATCAGAAGGACTGTGCTGACCGGTGTCGTCGTGCTCGTTGGCGGAGTGTCCCGCCTCGGGCTGGGACAGGTTGGAGTGGTTGGAGGCGCGCGGGGTGACGTTGGGGCTGCTGTGGGCCGAGCTCTCGCACCGGGGCCGGACCGACTCCAGGAAGTCTGAGTCTGCGGGCGGCTGGAAGACGAGCTGCTGCCGCTGAAGGAGCTCCAGCTTCTCCTCCATCTGCTGCTGGAACTGCTGGTGCTGGAGCTGCTGCTGCTTCTGCATACTCTGACCAGAGACACAACACAACACTGTGATCAGAGACACAACACAACACAACACAACACTGTTATCTCCATCTGCTGCTGCTTCTGCACACTCTACAACACAACACAACACAACACTCTCATCAGAGGACGACAACACAACATAACACAACAGTCTAATCAGAGACACAACAGTCTAATCAGAGACACAACACAACACTCTCATCAGAGGACGACAACACAACACAACAGTCTAATCAGAGACACAACACAACACTCTCATCAGAGACACAACACAACAGTCTAATCAGAGACACAACACAACACTCTCATCAGAGACACAACACAACACTCTCATCAGAGACACAACACAACACTGTTATCTCCATCTGCTGCTGAAACTGCTGGAGCTGCTGCTGCTTCTGCACACTCTGACCACACAACACAACACAATACTGTTATCAGACGACGACAACACACTCTCATCAGAGACACAACAACACAATACTGTTATCACAGGACAACAACACAATACTGTGATCACAGGACGAAAACACAACACTGTTATTAGAGGCCAACACAATACTCTGACCACAGGACGACAACACAATACTGTGATCACAGGACGACACAATACTCTCATCAGAGGACGACAACACAATACTGTTCTCAGAGGACAACACAATCCTCTGACCAGAGACACAACACAATACTGTTCTCAGAGGACAACACAATACTGTTCTCAGAGGACGACACAATCCTCTGACCAGAGACACAACACAATACTGTTCTCAGAGGACGACACAATCCTCTGACCAGAGACACAACACAATACTGTTCTCAGAGGACGACACAATCCTCTGACCAGAGACACAACACAATACTGTGACCAGAGACACAACCCAATACTGTCAGACCTACGGCTACATTAGGGATGCACCGATATGAACATTTAGGCCGATACCGATAACCGATAATTCTTTATATTTGAAAGCCGATAACCGATATATTGGCCGATAAATCTAAATCCACATTTTTATATAATTTTAACCTGATTACAAAAACAAAAGTCTCTCCATTAAAATCCATGTCCCAAACACACAATTATAATAATGTTCTCATTATAATTTTATATAGCTTATATGACAGACGGTTGCACTTTACTGTATTTTCCTTTTTTGAAGTGATTTCAATCATATTTCAAGCAATTCAAACCCATCATGTTGAACAGTGCGCATCTGAAGAGTCTCAGCTGAAGGAAATAATAGATAATTTATAAATGTTTAATGTTTATTTAATGTTAACATTAAAAACATATACTGGCTGATGCCGATATATCATGCATCCCTAGTCTACATTCATCCGGAATCATTTTAAAACGCTCCCTGTCCCTGTTTCAAGCGTTTTCCAAAAGTTGCGCATCCAAATTGAAACATCTGAAAATATAATGGTACATGCACTTTTACAAGTTGATTGTACTGAAATGCGTGTTGGCAGTGCCTGTACACAACCATCATATAATGATAAAAATCCATCCAGTGTTTTCTTTTTTAAATCTTCTTATTTGTTTTCCCCGTCTCAAATCGAGCCGTCTGACCGTGTGACGTCACAAGATCAGACGCCCCTCCCACGATTGTTAATTGACAGCAGCGTTTCAACACAGACCCGCCCTCGCTCGTGAGCGAGCTGTCATCATAGTCCGCCATTGTTGATACGCTGGAGCAGAATGGCGTCTAAGCGATTGTGGTGTTCTGTTCTTGGGTGTAATAAGGAACACAGCAGTTGATGTTCCTAAATCCGAACCGCTGAAGACGCAGTGGCTGAGTTTGTTTTCGAAGGGAATATTCCCCACGATCAACAGCAATGCTTTCATGTTTGCGCGAATCATTTCACACACCAGACTGCTTTACAAACGAGGGTCAGTAACATTATAAAGCTGGTTTTGCTAAGAAGCTGCTCCTGAAAAAAGGATCGGTACCAACTATTCGTGTTCCTTCTGCACCTCCAGAAGAAGAAGTGAGTGTATGGGTTTAAGGGTTTAAGGGAGAAGGGTTTAAAACCCTTAAAAAGGTTTTATTAACCTTTATATTAATATTTATATTAATCTTTGCAAATCGCTTGCTGCACGCTTCACTATGAATGCGGCTGTTTACACTCAGGGTACATTACGGCATGTTTTCTATGTACAACGTTCTCAATATAATTCATAATCCCACGTTTATAATGAACAACGCGTTATGGTTATTGTGTTATTATTTCAAACTGTGAACCCACAGAACAGAGGGGCGGGGTGAGCAAAGCTCATTATCATTTAAAGACACATGCACTTAAACGGCGTGCTGAAAACAGAGCTGTTTTTGACCAGGTAAAATGAGTGCTTTCTTACAATACTAATGAGAATTTTTAATTAAAGTATATCACAGACTTTTAATTTAGACCCCAAAGAATCATAATAACCTGTACAAAAATGGCATTATATGACCCCTTTAAATCACCCCATTGACCGAATGAGTAAGTTTCTAAAGGGAAGATCTCCTTGGGGGTGTGATTACCTTGGGATAGGTGATGATGAAGGCCACCCAGCCGGCCAGGAGGAAGGTGCAGAAGATGATGGTGGCCATGTCCTTCAGCATGGAGTCCACTGGCGTCTCCACGCGCGGGACACGGCCGGGCTTCTCCTGCAGGGACGACACCGGCGGAGGCAGCGGACTGTTGTCCTCCATCCCACTCTCATTCACTTTCTGAAACACATTTTGGTATTGACATATCAGTTTCAAAGGCTATTTCATGGCAGATACAGATAATAATCGATAAAATCAAACATATCTGTACAACACCTGTAAAAATAAACAAAACTATTCTGCGGTACTTGTAATACAAATTGTGAACGTTTTTCTAGGCAATCTTGCATGTTTTATGTTTTGTAGTCAAGAGCCCTATTCGGACGGTATTTGTTTCTCATGTGGACGTCTGTAAAAATGCATTTGATGATTGAACATTATTGATGAACACCTGCTGTTAACAAGCAAAATCACATAAGAACTACAAACTGATTTCAACCACAGCAACAGCCTTAAGCCCTATTCAGACGGTAACTGTTTCTCATGTGGACGTCTGTAGAAATACATTTGCACCTCAGTGATAAAACTCATGCATTCAGATGGAGATTTATTGACGGTGGAGGAGCGAGTTTTGTGATCCTACGAACCCGGGAAGTCGCATGATTGTCTGTTGTGAATAAAATGTCATATGCTTGGAATAATACGGATACATTCATATTTAATTTAATAATATAAAAATAATGTCCTGTTTATTATGTGATTATTTAAATCTCCTTTTTAAGGAGGTTTGCTGTCTAACAATTTATCTCAAAAGGATGGATAACATTTGAAAAAATATGGAAATTAGCAGAAATGAAAATTAATGTAGCCTCTTATTTACACGAGATAAACATAAAGCTGCTTGGTTTATATTTTTAATCTATCTATCTATCTATCTATCTATCTATCTATCTATCTATCTATCTATAAATTACAGAAACGTCTGTCTGTCTGTCTGTCTGTCTGTCTGTCTGTGTGTGTGCGTGTCTGTTAATCCGCATATCACTCGAACCGTTAGTCCGATGGATTTCAAATTCGACAGGTGTCTCGCCACGGGCATGAGTAAGTGCAGTGCCAAGTTTGACGTTGTTTGGATGAGAAATGCAAAAGATATTGTTAAATATATCATTTTTATAAGGTTGTGGTTTAAAAATAAACATTCTGACATAAACACTCTGTCAGCTACACTGTTTACTTCTGAATATTATAGTTTGGTTCCAAAACGTGATAAATCCATTTTGATTAATTTGAGTAAAAATGTGTTTTCTTTACCAAGAAAGTGGCAAGAGGAAAACCACTATTTTCTGTTTCAAACGTTCACATAGCATCTTTAGGTTATAATAACATAAATTCTAATCCAGATTTTGATTTTCAAAGATTTATTATAAAAACGGATTATTTTTTCCCAAAAATGCAATAAATTCATGACACTTTTTTTTTTCAAAATGCAATTAATCCATTGAATCAATATAAAAGTTATTTTTTATCATATTGAAACTGTTGAAATCAGCCATCGGGCATCTTTTGCACGGGCACTTTGCACTGCTCCCTGAATCGACGCGCTTATTCATTTGTGGATGTTAACTGAATCTGTAAGTCAGCTATGCTGTTTACTTCTGAATATTATATTTCATTCTGGTGCGCTTAACGTTATCGCTGCTGTGTAATAGTAGCCTATGCTATTCACCAACTAAACATATCCTTTTCAATGCGTTCACAGTCTCTTTCACGGGCATCATTTGTAGTAGCCTATTCACAAACTGTTTGCTCAAGCGTAGCGTTTTCTCAGAGTTCACTTTGTGCTTTCTACCATGCACAAATAAAAATGTCATTGAACTTTTGCTGTGTAATTGTAACAATGAGCACTCAAACACACCAAACCAACAATTACTAAAAACACACAAAAACTGATTTTGCACGGGCATTTTGCACTAGTGTCTATAATTGCATAGACCTCATACATTTTAAAATTGAATTGATGTTCCGGTCCATGCTTTTTTTCTTCTTTCTGCTGTCGCTGAGGTGGAGCGGTGATGAAATGTTGTTCTTGTTAATTCGTTATAGTGCTCGCAGTGATCAAAAAAGGATTTAAACAGTGATCTCCTCTTGTAAACTCAGAGATGTGGCTCAGGACGGCGGTTAATTCAACACATGATCTTGGTGTTTGTCAAGAAACAGTCTGTGATTCGGCCGGGGATTATTACGCAGGTGGAGGGAGAAAAACACTGACATTCTGGATTCATTAGGGCTGGGTATCGTTCAAAAAATTTCGATACCAATACCGATACCGATACCTTGATTCGATACCGGTTCCTGATCGATACTTTTTTCGATACCAATTTTATGAAATCCATTTTAACAAGATTACATAACACATTACCTCAGAAAAACTTTGGTTTTATTTTTTTAGTTTGACTCATGCTCCTTAGTCAGTGCACAAAGGAACAAAAAAAGCACAAAGGAACAAAATATTCCTTATACATATACATAAGGTACAAAATATTTTTTTTATAAAGAGCTCATGCTCACCAAAACTGAATTTATTTCATCAAAAATACAGTAAAACTTGTAATATTGTGGAATAGTATTACAATTTAAAATCTTATTTGAATATATTTCAAAATGTAATTTATTCCTGTGTTGTTAAAGCTGAAATATGAAAACAGTTTTTGGAAGGTCATTTTTGATCACTTTAATGCATGCTTACTGAAAAAAAATTCTGACCAACACGTTTTTGAACGGCAGTGTACATTCAGTAGGTCATTATTGCAATATAAACACAGTCAGAGTGATCAACAAGGTATCTCTTCATTTACCAGTCGAAGACGCAGCAACTTTCTGCTCTTATGTTTACTCCGTGCACTGTCAAGGGCTTCATCATATCTGTCGCGGTAACGTTACCGTCTTTGCAGCCATTATTTTACCACAAATACTGCATCGCGCGCTGTTGGCATCGAGCCTGGAGAAATGTAGCCACACTTTTGATCGACTTTTCCACATCTTTAGGGTATTGTGAGTGTGTGTGCTTGCGTGTCATTGAGTATGTGCGCGAGTTTGTGTGTGTGTGCTCGCGTCCATAGGCTCGCGTCTCATGAGAATGTGCGTGGACAGTTTGTGTGCGCGCACGTGTCTCATAAGAGTATGTGCGGAGAGTTCCTCGCGTCTCGTGTGTGTAGAGTTTGCGTGTATGTGCGTGTGCAAATTTAGGCGTGTCGTTGTGCATTTCATATGTATTTGTTTGAGCACTGACGTTGACGAGTTAACCCCTTAGGTATCGAAATCTGGTACCGAAAAACAAGTCATTTTTCGATACTCGATAGTATCGACGCAATTCGGTCGGTACCTAAAAAGTATCGAACTCGGTACCCAGCCCTAGGATTCATACGCCAATAAAATCACAGAATAACCCCTTTAAATGTTAAAAATACCTTACGACCCCATGAGAAACAATCACCGTCCGAATAGGGCTAAGGAGTGATACAATTTTGCCATTTTGGTGATTCTTTGTCTTTCAATAAAATGGTCAGGGACATGATACCTTGTGTACAACATGTGTAGATTTGAAAGGGTAGATGCATATTTTCCCACCACAGAGTGTATTTCTATTTTTTTTGATGACATCTGATGCGTATTCCAAAGCGTCTGATACAGCTGGGTCTGTATATGCAATTATTGTGGGGAGAATATTGGTTTATAAGCTTGATTGTGTAGATTTCGCTTTATATGAACTGCATACTCTAGTCAGGGATGGACCAGCGGTCTGTTTGGCCATGAAAGAGCAGAGCAATTTGCTTTTTCTACTACTTCTATTATGTAGTTATTAAATGCACTGGGTGCTTTATGCTTTAGATAAGGGATGAAAGTCATTTTACCATCCAAGAATATCAATGAACAGTTACAGGTCATGACCACCGCAGATAGGAGTGGATGCATGCAGGGTTTAGAGGATCCTAAACAGTTTTCAAGTAACAACTCATATAATGTGTTTCCACTTAATCAATCATATTCATATTTAAACTTCCTCTTCTAAAACTACGTTGTGAAAGTCACTTATCTGGTGATTGTCTCCATGGGTTTATTACACATGTGATGGGATGTGATGTCGTTCTCACTGTACCTCTTCAATGGTCTTCTCTGTGGCCGGAGGGATGATGTTGACGTGCTGGCGAGGGATGTTCTCCGGAAACTTCTCCAGGATCTTGTTATGAGCGTCAGGTGGCGTCTCGTGGTGACCTGAGCGAGAGAAACATATCATACCTTATCAAAAGAGGGGAACATAGTAGAGCGCAAGAAAAGTGGGAAGATACTTATTAAGTATGTGTTTAAATACAATGTGTGTATACAAAATAATTATACACAATACACACACATATATTATGTAAACACACACTTTTATTCTAGTTTTTAGCAAACAGATCCCTTTTGCATTCGCGCTTTTCCCTACAACATGAAGATGCTTTGAGACTTTGTTACTGTAAAGTTTGTTCAACACAAGCACAGCGTCTCCACTAGAGGGCGTGATGGACACACACACACACACACACATCTCTGCTGGAGTGTGTACCTATCAGCAGCAGAGAGTTCCTCATGAAGTTGATGCGGTTCCTCTCTCTCAGCGCTGCGCTGAACTTCACTGTTGTGCTGGGAGTGATCACACACTCCTGCTCATCTTCCATGCTCGAGTCCTGGTTACTGGGACCCTCTAGCATGGGAAACGTCCTGCCACGGGGCTGAAACGCACACACACACACACGTTATGAGCATGCACGCACTAGAACAGCACTAGGGACTTTTCAGACCTAAATAAAAATGTAAAAATCTGTATAAAAAAAAAATAAATAAATAAACTATTATTGCAGCACTCACTGTAAATATTTTTCCAAAGTCCTACTTTATTTCCAACATTCCATTGCTTAACACTCTGAAAATGATATATGGGATAATGAAGTAGTCTAAGATTAAGAAAAAGACAAATCTGCTTTAAAACTCATGTTCTTAGAAATCATGTTCTTTGTATTCATATGGTTCTGAAAATCTCTCATGCCATTAACACACACACACACACACACACACACACACACACACACACACACACACACACACACACACACACACACACACACACACACACACACACACACACACACACACACACACACACACACACACACACACACACACACACACACACACACACACAAATAATCTTATTGTTCATAGTCTTTGTAGTCAGATCAAAATTTTTCCCTTTATGCCCAAAAATATATATATAAAAAAAAAGTTAAACATACTCATATAAAAAAAAAGTAATTGAAATGGCATTTTAGAATTGCATTTGAATTAATTTAATAAATATTAGACAGAAATAAGAGTCACAATGTTGACCTATATTTAGAAACCAAAGGCCTATTAAAAACTTCATTGAAGACAAAAAATATATGTAATTCATATATATATATATATATATATATATTCTAAAATCAATCTAAGCATGTAGTCCCATAAATGCATATTTGAGGTTTTTAATGGCACTCACCACAACAGTGACTCCATCATGCACCAGTGAGGGAGACGCATACAGACCAGTGGAGTGTTTCCCTACATATAACGTGGACCTGTCAGAACAACAGCCAAAAACAGTGAATTACTCAGAGCTTGTTTTCCAAAGTTACATTCTTTGCCTGCTAGGTTTTATACAATGGCTAATCTTTATTTATCCATGCACTAATACTGCATACTGAAAGTCTTTAGGATGATGACAACAACACTCCCAAAAAGAGATCCATATAGTAGAGTGAAGATTGAGCTTACTCCAGTTACTGTAATATGCACTATATGGACTGAAGTATCGAGACGCACGTCTTAAAGTCCCCCTGTGTTGAAAATAAAGCTTTTAATGTTGTTTATGTGTCTATGTGGCGTTTTTAATGTGCTTTAAGACAAACCATGTGTAAGTTCATAAGTCGACAGCATTGCTGAGTGTTTTCTCCTTTAAAACTGCAGTGAACCAAAGACAGTCTCAAAAACACGCTTTGAAATCGCTGGTGTTTCTGACGTCACAAACTACCTTGTAACCAATCAGATCAACGTGTGATCGTCAACCAGTGGATCTCTGAGCTGAGTGAGTGAGTGGAGGCGGGGCTCATTTGCATATTCATAGAACCATGCATACTAAATGAGGCAAGGGTATAGAGTTACATTCAAGCTAGTTTAAGGCATGATGAATTTTTTTCAAGTAAAAAAAGGTTTAAATATGTAATTTTGGTGATCAAAGATGAGTTTTAAGGGATATAATTGACTACAGGGGGACTTTAATTGTTGAATTCAGGTGTTTCGATCAGACCCATTGCCACAGGTGTAGATAATCAAGCACCTTTCCAAACATTTGTGAAGAAACTGGTCATTCTGAAGAGCTCATTGAATTCAAGCATGGCACTGTGATAAGATGCCACTTGTGCAATAAGTCAGTTCTTGAAATTTCAGCCAACTGTAAGTGGTATTATCGAAAAGTGGAAGTGTTTAGGAACGCAAAAGACCACATAAAGCCACAGAGCGAATCGGTCAATGAGTGCTGAGATGCATAGTGCGTGTGTGTGGGGGGGGGGGGTTGGATTGATAGCATTTCTTCATGTCAGATACAGATAATGCAATCTTGAGTATCTGCCAATACTGATGCCAATCTGATTTAGGGGTGGGCGATATAGCCTCAAAATGATATCACGATATTTCAAGAATATTTGCGATAATGATATTTATGACGATATAGAAAAAAAAGTTGACAATTTTTTTTATTACATTTATCTCACCTAAATGTTTGCTCACTCGTGTTTTTACAATTGGGTAATTTTGTTTTTAAGATTTTACACAACACAAGGAAGCTTGATTTCAATCTTTGAATTAAATTGAAAAAAGTAGCAAAAAATATATACAAAATAATAAAGATACAAATAAAGAGAAAAGTTTTTGGGTAGGTCTAACACTAGTATTCAGAAATGCTACAGAAACTGAATAAGGTAATCAAATGTAAAATAACACTGATAGTCCTGAGTCCTGACTAAATTAAATACATAGGATATTAATTCTGATTCCTTACAATGAAAGCTATCTTTTGTAGTTTTGACTAACTTACAACATTAATGACAGACATATGGTTGCTGTCACTTTTAGAGCTAGTGCCCGGATCCATTACTGTTTTCATGATACTGACTGTCACACTGTCACACGCGTTTTATGCTTATTTCAGACATAACCGACTGTTTATGAATATACTAACCATGACAGGCATTTTTATACAATTTTGCGTGTTTTCCCCCCCGTTAAAGCGATATAATCCGCGAAAAATAACTTTTGTTACTCGCGAGCTGTTTGTGAGACGGCTTTACTGTATGTATGCACGCAGAGTAAACAGAGCGCGCGAGAGTACTTAATAGTTTAAAATCGCAAATGTTTAAACTGATAAGACTTAAAAAGAAGTAAAAATGGTCAGCTTTAGTTACGATGCAAGTAACCGTCATGTCCTGACTGCTAAACACGAGTGTTGTATCGACGCTTGACTTGTGCAGCCCATTTTGAGAGCGAGAGAGAGAAGACGCGGCGCCGCTGAACACTCACCCGGTTGGTAAAATTGCGTCTTGGAGAAAGTTTTTAAATTATTGATTTGATCGTCATTGGAGGCTGACTTGCTGCTCTCGCGCTCAGACAGCTGTTGTTTTTGTGCGTGCTAGGGAACGTAATGTGCCATATGTCATTGCCTTGCTATATCAGTGATATCGCGATATGATGCTTTTTTATCATGTAAAAATTTATACCGGTATTATCGTGGACGGTATGATATGGCACAGCCCTAATCTGATTAAATAAATAAATGAAATAAGTGTGAGTGTAGACCTCTTACTGCAACAAATTGTGTATCAAGAGCATTCTTAAAACCTTATGAACAATACATTTGTGATTTGTGTATTACTACAATTTCCAGAATCAGTTCTTCCCCACACTTCTTAAAAGACAGACAGGATGTGGCTTAGATATCGGAGACGCAACATGCAAGTCTAATCATGTCAGCTCAGCAAGAACCAAATTTGAGTAAAATGTGGTTTCGCAAGTAAACATTAAAGAAAAGCAAGAGGTTGCATGACATGACATGACCAACACTGTCGATAAGGTTAAAACTATTTGGTTACTCTTTATTTTAAAGTGTCATTGTTACAGTGTACTACATGGTTAACTACATGCACTTACTATAGGGGTTAGGGTTTGGATGAGGGTTAGTTGAATGTAATTATGCATAATTTACTATGGTAAGTAAGTACATGTAACATATGTAACAAGGACACTGTAAAATAAAGTGTTACCACATATTTTTGTGGAAATGAAGCAAATAAAAACAAAAACATAGTACTTGATCTTATCTTACAGGAGTTTATCTTTGGTTTTCTTCTCGCGGGGAAACGGATACGTCCACTGTGTGATGCGGCCCACCTCTCCCGACATGAAGGTGAGATAACGCAGAGTTTCGACGGCCACGTTGGTGTGTGCGACCTTGCGAAGGCCCTCGCGCTGCCAGATGTAGATGGCCACCACTGGAGAGTTATAGTTCTGGACCCACTGCACGTCCCCGGACTCACTGTCCACCGTCACCACCAGCCCGTCCCCGTTGGACACGAAGTGGGCCATGTCTGGAAGAACACAGGAAGAACAGTGTAATGTGGAAGAGATCTGAAAGGGTTTCCAGACTGCCACTGACGGATGCTCACTGTATTTGGTGTCGTCGTCTGGAAGGGTGTAGGCGTAGTCGGAGTAAGTGGCGTTCCAGCGAAGCTCTCGGCTCTTGGTGTCGTACATCGTGATTGTGTATTCTGAGGAACAACACAATCAGTGGATCAGCAAAGCACAAATCTTTGGGCCCGATCATACACTCGACTAGGCGCGCGCAAGTGTGTTTTGCTAGTTTCAGCCCGACGCACTTTTCATTTTTCACGTCATCTAAAACTCTCTTACTTATCTTATACTTTATATATTTTACTGTTAATACTATAGTGAGTACATGATCAACAAGGACACTGTAAAATAGTGTTTCCACTCTGTTTATATGTACTACCCCACATTTTGCAATCTGATTCACATATTCGTTTACATGTGCATTACATGAACAAATGTGCAGTCGCCGTGATTTTGCCAAATGCAACTTGTTCCTGGATCAACATATTTAGTTCTTGTCTGAGATTTAGTCATAATGTAAAAGATGTTATTACTCCTCTATTCATAATAGACGTGAACTATATTTTAATCAGTAAATATTCTGAAATATGAAATGCAATATACAGCATATAAATCATTATTTATTTGTGCACTGATTCAAATGTTTATTTAATTTCTTAAAACATCCTTAAGCAAGTTTGTTTATCTTTCAAATCAATTCAATACCATGATAAAAACTTTAAAACAGTTATTGTAATCTGAAAAATGTATGCCGTCACTTGTCAGTATTAGGGGTGTAACAATATATCGTGTCACAATATATCGCAATACAAAAATGCAAAAATATGTATCGTGGATAGTGACAACATGTATTGTGTATAGTTCACCCAAAATTAAAATTACTGTGAAAAGAATTCAAGTTTTCAGAGTTTTAGTGTCAGTAGTACTACATTAAACTACTATATATAATGTTGAATATAATGTATAATAATGCAATATTTGTGGGTCCTGATAATGCCAAATGTTACCAGTAAAAAGTGGCCTACGTTATTTTAAATATATCTAGTCAGTGAAAGAGTGCAAGCATATTCATCTAAAATAATTCAGTGTTTTCATCTTCAGAATCATGAATATTGTTATTCTGGTGTCTCTATTGTCCTGTGCTTTGGGTTTCCAGCAACAAGTCCAAGACTATTCACTTACACACACAATGTAATATCATTAATTTAACATTTTAATCAACAGAACACTTTTTGTTAAACTTTTATCAAATGTCTTGGAGTATCGCAATAATATCGTATCGTGAGTTCAGTATCGTGATATGAATCGAATCGTGACATGAGGGGATCGTTACACCGCTAGTTTCACATTTCACTTGGAAGCGCTACTACTCCTAAAGTGTTTTTTGTTCTTCCTGCTCATGTAGACGAACAAACAGAGCTGATCTGAAGCTGAAACTGAGAACGAGGCCCAGGTCAGGTACAGGTCCAGGTCCAGGTCTCACCTGTGCGTCCGAGGTACAGCAGAGATGAAGATGGACAGAACATCTCAGCGTAAGAGGAGGTCAGCGTTTGCTGTTTCTCACCGGTCAGCAGATCCACAACATACCACACGTCCTGCTTCTTACCTACACACACACACACACACACACACATCTCATGCTCAAACCTTCATATACTTCATACAGTTATTCATGTTTCAAATTCAATTCAAGATCAGCTCTGTCATTCTCATTCCGTTTGCAAAAAAACAGATGTGTAATAATTTCTTAATGCCTTAAATAAGCTTGAATGTAACTCGATACCCTTGCCTCATTTAATATACATGGTTCTATGAATATGCAAATGAGCCCCGCCTCTAACTAAATAAATAACTTTTTTTTTTTTTTTACAGAAATGAACCATCACTGAGCTTACTTAAGCTGTACTGTGACGCTATTTTCTTCTGGAAACAAACTTTGTTGCATTATTTTCCTGTAATCTCTGTAAAAGCTGCTTTGAAACAATCTGTATTGTAAAAAGCGCTATTTAAATAAAGGTGACTTGACTTGACACCAGCTCAGAATAACTGATCCACTCGCTCAACTTTACCGTAGCAAATGCTGGCAAGTGGAAATATTGCTTTAATTCATAAAAATATGTTTAAACTAGAAATTAATTGAGAAAAACAGGCGATTTCAAAGCGTGTTTTTGAGACTGTCTTTGGTTCACTGCAGTTTTAAGGAGAAAATACTCAGCGATGGTGTCGACTTATGAATTTACACATGGTTTGTCTTAAAAAAAAAAGACATATGAACAACATTAAAAAGCTTGATTTTCACCACAACGGGACTTTCGATCACACTAGCCTCATGTTAACATGTAAAATACCTTTGAAAACGTTTATTCTGGTGCATATCTTGATTATTATCTTTTGTGTTAATCAACAGCATGCCACAGATGCTGTATATAAAGATCAACTGTACTGATCCTTTAAAGAATGGAGTTGGAAAAATTAGATGGCTTGATGACATCGTCTGAAAGGAAAAGTTCATAATTTTCATAATTTTGCACCAACGAACAGCAAAGCCAGGAATAAAACACACTAATATACAAGAACTACTGAATAAAATGGAAAGAGAAGCGGCCATTTACATATTCAGTGCATGCTTTTCCCATGTGCTCGTTCTTTTCCCCCGTTTCATTTAGCCTTTTATCATCTTAGAGATCAAAAGTCCAAAGATAACTGATGCATCGTGGGTAAATGTTCTCGTCAGGATGTGTAAACACACATCAGCACGTCAGATCAAACACACCACATGTTTATCTCTGGGAAGAAGTGTGGTTTTGAGTCAAACAGAGCTATTTCCTGTGATATTCAACAACATTTGAGACAACTTCAACGTTAATGTTTGAACCATTAATAAATCTAATTAGGAGAGATTAACAAGTAAACGGGATTAAGATACTGTCTGATTTAATCAGTGTTTGGCCTGCTTCTTTGGGCTGGGCGCGTGTCATTATAGATGTGTCTGTGCCTTGTGATTACGCACTCTTGGTGGTTCAGAAAGGGTGGCACAGAGAGACGTCTTATTGTGGTGTTTGCAGTGAGATTATGAAGCAATCCCACAGTGCCCACCCATCCACAGGGAGGCCGTTAGGAGAGACCAGTTCCTCAAACGTGTGACACTCCTGCTAGTCATGTCGAATCAACGTTTAAAGTCCCCCTGTAGTCGATCATTTTATCCCTTAAAACTCATCTTTGATCACCAAAATTACATATTTAAACCTTTTCCTTTGAATGTAACTCGACACCCTTGCCTCATTTAGTATACGCGGTTCTATGAATATGCAAATTAGCCCCGCCTCCGCTCACTCAGTTCAGAGATCCACTGGTTGACGATCACACGTTGATCTGATCGGTTACAAGGTAGTTTGTGACGTCAGAAACACCAGCGATTTCAAAGCGTGTTTTTGAGACTGTCTTTGGTTCACTGCAGTTTTAAAGTAGTTCACTTCAGAATTAAAATTTCCTGATAATTTACTCTCCCTCATGTCATCCAAGATGTTCATGTCTTTCTTTCTTCAGTGGAAAAGATATTAAGGTTTTTGAGGAAAACGTTCCAGGATTTTTCTCCATATAGTGACTTCAATGGGGTCCAACGGGTTGAAGGTCCAAATGTGAGTTTCAGTGCAGCTTCAAAGTCTCGACACGATCCCAGCCGAGGAATAAGAGTCTTATCTAGACAAACCATCCGCCATTTTATAACAAAAATAAACATTTATATACTTTTTAACCACAAATGCTCGTCTTGCACGTCCACAACGTCACGCATTACGTAATCAGGTTGAAAGGTCACGCGTGTTCCGGTTTAAAAACGTAGGTTGAAAAACTCCATCTCATTTTCTCCTCCAACGACAAAATCGTTTTACCTTTTATTTATTTTATTTTTTTGTAAATGGGTTTTGATTTGGTCTTTGAAACTCACATTTGGACCTTCAACCTGTTGGACCCCATTGAAGTCACTATATGGAGAAAAATCCTGGAACGTTTTCCTCAAAAACCTTCATTTCTTTTCCACTGAAGAAAGAAAGACATGAACATCTTGGATGACGTGGCGGAGAGTAAATTATCAGGACATTTTAATTCTGAAGTGAACTACTCCTTTAAGGAGAAAACACTCAGCAATACTGTCGACTTATGAATTCACACATGGTTTGTCTTAAAGCATATTAAAAACACCACATAAACAACATTAAAAGCTTGATATTCACCACAGGGGGACTTTAATATCCAGTGATTAATATCTCTAGTCCTAACTACAAGCTATAGTAATAGTAATGCTTGACTTAGCAAATACCAGTGACAAAACCAAACTGAACTGAGGTTGAGCATAGGGCCAGAATAAGAGTAACAGGAGGAGTCTCTCACCCATGTACAAGATGCCATCAGAACTGCGGCAGGGCGACGCCTGGACCAGCTCAGGAATGGTGAACGGCAGTTTCTGCAACACACACACACACACATTACATATGATAAGCAACTTTTTCTTTCAGCAAAAGCAGTCTACTCATTTAGTGTGGGTGCTACTATTGCCACTGACCTCAGATGTCTCACTTTTAAAATGATATTGCTCATTTCTAAAACTATCATTACTAAAAATATCACCGTTAGCTTCCAGAGAAAGAGGAAGTCCTTCAAGAGAAACGGAAAGAAGTTGTCTCTCACCGTCAGACCCTCGTTGTTCTTTCCTCCGAGAGAGTAGAGACTGCCATCGTTGGGGTCCGGGAGGAACGCAGGCCTGTGAAACAACAGCAAACACTTTTCATATCAGATAGGATTTATATCCTGTAAAAAAATAAATAAACTGTATCTGTATCTACTAGATATAATGCATGAACAAATTACTTGTATGAATGATGTTATTTATGATATATTCTCTATAGGGATGCACCAATATGAACATTTTGGCCGTTACCGATAATCGATAATTATTTATATTTGAAAGCCGATAACCGATAATTTATTTATATCTGAAAGCCGATAACCGATAATTATTTATATCTGAAAGCCAATAACCGATAATTATTTATATCTGAAAGCCGATAACCGATATATATTTATATTTGAAAGGCGATAACCGATAATTATTTATATTTGAAAGCCGATAACCGATAATTATTTATATCTGAAAGCCGATAACCGATAATTATTTATATTTGAAAGGCGATAACCGATATATATTTATATTTGAAAGGCGATAACCGATAATCCTTTATATTTGAAAGTCAATGACCTATAATTATTTATATTTGAAAGGCGATAACCGATAATTATTTATATTTGAAAGCCGATAACCGATAATTATTTATATCTGAAAGCCGATAACCGATAATTATTTATATTTGAAAGGCGATAACCGATATATATTTATATTTGAAAGGCGATAACCGATAATTATTTATATTTGAAAGGCGATAACTGATAATTATTTATATCTGAAAGCCTATAACCGATGTATATTTATATTTGAAAGCCGATAACCGATAATTATTTATATCTGAAAGCCGATAACCGATAATCCTTTATATTTGAAAGCCAATGACCTATAATTATTTATATTTGAAAGCCGATAACCGATAATTATTTATATCTGAAAGCCGATAACTGATATATATTTATATTTGAAAGCCGATAACCGATATATATTGGCAGATAAATATAAATATAAATTTTTATACAGTTTTTGAGAGCCTGATTACAAGAACCAAAGTCTCACCATTAAAATCCATGTCCCAAACACACAATTATGAGAAAGTGATGTTCTCATTATAATTTTATGTAGCCGATATTACAGACTTGCACTGCACGTTGCACTTTACTGTATTTTCCTTTCAATCATATTTCAAGCAATTTAAAACCATCATGTTGAACAGTGCGCTTCTAAAGTGTCTAAGTAATCCATTAATTATCTTCTTTAATATATCAAAATTTTCTTATCGGGTCGATAACGATAACATTAAAAATCAACAAATATCGGCCGATGCCGATATGGTGACCGATATATCGTGCATCCCTAATTTTGCATAAAGCTAATGTTAATGAAAGACTCAAATTGGTCACTATAAACTGTCATTGTATGGACAAGAACTGTGTAAAAAATACAGGTTTGGAGGATTATAATGATCCACATGCACAACCGCTCAGGTATAGGTGAAAGAAAGCTTACTCTGACACGTGCGTCGGGACTTGCAAAACAGGATCTGCATTGGGAATGAGAGACATTTCGGTTAAGAGATATAAACTTTATCACAGGCAAATGAAGGGATGAGCAAACATGAAGACAATTCAAAGCAAACTAAGTGTTGGGTGTCAAACCTAACAGAGATTAATCCATTCACATAAATGAATCCATTAGCACTTTCTCCTCCCAGTATCTACTCTATTATATAAGAACTTCATATAAACAACAATTCTATTTTATTATCACACATATTTTAGAAAGTAATCAAACCCATCAAATAACACAAATGGAAAAATGACAAGGCTCTGGAATCACAGTTTAGTTAAACTCTCAAACAACTTCACAATGTGCATCGCCAAACCTCACTGGTTTAAATCAGCCAATGGCCACCCAGTAAAAAACAAACTAAAAAAACAAACAAACCTGTGTCTGTTGACCACTAGATATAACGCATGAACAAATGATTGGTAAAAATGATTGATATAGAGCTCAAGTGATACAGGTGTGTGTTTATTAACTATTTTACAGTAGCTATGTTTCCATCCACCTATTTTTATGCACATTTTGGGAGATTGCGTTAAAAACACCGTATGGAAACGCAAAGATTTGCATAAATTGTGCATAAAACCTTACGTGCTCAACTGAGGCGGATAAACGTTTCATCCGATAAGACGTGCATAAACTACGATCATGGAAACACATTTACCGAACAAATCTCTTGATGCACAGCAAAAAAAAACTCATCAGAGGCTGTGATTGGATAACTGGAGTAGCCAGCGGACCAATGGCATCGCAGCGTCTCAAATGTTCGTTTGTTGGTTCAGAAAAGGCGGAGTCAAAATGTGTGATCAGAATGATTTGGTTTAATTCCTGTCTCACACGATTGCGTTCCCGAACATTCGAACGCAAGAGAACATGACAGCGTTTATTGCGTTTTATTCAGTCATTACGTCGTTTACGATGGAGGAAAAAAGAGCCACAGTTTCTTCCTTGATTGCAGCAACTTCTGTTTTTATTACAGATATTTTGTGCCAATTTCCAAGGAAGTGGTGATTTTGTTCTCTTGAACACATGAGAAGGAAACACTACTTTTGTGCGATATTCCAATTTTGTACGATATATCGGCCAACATATCGGTATCAATAAAAAACTAATTTGTCCGATATATTAAAGCCGATAAATAATGTATTCTTTCCTTCAGCTGAGACACTTCAGATGCGCACTGTTCAACATTATGAATTGCTTGAAATATGATTGAAAATACAGTTAAGTGTAACACAAGTCTGTCATATCGGCTACATAAAATTATCATGAGAACATCATTAATTGTGTGTTTTGGACATGGATTTTAATGGTGAGACTTTTGTTTTTGTAATCAGGCTCTCAAAAATTATACAAAAATTTGGATTTAGATTTATCGGCCAATATATCGGTTATCGGCTTTCAAATATAAAGAATTATCGGTTATCGGAAAAAATTTGCATATCGGTACATCCCTAGTTAAACTCAAACCTTTGGATGGAAACACAGCTACAGACTTCAAATATAGTAAATTATATTACATTTTTGGAGCAAAAACTCTATATGAAACAGACAAAACAGTAAAAATAAAACTCCTGGATGCTGATTGGTCAGTGCCGATTTCTAACGCTAACATAGTAACCTTTAGTAAAACGATCAAGGTCTTGAATGTCTCCTGTGTGTTGGCAATATAAAAGTGCCGGTAACACTTTATTTTAAGTTGTCATTGTTACAGTGTAATTATATATTTAAGTACTGAGTAATATTAATTAACTACATGTACTTACTATAGGGTTAGGGTAGGATTAGGGTTTGGTTGCGGGTTAGTTGCATGTAATTATACATAATTTACTGTTATTACTATGGTACATGTAGTATAAGTATATAAGTACATGTAACAAATGTAACAAGGACATTGTAAAATAAAGCGTAACCAAAGTGTCTAGCACTCATCTGAGAGCCGGACCACAATGACAACGCACTTAAACACAGACTATCAGGTCCGACTGCACACTGTGTGTGTGTGTGTGTGTGTGTGTTTGTAGAGCAACGGCCTGCGTGTTTGACTGGCTCAGCCTGTGCATCAGGTTTCTGAGAGACAACAGGATCAAATGCATGTGAATATTGAAAAGTAGGGCCAGTAATGGAAGATTCCACTCAATGCATGTTAATAAACACAGCAGAACATGCATTAAACCTTCATGTGCTGTTTTTCAAGAGGAAATGAGCTGAGCAGACGTGCCTGGCCTTGATGACACACACAGTTTGTGCACGGAGGAGTTTCAAAATATTATTGCGTAAGGAAACCTGCTTTCATTCCAGCTGCATGCTGGGAAAACCCAGAATACCACCTCGTGTCATAAATGCAGTGAAAACAATTGCTTAATGCTTTTAATATTTCCCTCGACAGATATAACAATTCAAATAGCAAGTCAAAGTGAAAACTGCTTAAGTTCGCCAAATTCTCATCGTATTCTTCATGGTATATGAATGGAAAAGTGAATTTTCAATAGCTTTTTTTTCTTCTTGCATTCACTAAATGGTTCTGTAATGTGTCAGAGTGCTTATAAAGTACAAATATTGCATTTAGTCTTTAAATTAATATGAGGTCCTATATAAAATAATTTGGAAAAGTATTGTGTAAAATAGTTTAAAGTGTTGAAAATGAAAATGCGGTAATTTTTTCCCAAACCCATGAGACTTCCGTTCATCTTCAGGACACAAATGAAAATATTCTTTAAAAAATTTTTTTTTCCACATGAGATCGTAAAAGTAATCCATATGAATCAACTGCAAGTATTTTGAAGAGAAGCGATTTATATACAGTATATGATGAACAGATTGAATGCATGCTCTTATTCACTGTGATCAGCACACACACACACACACACACACACACACACACACACAGATCTTTAAATGTGGTCAAACACAGAAGCTCAACCGTGCGTTACATGCAAAAACAAACCCGAACTGGTTTTTGTGGAAGCTTAGGTGTGTTTGTGTGAGACGCGAGAGCAAACCTCACTGGTTTACAAACCTTATTTAATGTGCTCTATGTGTGACTGTCAATCAATGTTTATATATATATATATATATATATATATACATATATATGATCAAAAGCCCAAATTTTATCTGTTCATCATATAAAGTGATCGTGTCTCTTCAGAAAACTTGGATTAAACTGCTCGATTCATATGGATTACTTTTACAATGTCTTCTTAATATGTGAAAGTTTTGGTTGCATGAGACTTTCAGTGGAGAGACAGAAATCTCTCAGGTTTCAATTAAGAAAAAAAAAATATTCATTTATGTTTCGAAGAAGAACAAAAGTCTTATGGGTTTGGAAAGACAAGAGTGCATTTTCACCAATCAATGCGCTTGAAAGCTGAAAACCTTTGATTAGACCTTCCATAATACTTTAAAAGTATAATAAACTGGTGTGTTTCGCAGTAAAATCATATTCTGATTTACATATCCTGGTTGTTTTCTTTATTTTATAAAAAGCACAATGTTTTGTCAGTGTTCACAAATAAAAATAAACAGACATTTTACAGTTTCGAATGAAGTCTCACTCATGTCTGTATGACCATAAATGACGGAGTATTTTAAGTTGTTTCCACTGTTATAATGTGCTTTCTTTGCACATCTGCCATTGACACCGCATGTTAATGAACTCTCACGCTCAAAGAAAACAGCACAGGCTGAGTCAAGCGTGGCCTTTAAGTCAAAGACGTTGAGAAACACTGCAAACAATAGTGCTGGTGTTTCACTTTCACTGTGATCTGAGCTCATGATCGACCTGCGTTTACAGGTGCTGTCTGTAACCTTTTCACCCTACTAAAGCATAAAATATGCTTGCATATATTGAGGAAACATAAGTTCACATACTCGTTTCTCTGGAAAACACTTCTACAGCCGGTTATTTTACTGTGAAATGTGCGTTTCCAGGCTGGAATGTTTGTTATTGTTTCGGTCTGTGATATTGCATGTTGCCAATTTGCACATTTTCGTTGTCCATTGCATTCGTTCCTGTTGCGTGAGCTCAAACTGGCGACCCGTGTGAGCAAAGAGTCTGTGGAGGCGGGGAAATAACGATCTCCGATATTGTGAATTTGGACTGCAGTACCTATTTCCACCACTAGTTGTCAATCTTACAGACTGCACCTTTAAAACTAACGCGTATGAGATTATGCGTACCTTCTTTTAGGGTCCACTTGATGGTTCCAGATCTCTTGCTGACGGCGTGAAAGTTCCCGTCCAGCGTGGACACGAAGAGCAGACTCTCGGGCACTAACACCGTACTGCTGACGCAGGAGCCCTGCACACACACAATCACTTTTCTTATTCTTTACAACTTTCTTAAAAACAGTAGTGGCCAAAAGTGATGTCTGGGCTAGGAGATCGACATCTACACCCTTAATTCACATATTACTAAACATCTGTTGAAGATTTTGTAAGCATATTGCGTAGATGTGCTTGAAGTCAATGGTTTTATCTGTGGTGATAATGCATTAAAACATCATTTTTGGGCCAGGCTGTCATACAAAGTAGTTATGAACACATGCAAAAAAACACAAGAGAGAACCAATGGAATATTAATAACTCATTATGTATGAGTTTTTTTTAGTTTATGTGCATAGCAAAATAAAACCTGCAGCTGTAGTTTGCCTTATTTGCCAAATAATATTGTCAGAAAAACAAGTTTAGGGTTTTGTTCTTCTCTCATATTTAAAATATTTGACAAAATTGAAAATATTTTCCTCATATTTTGATGGTTTAACCAAACTGGTAAGGGTCATTAAAAACAAATATCACTTTTGGCCACTGTAGGTAGTAGAAATACTTCTCAAATATGTGTAAGTAAATGTGTTTTAAACCGTTTTACGTCAGAGCCGGATGTCGGATTCACAACATGTGTGGCCAGACATATTTTTTTCACAAATAGAAAACATGAATAAAAAGGAAGTAAACACTCAAACCCACAGTAATCGAGTAAGTTTGGGAATCACAGTTTCTCATAGACCAGATAACACCACTTATAAATACAGTATAAAGTGAACATGACACTGTAAACTACAGGCATTTAACACAGGCTATACTTATATAAGATCATCTGGCAGCTGGATTTTATGAAGTTTGCTGGCATTAAAACGCCAATTATTGGCTGATGTTGATCATTAAAAAATATCTGCCTTGGAAACAGATCAGTCGCCCACTACTTCTGTGTATTCAGCCGTCTGAAGCCTAAAATAAACATGATTTGGCTGAAAACATATTATACTTCTGCTGGATGTCCGATGGAAGAAAGCACTAAAAGCTCTGCATTGTTTCATGAAACGCAGTGAGAGAACTGGAGAAAACACTGAACATCCGAACTGACAAGGAACAAGGAACTGAACATCTGACTAATTAAAGCTGGGGATTAAAAATTATTACCGGTTTGACGATAAACTACTATGAAACTCATGGCATTTATTGTTTTTGTATTTGAATTTGCTGCGATTAATTTACTGCGTCAAAGCATTTAAAAAATAATAATTCACTCAAATTGATTAAACATTTTTAAATAGACTTCAGCAATTAACATTTTGTCGAAACCTCTAGTAAATTACACGTTATTTTTAGGGGATGCGCGATATATCGGCCACCATATCGGTATCGGTACCGATATATGTTTATTTATATTGTTATCGTTATCGGCCTGATAAGAAAATTTGTCCGATATATTAAAGCCGATAAATAATGTATTATTTCCTTCAGCTGAGATGCTTCAGATGCGCACTGTTCAACATGATGGTTTTGAATTGCTTGAAATATGATTGAAATCACTTGAAATCAGTGCAACAGTCTGTCATATCGGCTACATAAAATTATATTGAGAACATCATTATAATTGTGTGTTTGGGACATGGATTTTCATGGTGAGACTTTTGTTTTTGTAATCAGGTTAAAATTATATGAAAATTTATCGGATTTATCGGCCAATATATCGGTTATCGGCTTTCAAATATAAAGAATTATCGGTTATCGGTATCGGCCCAAAGTTTTTATATCGGCGCATCCCTACATTAAGCATTATTGTTTTTGTATTTTTATTCACTGCGATGTGAAAAACTAGCAGTAGGGGTGTGTTATGAATCATTCATTAAAAAAATTATTATATATATTTTTTAAATAATTAACTCACATTCACATTGATCGGCCGATATATGATCATTTATAACGTTAACGTTATCGGCCCGATAAGAAAATTTGTCCGATATATTAAAGCTGATAAATATTGTATTATTTCCTTCAGCTGAGATGCTTCAGATGCGCACTGTTCAACATGATGGTTTTGAATTGCTTGAAATATGATTGAAATCACTTCAATAAAGGAAAATACAGTAAAGTGCAACAGTCTGTCATATCGGCTACATAAAATTATATTGAGAACATCATTATAATTGTGTGTTTGGGACATGGATTTTAATGGTGAGACTTTTGTTTTTGTAATCAGGTTAAAATTATATGAAAATCTGGATTTAGATTTATCGGCCAATATATCGGTTATTGGTTTTAAAATATAAAGAATTATCGGTTATCGGGCAAAATTTTCATATCGGCGCATCCCTTCATTAAGTATTATTGTTTTTGTATTTTTATGTACTGCGATGTGAAAAACTAGTTATGTTATGGGTTATGAATCATTCATTCCAATTTTTTTAATATTTTTTTTAAATAATTAGGCCTAACTCAAATTGACGTCAACAATGAACATTTTGTCAGAACCTTGTTCTTTAGTTGGTGGGAGAATCGTGATCTCTATTTGAAACAAAACAATCGTGATTCTCCATTCACCCAGAATCGTGCAGCTCTAATCTGAGCAGAAACTTTTATCCAAAAGCGACACACACTGCGTTGAAATTGTGATGAAAGTTATACATTTTTATCAGTTCATGAATCAAATCCAAGACCTTGGCATAGCTAGCGCCGTGAATACCAACGATCTCTTTCCCTTTTTCTTTTTTAAAGTGTAACTTGATACTTGAATCCAAAAGTTGCTTCAAACAACACCCAGTATTTGTAGATTTAAAAGAAACGCTTGAAACGAGGAGAGAAACGCACAGTGATCACTCCCGGCCTGAAGCTAAACCTGACCTCTAGACAGACAGTTGTTCAATAAACACACAACCCGTTCACCTAGAGAAACTAGTCTGACTCTGGTGTGGCTTTCATTAAACAAAGAGACTTCGTGACACACACACACACACACACACACACACACACACACGCACACACTCTACACATTGCACTGGACCACGTGCTGACAATGTGTTTTAGTGGCTTGAATCGGACGGTTAGCGAGTGCAAACATTGCACAGCTGTGAGATCTCTCACGACCTCACATGGACTCGATCACCATCGAAACACAGCCACACACACTCTTGGTTTCAGGAGAGAACAGAAAACATCTGCTGAAACACTGACACACACACACACACAATCATCATCACACTGCAAACGTTCTCAGAGATACTTTAGCATGACACGAAACTCAACGGGATACATGTGCATTACTCCTCAGTGTCGTCTACTTACTATAACGCACTTCATGAATAAATATTGTTGGGCATTAGGTCACAGGTTAGGCTCCGCCCACAAAACACATGGTCTAAAGTAATGAACTATCAAGTGTGAAAACACTTATTTGTGTATTTAAGTGTGTGATTAGCAGGTCCACCCAATCTCTCTCACACTTCCACATCCTCTTTCTCCAACGGCACAGCAGAAGAGGGAAATATCAGACACTATTTTAATAGAGATTGCAACATGTGCAATATATTAAAGATGACTGACACATACTGCTACTGGGCTCGGCCATATCAGTATCGGCCGTTATATCGTTATCGGCCCGATAAAAAAATTTGTCCGATATATTAAAGCCGATAAATAATGTATTATTTCCTTCAGCTGAGACACTTCAGATGCGCACTGTTCAACATGATGGTTTTGAATCGCTTGAAATATGATTGAAATCACTTCAATAAAGGAAAATACAGTTAAGTGTGTAATATCGGCTAAATAAAATTATAATAAAAACATTATAATTGTGTGATTGGGATATGGATTTTAATGGGGAGACTTTTGTTTTTGTAATGAGGCTCTCAAAAATTATATAAAAATTTGGATTTAGATTTATCGGCCAATATATCGGTTATCGGCTTTCAAATATAAAGAATTATCGGTTATCGGTTTCGGCCTAAATTTTCGTATCGGTGCATCCATGATAAAAATAATAGTCATTGCAGATTATTTGTGTCTATAACAACAGCTGACAGAGTGTATAATGAGTGTATATAATGCATAAAATGTACAACACACATTTATTTTATCAGCACAGCCGCTCTATTGTAGTATTACTAGTTATTTAGGATGTTAGCACTATTATAAAAAGCTTGAACACCGTTGGCGTAGTGATTTAATTGCACGCATTTCTGAAAACGCGTACAAGATGGCGGCGTTTATCGGTGAATCCGATATTACAAAACCGATACCCAATTAAATATCGGTAAAACCGATTATCGGTTGATTTTTAGGAAGTTTAAAAGTGTGTTGTGGAAAAGCTTACAATATGTTAGCACTATTTGTTTTGTTCTCTCCAATGAATTATTCTCATTTGAAAGTCAATTAGATAAAAGTGTCTGCACAATTAGTGAATGTATACTTATGTTTAAATGCACATTTCTTTAGCTTTCAAATGGGGCATTTTAAGATGATATTTTGGGGAAAGATGTTAAATGCAGAAAACAAATGTTTTTTTTTCTTAGATAATCAACATTATTTGATATCAAATAATGTTAATTATCTAAGAAAAAAAAAACATGGACGGCCTTTCATTCTAGACAGCAAAACAGATCAACAATAGCGTGATAATTAATACTGAATATGTGTTGAATGTCAATAACATTCTACAACTGTGATGATAAGAGATCTACATCTATCACACACACTTCCTGTGAGCTACAAGTCCACACACACACACACACATGATCGGAGGAACGTCAGGAGAATTAAACTAGACGTTATGCTGAAGCTAACACGGATGCAATCAATAAACTTACAGTCCTTACACTGTATAAAGGTCCAAATTTTGATTAAACCATCAAAATATGAGGGAAATATTTTCTATTTTGTAAAATATTTTAAATATAAATCATATAAAACGTCATTTTCACAACTTAAATTTGTTTCATGAAGTCTTGTTTTCATTCCTGTTAAAAAAAATCAAATAAAGCATTTTAATAAATAGGCTAAACGTTAATAAAGGGATATGTGAGCAGACTGAGAGTTGTACGGTATGTAAAATGTCATGCATTTATTAAATATTCCTGGATTATGTTGATCATAGGCACAATGGAGAAAGTCTTTATCTTTATCACTGATGTCTGAGGATCTCAGTTATCAGATCGAGGTGAAGACTGAAGAACTGTAAATAAATAAATAGTTTAAAATGTTTAAAATAATGTTATATTGTTTGATATACTTTATTCATAACTCGCACATCATAACAGCTGTTATACATGTCATTTTTTTGTATGTATAGGCATTATTATCTTTTTTATTGGTCTTCACTGCCAGTCTTCACCAAAATTGCGTAAATCTACTGTGATGTTTAGTAAATATCGACCGATATTGATTTTTTATGACCGATATCATAAAAAAATGACCGATATGATAGAATTATTTGCATGTTTATGTGCCTGATAACAGATAGGCCTATCTCATTTGTGCATTAACGGCTGTTATGTTAAATAAAGCTTATTAATTAAGAAAGGCAAGTTATTTTACCTATTGAACACCGTTGACGCAGTGATTTAATTACACGCAATTCTGAAAACGCCTACAAGATGGCGGCGTATATCCGATATTACAAAACCGACACCCAATTAAATATCGGTAAAACCGATTATCGGTTGATTTTCAGGAAGTTTAAAAGTGTGTTGTGGAAAAGCTTACAAAGGCTCAGGTCCAGCTCTTCACACCGTAGACAAAGGCACTCTTATCCATTGATAAAAAAGGATACTATAGTATAGGCTAGTGAAGCACAGACTCATGAAACACTCAAAACCTGACGATAACTCTCTCTTAGACACTAGTGATCGGGTCTAGTCTATCATATAAAGCTATTGTCCTGATGTTTCTGCTCAGATCACAGCATGCATATACTTTTGCATATCAGAAATATCTTCATTGTCCATAAAGTCACATTAAACAGCAGGCAAACATAGATCAGCCAATGTTCAATGAGACCCAAACTAACAAGCAAAAGACTAGACAGGGTCAGAGGTCAGATCAGCAGTGTTTAGACTCATGACTCCAGTAGTAATGAATACAGTAGTACAGAACTGATCCGAGATCAGTGAAACAGTGATGTTTACACACTCACCATCAGACTCCAGCATATGAGCGCAGATATAATCCACACCAGAGCCCTGCTACACACTCCCCACGCCATCATACACACATACAGAGACACGCGGAGTACACGGCTGATATCGGCTCGGTTTACGATCGTTCACTGTGTCATTGTAGCGTTACTAGTGAACAGACGGGTTCAATGCGTTTATCAACTCGCTTCCTCTTACTGCTCCTGCGCATGCGCACAACGCGCTGGGGGGCGGGGCTAAGACACGACGTCACTTCACCTTGGACCGGAAACGAGGAGTCATATTGTATTTTTTTATTGTTGTTATTAGCGTATAATGTATATATATATATATATTAATACATATATATAAATTACATAAGAGTAAATTAAATAAGTTATATTGCGGGGGTAGTAACATATGAAGAGTAATTGTTCTTTTTTGTGTGCAAAGAATCTCTTTTTGAATAATTTTTATATTATTTTATAATTAATCTTTTTATTATTCATAGTGATTTTTATTAACCCATAACGTCATTTAGCCTGTCATGTTGTTAAATAAATAAGTAAATAAATAAACACTTTAAAATGTTTTAAATAATGTAATTGTTTGGATACTTTATTCATAAATCGCGCATAATAACAGCTGTTATACATGATATTTTGTATGTTTAGACATTATTCCATCTTTGCTCCACTGTTGTGTAAATACATCCTTTTTCTGTATTTTTTATTGTTGTCTCGAATTACTGTAGTGTTTTGAACCACGTTTCGTTTTTCTCCACTGTGTTAGAAATGATAATAAATCTGACTTTGACTTTCCAAGAATACCGTGGTCCCCAAAACAGCTATTAATTTGTTATTCTTACTTGTCCTAATTATCATCAGTAACTTATCTTCATTACACTTTACTTATTTGACTGAACAACAACCTGCGGTACACTAGGGGTTTTGTTTTAATGGATGTCGATGGATGTCGAACGCTAATTAAACTGTTTTTGTGATGAAACTCTGTCATTACTGATGGGAGAAACGAAGCTTTTCAAAGCTTCGAATCAATTGAACCGACTCACTGTTTCGAAGCGATCGAAACGCCTCACTCTGGCGACCCCTGCTGGTCCAACAGTGTAACTGCAGCAAAAACCCAAGCGTAAAAACACCTTTTACAAACCCCTTGCAAATGTTTTATTGAAACTATAATCTTATCAAATGCAATTACCTAATCATCTAACACCATTACATATCAAAAATATGTATAATATGTGTTCTTGTATCAATTTTAAGGGGTTGTTTTGTTTGTTCCATGGATGGCTCAGCTAAACAGGCCAATAAGAAACTATTAACTAACTACTATTAGACTACTACTTTTAATTATACTAATGTCTAATTAAAACGTCTACAAATGTATGAAACTGATCAGAGATCAGGTAAAAACCCACAGTATTAATGTGTTCACAGGGATCATCATCGCCCTCCAGCGCCGAACCATTGAAATAACCATAACGAAGTTTACTGAAATCCCGTGACTTTGGCAGTTTGATTCGCGCATCGAACCACTGATTCGACACAAAAGATCGAAGCTTCATGAAGAATTTGCTCTCAACACTACTTACCATTTAATGATTCGACATCAATTTAATCGTCAACACGTTGCCAGTAAACATTTTGGATGTGTCTATTATTGTAGTTTAGACCGAAAAAAAAAATGCTGCTTTGTATTTTCAGACAGATCGTCTCATACATTTGCATTGTGTCCTCAAACAGTGGTGTTTTATTTATTTATTTATTTATTTGAAACAACACAAGGGTATTCAACAGCATTTATAATTCATAATACGAATGCAAAAATATTATACAGTGTGATGAATGTGAAGGTTTCATATGTTGCGTGGTATCCAGAAGAGTCTTTACTGGAATGTGATTGGTTATCAAGGAGCACGTGATCCGTTGACCGTTACGCGTTGGCCAATGATAGAGTTCGGCGTCTCCACATATTAAGAGCATCTCCCGGAAGTTCGTTTATTACACGCAGAGAGCGAGAGAAGACGGTCACTTTCAGACGCTAAAGTCAGTGTGTTTTATAATGTTTTGTAGGCTGGAGAGGCTGAATCTGAAATGCTGAACATCTGTTTAGATTCTAGGAAGTGTTTTATCTTTATTTTTCTTTCGAAAACTCGAGAGAAATTATAAACTCGCCACTAGTTTGTCATTGATTCTGATGAACAAATGAGCTCGTGTGTCGACAAATCCAGGTGAGTAAACCAGCGAAGACCAGTCTTACTAACTAATCATCAAATGTTTTTCTTTATTAATGTAATTTGATGCCGTAAAGTAAGCCAAAGTCAGTGTTTGTGCGACTGGCCTGACCACGTGTTTGCAGCATGGCTGATACACACTCATTCATAGGGAAAGAGTGTTGATTTAATCCAGATTTAGTCGTGTTTGTCTATATGATTATGCTATAACACATGACTGATGACTTGTTTTTGTCCCCACTCAGGAGTGTGTGCAGTCTCAGTGGAGCCAGTGGTGTTCGGTAAGGCCAGGCCTGAGTTCATTGAATGAATCCTTCAGTGTTGTATGTCCTGGGATGATGATTATGCGTTAGACTACTGATCAACATTGATGTGAACTCAAACACTGACCAGACTGCTGGATATCTCAGCTCGAGTCTCTGGTCTAACAGCTTGAGTTGATGTTAATGGTGTCTTTTACTTCTGAAACAGGGCGAGGAGGGGCGTTGGATGAAGCTGAGGTTTGTATGTCCCACGATAATGTCAAAACTGCTTAATTCGAGATAAATCTGAGTTAAATAACTTATTTTCGTGATGTGTATAACTTTATAGGGTGTAATGACGTTTTGTGGCTGCATGCAAAATTCTGTACGTGTTTGAGTTTGTGCATAATAAAACAAAATGGCCGTCTTTGCCTGTGTGTGGTGTTTCTTGTTTCCAGACTTCTTTATTTTGTAGTTGTACAGACAGCACTGTATCTGAACTCGTGGAGCCCCTTCATGGCTCATCGGGTCAAGCAACGGTGCAACAGTGAACGCTTGTTATAACTGGAGTCTCTTGGTTTTCCCCCAAAGTCGCTCTTTTAAAAGCAAGCAACACAATCCTAAATTACACTTATACACATTTATATATATTTTAGCTTCTGTAAGGTTTCTAGCCATAACTTAGAAACATTATCCCATATGTTTCTGTTATACAGAAGACATCTATCCGTTTAAACAAGTTCATATTATAATGAAAGGATGCATGACGTAAACTCAGCATTTCTTTGGCAACACTTAATATGATTGACAGCACATCTTATTGATTTAGGCTAGTAGTGCAAGCATATGTAAATACACAAGTTAGCTCATGTGACATTTTCTTTTTTGTTCACTTAAGAGCCCATGTTAAACTTTATTTCTGAATATTTGTAAGTCATTCAGCACAACTTGTGTAATTGCGGTAAAAAGGCTTGAAAAGAGTTAAAAAAAAAAGTTCAGGTCCAAAATTAATAAAAAAAAAATGATATAAACTGACCCAATTTTTTGTTGTAACTGTTGGATGGATGAACTAAACCCTTCCCTGATATAAATTTGTTTTATTTGAGCATAATCCAGCTAGCACAAATGAAAAGGTTGGGGTGTTAGAGCATACAAAGATACGTATTGGTTCTCTACTGCAAGGTTAATCATTTTCTTAATAAACTAAACTATTAAACATGGTCCAAATCACCTAAAATCATCCTCCCAAACTGTGGGACAAAGTAAAAACAACTAATTCTGACAATAGAAACATGAAATGCACAATTTCTTTTACAGATTGTGCTGCAGTAGTGCATCATATTCATGTTTCCAGTAAAATAGTAGTTATGACCTTATTAAACCTAGCAAAAGCTTGTCATTTTCCTCACTTCATGATGTCACACCAATGAGGGCATCCCATTTTGATCATGTGGTCTCACAAGTTTTTTTATTTTCACTCATTACCATTTGACCTCATGTCCCAATATCACAAAAAAAAATAAATAATACTGGAAACACTGGAATTATTTTTGCAAAAGCCTTTTATCAATTTCCACACACAATCATGTCGTCAATATGGCCGAACACAATATCAACATAAAACATTGTGCAAAGGAATAAGCGATTGGCAGAGCGCGCACAACAGATCAATTGTGAATGGCAATACTCTAGCACGAAACTGTCAATCAAAGTAAACACATTGAAATCAAAAGTACACGTAGGATTGATTATTTGGACTCGAGTCCAAAACCGATGTGGAAAAATAACCACAATTTACGTTCATTGACACCTTAGCGCCAGCTAAGATACAGACCTTGTCATGTTTGTCGGATATAAAACACTTTTTCTCCTCAGACCTCTCGATACATGTGAAGGATCTGATAATGGATGAATGTCAGAATTCATTCATGATATTTGATGATCCAACAGAGACGACCTACCTGATTTAATACACCACATGACCTGCAAAGCGCAGTGAAAAAAAAAAAAAAAAAACCTGACGATGAACAACACGGATATTAACACTATGTGGACGAAAACGCTTTGTACATTCAACGATCTCCTTCACATGTACACAACATACGAGTTCATCGTGTTGGAAATAGAATAGCACTTATTTATAGCCCAAGAATCCACCAAAATCATCTTCAGTTCAAGTGAATAACGACCATAATCGAGTCTTCTCTCCACTTTATATCAACGGGTTTACGGCGAGAGCGTGTCACGCGAATTAGCATCTACTAAATAAAGCCATTCAGTCTTCAAGGAGAGCTAGTTGGGATGTTCCCGTGGGGGTTTATGAATAGTGTTTCTCAAGAAACGCCACGAGGATGTTTGTTTAAGGGTTGTACTCTTTACCTAGCAACAAAACAGCAGCTTCAAATTCACATTCGACGTGTAGTTTAGGTAAAAAAAATGTGAGTCTCTTTAGGTAACGTTCTCATTTTACCTCATACACTCCCAAAAAACAAACACTATTCTAAAAGCCAATAGGAATTTTCCCAAGGGATAGCCATGGTTGAATTAGCCTTCCAACATTGACCTAGGGGGTTTCTGTGATGGGAATTTGCACCGAAATACACTCGATTAGATGACGAACTAAACCTATACAATGATACGGGGGAGCGTTTATGAGCCGGTAGCCATCCTAACTATGCACATTAGCATTGATAGCACGCTAGTTCCCCTCGTTGGAGACCCAATGCCTGCGGATGTAAAGCTATGAACCCACTAGAATAGGCTGTTTGAGTCGGGATCGCTAAGGAATGAGGGGTTATTGGCTGGCGTCCCTCTTGAGCACAGTGAAGTTGATCTAATTGCATAATCGGACGCCACACAGAGGGCTCAGGCAGCGGTGAATGGAAGAGAAAAATGGTGCGCTAGTAGGTCTGTTGAGTCTAAACGATTATTTGCTGCTTAGAAGCGCATGACACTCATGAGAAAATCATAAATGGCTTTTAGGTTTGGTTAAAATGACCATTTACTGGTGTTTGTAACGCGAATATCGAACCCTCGAAGGTGGTTTGCGGGTCGTAGTAAAAGTCCTGTGATGTCAGGCTGTGACCTTAGGCTATTACAGGATACGAGTTTAGGTTGTGCCATGCGACCCCGGGGCTTTTGGTAAGTCAGCGTGCATCAAACAGAGGTAGAGTACACTTTACCTAGGCTTTCTATGCGTCTTCACGTCACCAAAACCTCTTTAATCCTGTTCTTGAGGGCCAACAGCATGTGCATTCGGGACCGTCCCAGTCAAATCAAACGCAAGCAAGCAAAGCAAGCAATTTTGTCCTTTCTTTTAGTTATTGGATGTGTATTTTTCACAGCTGTGTTCAATGGGCAATATGGCACCTGTAATCTTCAAGTCAGGTATTAGTCTTGCCCTCATGGGACTCGAGTGTTTGTCTTCTGCTTTACGCAGACACACATCTTCACATGTCATCAAGGGATTCCTCGGGGTCCACGGTGTCCTCGTCCTTCAAGGCATTGGCATCGGATCGCGTGTCCATGGCAGAGTGCATGATAGGCAGCCAGACGTCATCCATGTTTGGCATTACGAAGATTTTCTGCGGAAGGAACGAGGGGAAAGAGAAGGAAGTAAAGACAATGCAAACATAAAAACCTTGTTTATTAGCAGCGAGGAACGTTTGGTGTCCTTGTTACATATGTAACATGTACTTACCGTAGTAATAACAGTAAATTATGCATAATTACATGCAACTAACCCTCAACCAAACCCTAACCCTATAGTAAGTACATGTAGTTGCTTAATATTACTCAGTACTTCAATATATAATGACACTGTAACAATGACACCTTAAAATAAGGTAACCTTGCAACATGTTACAATAATAACAGTAAATCATGCATAATTTAGCTATAGCAAGCATAGATAATTAATACACAGCACAGTATTTGTGTGCACTATAACACCTTAAATTAAAGTGTATTTGAAGTTATGTGCATGTATTTGGCTCCAAACTGGTAAATATGGGTTTGCAGCTCTTAATCACAGAGGGAAACCACTAATAGAGAGGTGCAGGTATGACATCACTTTGCAGGCCAAAACCAGTTAGCATTGTAGCATTTCCAGTTCCACTGTCCCGAAGTCAATGGGTTAAATAAAGTCTGTGGTGGACAAGCTCAAGACACTTTCACGTTTTATTCTACGACATAAAACACATCAGAGCTCGTCTACGGAGAGCCTGGCCACTCCCTATTAAGTCCTATTGTACCGAATTTTGGTTGTAGTTCCACCAGAGCTCCACTGGGGGCGATCGCCCATGAGTGCAGAATGAATGGGAGTCTATGGAGCTAGACGGCTAAATTTGTCTCTTTCACCCGATTGCCGTTGAGAAATCTCAGATTTGATTGTAGGTTTTGCAAGTTCAACATGGGTTATAGGTCGAAAGTTGAATGAACGAGTGCTTATGTCCTTTCGATTTCTTACAGGTTGAGTTGTTGTTGCCCATAACACGCTAGCATTCTGCTAATGAACGCTGATTGGTCAGTGAAGGACTGATTACGACCAGAGATACCGCTTGATGGTCTTTTAAAACAACAAAACAAAAACTCTTCTAGCACGCGTGTTTACCTGTGTCAGCTGTGTTGTCGAGTCCTCGAGAGAAAAGAAAGTGCAGAGTGCGAAAGCACCAGAGTGAGTGAAGGATGGCCGTAAAGCAGTATCTCTGGTCGTACGATGTGTATGACGTCATTGACATTTTAAAAGACTTTTTAAAGCAAATAAGTGACTCTCAAAAATCGAACACCCAGAAATGTGTAATTTCTTTGCATCTCCTTTCGAATACAACATTCAAATTACTAGACAAAAAATTATATCCTGAGAAAAGTGGATTTTTATTGGTATAGCGCCATAGACCTCCATTCATTCTGCACTCGTCCTGTGAGCGCCCTCATGTGGAGCCAGAGTGGAACTGCGACCAGTTCAGAAGCCGGAAGTTTACTGAGAGTTACGCGTCTTGAAAAAGGTGTTTGCTAACAAATGGTGGTGTAGTTCCTTTAGCTTTTTACTTCTGGCGACTGCATTTAGGCTTCAAAATAATGTGATAATTATCTTGATGGACAAAACGTGCAAGTATCGTAAACTTTAGTTTGTTTAGCTTGTTTTTAGCGATAATCCAAAAGCCTATTGGAAAATCCTATCGGGGTTTAGTCGAAAGGAACCAGTGTGATGCTGAGAACCAATGGCAATCCTTATAGTCCTGTAACACCTTTGAGAAGACCAACCAATTTACCTGAAACTCCTGATCTAGTTTTTTTTCTATCCAGTCTGTCACATGGGCAAAAGTGACCTCTCTCTCGCCCAGTTTGGGCCGAGCTTTCAGCTCCAGACGAGGAGGCTTTCTGAAACCGTACCTGAAATAAACACAAACACACACACATCAGCACATGTCCACATATTACCATTACCTGCACTGTTTTAAGGGTTGGCTCACCCAAAAATGTAAATAATGGTCACCAATCACCCTCTTATCGTTCCAAACCCGTAAGACTTGGGAACACAAATGAAGATGTTTTAAATGAACTGTCCCTCCATTGACAGACTAAGCAACTACCACTTCAAAAAGTCCATAAAGAGATCGTAAAACTAATCCGTATGAATCGAGTCTCTTCAGAAACTGTGGACTAAACCGCTTGATTAAATGCAGGCTTTTATTCACATTTAAACACTGATCAGCAAACATAAACCGAAGCTCAACCGAACCTGCTTGACACATGAGAACGAACATCATTAACACTGATGAAGGTTAATATGTGAATAAAAGCCTAAATTCAATCTGTTAATCATTTAAAGCGATCGAGTCTCTTTAGAAAATGTGGACTAAACCGCTTGATTGATATGGATTCGTTTTACGATCTCTTTATGAACTATTTGAAGCGTCGAAGTGGTAGTTGCTTAGTCTGTCAATGGAGAGACGGAAACCTCTCAGATTTCATGAATAAAGATGAATGTAAGTCTTACAGGTTTGGAACGACATGAAGGGGAGTAAATAATGACTTTTCCTTTTTGGATGACCTCTTTTAATAAATCTTAATAGCCCATTGTATTTGAGTAAAATATAATTCCTTAATTCTTTTACTGTTGATTTTTGGCAACATTTTTACTTTTTTGATGGGGTTTCGTGAGCTTCATCCGTGCAATGAAATCTTTAAAAGTCATTTTAAATCCAGTCTTTGAACAGAGGGATGAAATATCTTGCCACGTGTGCTGAATTATGACCAGCAGAGGGCATGATAGCAGCTTTTATGATGCACAAAGACGCCGGCTGCATTAGAAAACACAGATTTGGTGCCTCGCTGCCTTATCAGGAAATAGGAAATGCATGAAGGTATCTTACGACACTGAGGTAGCGTAACTTCTGACGCAGCAGCGTAACGGTTTAATGATCTACAGCACAACAGAGCTTCAGTGAGAACTAAGCTAATATTTCATTACTCGCTAGAAATGACATCAGAAGTGGTCAAAAATGTACATTTACACACAAAATGACTTTTTTTTTTTGGCTAGTAGAAGTTCTGAATGGCCGGTTACCTAATTTAGTAGAGGCTGGTGAGTGAAAAAGTTCATTTCAAACCCTGGATACATCCGTGTTGCCTTCAAAAATCGATCAGATGAAGGTTTCCCAGTAGACAAGAACTGAAACTAACATTGGATTCGGATGTGCCTTGAAATGTGTCCTCGAAGGCAGAATCGTTAAGCTTTCGGACACAGCTACTATCTGACTATAATTCTGCAGGGTCCGTACAAAGTGTTTAAAGCGCTTGAATTTGACCTTTTGAAACTCAAGTCCTGGAAAACACTTGAAAACAGCCATATTTATGAAAATGTACTTGAAAAGCACTTGAATTATTAAAACACCATATATAATTTAATTGATAAAACAATCTTTTCACACAATTTCTGTGTGATATAGAGCCATTCCACATGGCTATGAGTGTGATATTGCTCATAAATATGTATATAATAAGTATGTGATACAGCTTCCATTCTTAATGTCAATGAGAAAAAAAAAAAAAATCGGTTTGAACAAGGAATATCTTTGTCATAGTATCGTTTTAATGGTTAAAGTTACCAGTCATTGCATCTGCTGCACTTTATGTGTACCATTCTGTTTTATTAGTTTATTTTTATTTATCCATTTACCTTTTTAAGACTTTGAAAGATAAAATAGATATTGTTTGATAAGCGAGATCTCTGATTGTAGTCCTTGAAAACCAAAAAAGTAGAGCTTGAATAGTTCCTGAAAGTCCTGGAATTACATTTTACAGTATCTGTACGAACCCTGATTCTGTGCATATATACACACACACACACACACACACACACACACACACACACACACACACGTGTGTATAGGATATGAATGAATGCAGAGTACCAGATCCGGTCTGTGGGCGGCGGCGGGATGTTGACAGCGAGTGTTCCCTGGCACTCCTGAACCTCCACCGTCAGCACCAGCGGGGTGTTGGACACCTCCTCCATCTTCTTCTTGATGAACTCCGTCTCCGTGGCTTTCTGGAAATACTTGGATTTGGCGATCTTGTCCACAAAGCGCATGATTTTGCTGGATCGGTGTCCGCCAACATATCTGTGAAGAAAAGAGTTATTTCTACAGGGGTGTGTGTGGCCATCTTTGATGGGCTGGTTGGTGTTTTAATGCCATGCCAGTGTCCCTGGGTATTTTCATGGTTGAAAAGTTGAAATACTATAAAAGAGCAATTTAAAAACCTATATAAGGATTAAAAACAATTGCTTTAGATAAAAACTGGATTCAGGGTTGACTCTTAAAACAGTCGCCCATCTTTGGCTAAAACGTAGCCATTTTGATCCACAGACCGTTTACATGCACAACTTTTGTTTCAATCGGACTGAATTCATTCGTTTACATGTCCTCTCGATCGGATTAGAAAAGGAATAAACCAACCCTTTCAATCGGATCGAAATCTCATTGGGATCGAGCTCAATCGGATCGATTAAGGTGTTTACATGAAGGCTTTTGAGTCCGATTGAGCCGTCAATCCGATTATTTGGTTGCGTGTGAACGTAGACCCACAGACCGAACTGTTAATAAACACAAACGTATAGTTTCTCAATCTCACCCTTCCACTCCTGTGATCTCAGGCACTTCGGCAGTGTCTTCCTCATCAGAGGATCCCGCACTCGATGACTCTTCATCGCTGTCGGCCAAGAAGTAAGCGCGTGGTCTGGGTCTAGAGCATCACACAAACAGACAAGAGCTTAAGCGCCATATGTCCATGATAACTGGCTTTCTGAGAGCAAGGGAATGAGCGAAGCTCTTGCAACACACCTAAAATACACAGTAACAAAACAAAAAAATAAATAATTCTCCCTAAAAAAATGAAACGTCTGTTCCGAACCCTCGGGAGCTGTAACACTTTTAGGCATCATTTTGAGTGTTTCAGACATAAAGGGTTTGGAAAAGAGCTTCTGTGAGCACATGCAGAACACAGCGGATGTGGAGGAAAAGCAGGGAGAAACACGTACAACATAATGAGAGACTTCGGAAAAGCCCTGATTCAACTCACCATTAAGAGATCACATCCACAAAGAAATGAGTCCAGCGGAAACAGCAAAAAGAGGAAATGATAAATACATCCAACAGAAAAAATAACCCATCAAAAGAACACAGAAAAAAATAAATAAAAGAAGAAGCCTAGATATTTTGGAACAAGTGTCGAGGAAACTTGGGTCTTCTGAAACTCTCTTACCCTTCTTTTCCCTGTTCTCCTAAGCTTTCTCCCTCCTTTCCCAGTCGGGTCAGGTTCATCTTGGTTTCGAGAGTCATAAGAAAGGAACCGTTGTACGAGATCTCCAGGTCAAACCAAAGGCCTGCGAAAAGAGACATATTTGCTCACACTTTAAAATTAAATGTCACTGCATTAAAGGTGCATTGCGCGAGAGTCTGAGTTTTCGCAGAACTACGCCCCCTCTGGCGGCAAGCGAAACTGCAACCAGAGGTGTGCACGCTCACGGACCACACGCACACGCACACGCACGCTTGCACGAGCTCGAGCTGGTCATAACCCAAGGAGCATCAGCCGCACAAATCTTTTGTTTACAATCATAATGTCTTCAGAGGTAATAAAGTTTTAAATCTGCAAGTAATTTAAAATATGTGAAAGGAAAGGCAATTGAGTAAATAACACACTTATGTGTGAGGGAAAAAATGGGGGTAGTAGAAAACTTCGTTTTTTATTCCCATCTATCTCCATGTTGAACTGTGTTATGTGTTTACTGTATCCACTTATGACTATTATTATGGAAACACGTTCATGAACAATATAAGTTATAACTTTGTAAAAGCTCAAAATTGTAATCATGATACCATACCATACACAGTCGGTCAACAAAGTACACCCAAATGTCTCAAGGTAATAAACAATCAAGTGGCACTATGACGTTACCATAAAAGCCAAACAGGCTAATCCGCCGAAGATTTGCGGGGGTTTAGCCTGTTTTATTGATCAGCTAAGTAGCATATTCCAATAGCAATACATCGTAATTAAGCAGTAATTTGCTCAAAATTTGTGTCTAAGTATCTAACTTATATATCAGCATTTTATATCACAATCATTCTGAACCTGATCACTGACAATGGTAAGTTAGTAAAACCTATTCCGATTGTACATTTATCTAGCTTACGCTAAAGCATTACACATTTTATGGATCGTCATTTATTGTCATTATTGGCCGTATCAGACATTAGAGAATGGGATATATCTTACCTTTTTATCAAGAAAAAAGCCAACTGAGGATCCCGTTTGAGCCCTAGAGCAGACCGGAGATCTCTCCACATTTGTTGAAAGCCTTCCCTATGTTTACTCTCGTCTTACCCCGACGCCTGTCTGACTCCAATTTGGACCTTTTGGTTGCACTAGACAAAAGTTCTCTTTTTTTTTTAATCTTACGTGGAGTTTGCGTTGGTGTTTGAAATGAACTACAAGCCGGTCTCTTAGAATCCATTTTCTACGGAGAATGGCGGCGTCGGCGCATACACAAACCTGCCAGACATATGAGCGTGCCGTGAACGCGCATGACGTCACGCCCAGTCTCAGATTCCGACCCGAATCCCTCTTATTTATTTTACTGTACAGGATTATAGAGGCAATCGCAGTGATCAGAGAAGGGCTCAGTCAGCCCATCAGGCAATTGTTTAAGCATGTATGGGTTAGAAAACGGGTATTTTTAACATGAAAAGTTGCGCAATGCACCTTTAAAGGCAGGGTAGGTAGGATTTATTAAAAATTAAAGATCCAAATTTGTTAAAACTTTCTATATATATCAATACATAATTAAAATGTAAGAACTCTGAAAAAAAGAGTATAAAAATCAAGTGACTCTAGACCGTTTAATCTGTATTAAACACAGCTCATTATTTCGATTCGGGACGAATCAAAGGATTAGCTTAGGCGACTGTCACTCTCTCGCAACCATGGCAACCACCCTTTTGCCACACAGCACCTGCCCACTTGCACGCGACCGTTTGATTTGAGGAGTGCGAGAGGCACGGAACCTGATCACACCTCCGTCCAGTAGATGGCGGTAATGCACTATATTTGCAAGCTGCCAATAAAATCTATCGAAGAAGAAGAAGGCACTGAACCTAGGAATACCAAAACAATGGCAGAGAAAGAGCAATCCAAATTTACAGTACCAGCATATGCAGTTAGTGAAGGCAAACCAGGCAAAAAAATGCCCCTTCCCCTCCGCTTGTCTCAGGTAAATAATGCGTCCTCTAGCTCAGCGGTCGGAGTCGCGCGTTCATGTGTTTTGGGGGCGTGGCTTTGGAAGAAGCACAGAAATGAGGCGGTGGAGTGAATGGAAATAATGAGATGTCTTTAAAACAGTCGTGAGAGGTCTACAGACACTCGATTTTGATACTTTCTTTTTCAGAGTACTTACATTTTAATTATGTATTGATATGTACATAAAGTTTAAACAAATTTGAAAAATAAAATTTTTAGACCATTTCTACCTACCCTGCCTTTAAATAATAAAACAAAATGGGAGTCATTTGCAATATTCCACGAACTTATGAAACAAAACACAAAACTCTCCACAGAGAACAATCCCTTATTCTGCCCTGTCTTCTGGATTGTGATATCACTGTACTGTATTCATGTATATTATTATTATTTAACTTTTTCATTATCATTTGATCATTAAAGGTAGGGTAGGCGTTTCCATTAACCGATAATAATTCCAGAAATCACGGCATGTTTTATGTATATCTCAGTCACCGCACTAGCCATTATTGTTAATGGAGGAGTCGTGGGCGTGTAATTCAAGCATTAATGGAGAGGAAAGACCCTTAAACTTGTGTGAGGCTCATATGAGGAGTTTCTGGTGACTGTAAATGCAGAAAAAACTGTTTCCATTGCAGTTTTGAAAAGCCTGAAAAACCACCTAATGCGAGCGGTAAAACTCTTTTTGCGAAATATGGGAGTTTTTGCAAAATTTACGCGTTTTCATTTGGCGTATTTTCAACTCGCTATTTCGATTTGCGCAATTTGAAGGGTAATGAGCGCCGCAAACAAACAGCAGCATTTTACAGCTTCTCCTGAACCAAAACATCGAGCTTATGCTGCGTTCACGCCATGTTGTAACCGTAATTATGAGATGGCAACCCAGAGCTGCACACGTCCTCAGACTCGGATTTATGCGTTTCTATATCAACACCATCAACGCTGAAATGAACCTGCAGCAGTCATGTGGTGCAACTAGAGCTCTATAAGTGGTTTACACTCATTATTATTGTAATGTGATGTGCTTTGAGACATGAGGTATGGTTAAACGCAGTTTCTCATGACGCTTTGCATGTGCTTTTTAGGAGGCGTGTCTTTGGAGACACTGTGGGATCTCATGCTTTCAAAGCTAACTTGTTATCGCTAGCCTCTCCACAAGTTTCACTAGCCCACAAAGCACGATTACTTTGATTCTGAACTATTCTGACACAACGAGCCACCAGTTGCACCAGTTGTTTGTCCCCTGAAAAACACGCACAGCATTACTTTCCCTGACATTTCCCCGATTCAAACATCATCCCCCAAATGAGTCTGGCTGAACTCCACACCCAGCATGAGCACACACTGATTAAACCGATGCAGGAGTCGCTGGTGAACCCCTGGATCTCCTCCTGAGCGAGTGAAAGGTCAGCGCTGGAGTTGGCTCCTCTCTTGATTGGCTCAGACACACACTGATCCCCCTAAACCCAGCGGGCCGCTTCCTAAGATGACGAACGAGAAGTTTAACAAGCTGGCAGGGGTCTGGTCTTTTACCAAATCACACACACATCCACCGCAGCAGTAACTGTAGGGGTGCCGCTCCATCGGCACAGTGCGTTATAGGCAGAGACGCACAAAACAATTCTAGATTATGAATTTTTAAGGCCAGACCAGTAATTTGTTGAGGTCAATTTGTAAAGAAAGACTACACGCCTGCACACATACATATTCAAACCTATAGACTAAACACGTAATACGCATGTGCACGCCATCTGCGTTCTCACAGGTTCACGTTTTTGAAGTTTACACGAAGAAAACGTTTTTCAAAATGTTTCAACGCTTGTATATTGGACCCTGTTTCAAGGTTTGTGTTCTCGAGCCCCAAAAGCCCCTAAGTTAATAACTAATGATCTTTGCAACGGAAGTGAATCAATCAAAAACTAACTTTAGCTGGACAATAACTTTATTCTAGAGCTGCTGTAAAGCCACAACAATCTCTGTTACTGTAATTTCCTATTATCACTGTAAAGCTGCTTTGAAACAGTCCATACTGGTAAAAGCGCTGTATAAATGAATGTGACTTGACAGAGATATAGCTTGACTGTGTCAGTGAGGCACATCTAATGTTGTCGGTAAAAGATTTATTAAGAGATGAAAAAGATCACACTGCTGAAAGAACTAAACTTCAAATAAAATGTAACCAATGGCTTTGCTATGGGCCCAGGTAAGTTGCTCTGGGGCCGGTTTCACTAAGCTAGACTTTGACTATGGCTTAGATATAGTAGATAGTCAGACTTCAGATAGACATCTAAATCAGACCGTTGCACAAAGCACTTAAGACTCTGACTATCTTAAGTAGGACTACACTGCGATGCATTCTGGGTAAAATAAGACACTTTTCAAAACAGAAAACATGGCGGATCGAGTAAGCGCATTCAACCGCTCAGTGCAGTTTACCCCAGTGGAAAATATGTGTTTGTTGGAGGAGTATAACAGTTACAAGGACATTTTACTTGGGGAATTTAGCGGAGAATGCAGTAACAAGAAGAAATGTTTAAATTATGAGCCATTTCCCCTTTTCTTTTGGCTGTTTGTAATGTAACTGATTGTTACTGCTGTTTGCCAAGGTAACAGAGTCTTAGACCTAAGTTAGCCTGGGGGTCAGGGGTCTAATGTTTTTGGTCTAAATTAAGTCAGTCTTTATTTTTGTGAAGCACATGTTAGACTTGTCTAACACAATAGACCGGACTAAAATAGCTTTGTGAAACCGGCCCCTGGTTCAATACTTAAGCAATTATTTCTAGAACACGCTTAAAACACAACCAAAGTTGATCAAAGTGCTTTACAAAGAATAAAAATAAATAATATACATATATATATACCAAACAAGCCAAAATAAGTATTAAGAAATCAATAGAATAAAAGAGAAACCCAGGATGGCAAACAAATAAATACGACTTAAGATAAGATTTAAAAATACAAACATATACTAATATTACCCAAACATCACCCTAATACATAAAGGTTGTTTAAAACACTTCCCTCAGCTGTTTTAGCACTAGCAGAGCAACACTGAGGTCATGGGCTGCATGAACTGAGGAAATGTAAACCTTGCATGCGATACAAGTCGCGTTGGATGAAAAGCGTCTGCCCAAATGCATAAATGTGAATGAGAGTGTTCTGGTGGTTGAAGAAAAAGTTATAAATCATGGACAAAAAGAGCAGTGCATGCTGATTACATGAGCTACGTGCTCTTAAAAGGCGTTGGATCAGTATATTATTACAGTGTCTACAGTGTTCACAGTTTTGACATCGATACCATTGCCATTTTTAATATCATCTCATAATTTGGCGGCCGGTTTATTAGGCTGCTGTCCCTTTAAGACCCGACGCACAGATACATTAATCTGTTTTATATCGCCAATATACTTGTCTTTATGTGCCGCACTTTGGGTGTGTGAGCACAAAATCTGCAGGATGAGTAAAATTATGCTCAATATGCGGATTCAAGCCCTGTAACACCAGCAATATTCATCAATATTCATCAATTTTCTATTTGGCGGGTGTAAATGTCATAATCGAATCTAATATAAACTCAGGAGACCAGACCAGGCCTTACCTCTGTGATCTACAGATGGTTTGGAGGAGCTGAGGATCTTGGGAATGGATATTCCCATGTCCAGCTCAGTGAGGGTCAGCTCATTCATGAAGTACGGGAGCTGTAATACACATTACACTGAGTTACTGTTTGAAACACGCAGTCAGACGGTCTGGGCTGAGATGCACACCCGTCAGGACTCACCCTGATCTTACTCAGCTTCTTCTGGATCTTCTTGGACACCACGTCTGCCCAGTACTTCTCTCCAAGAAAGTCCCAGAAGATGCGACCCAGAAGAGCATTGACCCAGGCCTCGGACTCGCCCTCCTGCTCACGACTCTCTGGAAACTACGAGACAAACACAACAGGACATGCTTCACTGGAGGACACTAAAGTAGCACCACAGATTACAGAGAGCACTACTAACTTCACTGTTTTCTGGCAGTGAGGAAGCTCTGCACTCTAAGTGTGTGTGATATTTCTAAAAGATCCCCAAGTGGTTCACCAAAATACGCCACAAGAGGCTAGGTGTTAGCATGGCTAAGCACAATGCGCTGTTTCCAGTTTCCAGTAAATGTAACAAACAACAATTTTTGTTACAAACAAAAAATGTTACATACAATACGGTTCGGAAATATGGAAGTCAATTTGTTTGATTACAGGTTACAGAAATGTCCCATGGCTTATCCAATGGTACACCATTACAACTCAGGGTACGTTTACACGACAACGATATGCTTGAAACGGAGAAGTTTTTCCTTTGAGTTTTTCGTGTACATTGTCAAAATGTGGCGAAAACGACTAAAAACGCTGTATTCTGCTGCCAGGCCAGTAGATGGCGATGAAACACCGTAGACTGAACACGTAATACGCATGAGCATGACGTCTTCAGAGGTTCACGGTTTTATTGTTTACACGGAGACCGTTTTCAAAGGTTCGCGTTTTCAGGCGCCCAAAACGCAGTTATCGTGTAAACGAACGGCCAAAACACATAAAAAGTTGTACGTTTTTAGTTGAAAATGGTGTCATGTAAACAGCCCCTAAGTTGAGTTGGTTTTATGTGATGTTTGGTTTTTAAATGTAAGATGCTTTCTGATTAGTGGACCTTTTTAACGGTTCCCGGGCTGTTCCCAGCGCTCTGCACAGGGCTTGCGGCCGGGCTGCCGGTGGACTGGCTCACGTATTTGGCCATGTAGACGTTGTACTCCAGAACCTTCTGTTTGACACTGGCACCGAGGTCTTTTTGCCTGGGAAGAGACTGGAGCACTTCATCCAGACTGCAACGACTGCTGCTGCGACTCTGAGACAGACCGCCTGCAGAGAGGAGGGGGGGGGGGGGGGGGGGGGGGGGGGGGGGGGGAAGAGGGAGAGGGAGAGAGACAGACAGAGGGAGAGAGAGCGAGAGAGAGAGGGAGAGAGAGAGAGGGAGAGAGAGAAAGAGAGAGGGAGAGAGACAGAGAGAGAGAGAGAGAGAGAGAGAGAGAGAGAGAGAGAGAGAGAGAGAGAGAGAGAGGAGAGAGGAGAGAGGAGAGAGGAGAGTTCATCAACATAATGCTACACACTCTTTACACACACAAACAGGGTTTGAAATGAACCTTTTCACTCACCAGTCAATTTGGCTGCTAAATTTTTTATGTACCAGCCATTCAGAACTTCTACTAGCCAAAAAAAAAAAAAAGGGACAATTTGGATTTCATAGCCTACATTAATTTCTTATTCAAACTAAATCCTGTCATCCAACATCTCCTCTCTTCCTCTTTCATCCTTTTCACCATAAATGTGTTTTAGGTGGATGGATCAATACAGTACAAAGAACACCAAACAAATGTAGGATGTTGGAAAATAACAATGTCTTTCTTTTTTAACCAAATGCTCTTTAATCTTCACTATTGCTTCAATGCAAATGAACAAGCGTGCCGTTATTTGTTGTGTAGTGACGTGTGTGTTCAAGTGAGCCAGAAATGAGCAGATTCTGTGCAATAATCTGTATTTAATTTATCACGAGGACTCACGAGAAACAGCACAAGACAAAGAGAAACTCACTTTTGTAGCTTTATTTATCTATTTATTTCTTTGATTAACATTGGGGACACAGAAAGCTGCGGGTTTATTAGGCTGCTGTCACTTTAAGACGAATGCACGGATCCAATACAATGTTACGCATGCTTACAACACGTAACCGACTGTGTTTTAAGAGGATACTCGCTTTTGACTTGATTTTGTGCGCACGTGTCCGTTCAAGCGCAAAAGAAGAGAAAGAACATGTATTGCGGATGTGCACAATGCAATATTGTTAAACCGATACATCGTGCAGTCCTAAATTCAGGATAATAGCGAAAGAGCCATTCTGTCAATGTGACATGCAAAGAAAAGGGATTTATTCAAACTATAGTCTCACATTGCCAGATCTATATAGTCTATAGTTTCATATTTAAAAGAATTAAAAATTCTTCATCTCTTAAAATATCTTGAATGCAACTCGACACCCTCGCCTCATTTAGTATGCGCGGTTCTATGAATATGCAAATGAGCCCCGCCTCCACTCACTCAGCTCAGAGATCCACTGGTTGACGATCACACGTTGATCTGATTAGTTACAAGGTAGTTTGTGACGTCAGAAACACCAGTGATCACTGCAGTTTTAAGGAGAAAACACTCAGCAATGGTGTCGACTTATGAATTTACACATGGCTTGTCTTAAAACACATAACTTTTACTTCTAAGCAAAGAACGAAAGAACTCTGTCGTGAGTATATCAGGGCGCTGAATCACGATCCGTCTCTTGTACGTTACGTGTGCATTTACGAGTGTGAGTTTCAGCTGCAGTTTCACTTAACGGCCACCGGTGTCGCTAATAACAAGCTCCCGAATTCTACACACGGCCCCTTTAATGAAAGAACTCCTGATTTGAATCAAGCAGCATTATAAATATGAACTTCATCTTACTTGTAGGCAGGCCTGAGGGCTTCTTGGCTTCGTATTTCAGTTTGGAAGCAAACAGCATCCTTCTGAACCATTCCTCCTTGTCTCTTCCGGTCCTCCCGAACAGGTACAGCACAGGTTGTGTGTGCGCTCTCCTAGGCTCCTCGGTAACGCTCTCAGGCTTCTCTCCGAGGACAGGGGTCTTCTCCTCCGACACCTCGCTCTTCTCCCCCTGAGCTTTGGCCATGAAGTCGTCCTGCTTGGCCAGCTCAATGCAGATGGGGTACTTCTTATTCCACACCCTTTTCCTGGCCAGGCTCTGGGGCACCAGGTAGATCTGCAATACCACAACTCTAACTGAACCTTCATTTGTTATATGGTATGGAAATATAACATTCATCGTATGTATTTAAAGGGGTTAAGGAGTTTTGTTTTGAAAAAAGAAAAATGTTTTTAAGTGAAATGCTATGGAAGCTTGTTTCCGCCACAGAATAAAACATTTTAAAAGATAATTGCGACTTTATATCATGCAATTCTGACTTTATAACACGCAATTGTGACTTTATAACACAATTCTGACTTTATAACACGCAATTGTGACTATATATCACACAATTCTGACTTTGTAACACGCAATTGTGACTATATATCATGCAATTGACTTTATAACACAATTCTGACTTTATAACACAATTCTGACTTTATAACACGCAATTGTGACTATATATCATGCAATTGACTTTATAACACACAATTCTGACTTTATAACACAATTCTGACTTTATAACACGCAATTCTGACTATATATCACACAATTCTGACTTTATAACACGCAATTGTGACTATATATCACACAATTCTGACTTTGTAACACGCAATTGTGACTATCATGCAATTGACTTTATAACACACAATTCTGACTTTAAAACACAATTCTGACTTTATAACACGCAATTGTTACTATATATCATGCAACTGACTTTATAACACACAATTCTGACTTTATAACACACAATTCTGACTTTATAACACGCAATTGTGACTATATATCACACAATTCTGACTTTGTAACACGCAATTGTGACATCATGCAATTGACTTTATAACACAATTCTGACTTTATAACACAATTCTGACTTTATAACACGCAATTGTGACTATATATCACACAATTCTGACTTTATAACACGCAATTGTGACTATATATCACACAATTCTGACTTTGTAACACGCAATTGTGACTATATATCATGCAATTGACTTTATAACACACAATTCTGACTTTATAACAATTCTGACTTTATAACACGCAATTGTGACTATATATCACACAATTCTGACTTTATAACATGCAATTCTGACTAGCCTATATATCATGCAATTCTGACTTTATAACACGCAATTACGATTTTATATCACACAATTGCGACTATATATCAAGCAATTCTGACTTTATAACAGGTAGCCTAATTGCAACTTTTATCACACAATTGCGACTATAGGCTATATCATGCAATTCTGACTTTATAACATGCAATTGTGACTATATATCACACAATTCTGACTTTATAACACGCAATTGTGACTATATATCACACAATTCTGACTTTGTAACACGCAATTGTGACTATATATCATGCAATTGACTTTATAACACACAATTCTGACTTTATAACAATTCTGACTTTATAACACGCAATTGTGACTATATATCACACAATTCTGACTTTATAACATGCAATTCTGACTAGCCTATATATCATGCAATTCTGACTTTATAACACGCAATTACGATTTTATATCACACAATTGCGACTATATATCAAGCAATTCTGAATTTATAACAGGTAGCCTAATTGCAACTTTTATCACACAATTGCGACTATAGGCTATATCATGCAATTCTGACTTTATAACATGCAATTGTGACTATATATCACACAATTCTGACTTTATAACACGCAATTGTGACTATATATCACACAATTCTGACTTTGTAACACGCAATTGTGACTATATATCATGCAATTGACTTTATAACACACAATTCTGACTTTATAACAATTCTGACTTTATAACACGCAATTGTGACTATATATCACACAATTCTGACTTTATAACATGCAATTCTGACTAGCCTATATATCATGCAATTCTGACTTTATAACACGCAATTACGATTTTATATCACACAATTGCGACTATATATCAAGCAATTCTGACTTTATAACAGGTAGCCTAATTGCAACTTTTATCACACAATTGCGACTATAGGCTATAATCATGCAATTCTGACTTTATAACATGCAATTTCGACTTTATATCACACAATTGCGATTATATATCATGCAATTCTGACTTTATAACACGCAATTGCAACTAACATGCAATTGCAACTAACACACAATTGCAACTTTATAACACGCAATTGCGACTTTATATCACACAATTGCGACTATATATCATGCAATTGCGACTTTATAACATGCAATTGCGACTTTATATCACACAATTGCGACTATATATCATGCAATTCTGACTTTATAACACGCAATTGCAACTAACACACAATTGCAACTTTATAACACGCAATTGCGACTTTATATCACACAATTGCAACTATATATCATGCAATTCTGACTTTATAACATGCAATTGCGACTTTATATCACACAATTGCGACTATACACTCACCTAGAGGATTATTAGGAACACCATACTAATACTGTGTTTGACCCCCTTTCGCCTTCAGAACTGCCTTAATTTTACGCGGCATTGATTCAACAAGGTGCTGAAAGCATTCTTTAGAAATGTTGGCCCATATTGATAGGATAGCATCTTGCAGTTGATGGAGATTTGTGGGATGCACATCCAGGGCACGAAGCTCCCGTTCCACCACATCCCAAAGATGCTCTATTGGGTTGAGATCTGGTGACTGTGGGGGCCATTTTAGTACAGTCAGAAACAATGCTCTGGTAGGCTGTGGCATTTAAACGATGCCCAATTGGCACTAAGGGGCCTAAAGTGTGCCAAGAAAACATCCCCCACACCATTACACCACCACCACCAGCCTGCACAGTGGTAACAAGGCATGATGGATCCATGTTCTCATTCTGTTTACGCCAAATTCTGACTCTACCATCTGAATGTCTCAACAGAAATCGAGACTCATCAGACCAGGCAACATTTTTCCAGTCTTCAAATGTCCAATTTTGGTGAGCTCGTGCAAATTGTAGCCTCTTTTTCCTATTTGTAGTGGAGATGAGTGGTACCCGGTGGGGTCTTCTGCTGTTGTAGCTCATCCGCCTCAAGGTTGTGCGTGTTGTGGCTTCACAAATGCTTTGCTGCATACCTCGGTTGTAACGAGTGGTTATTTCAGTCAAAGTTGCTCTTCTATCAGCTTGAATCAGTCGGCCCATTCTCCTCTGACCTCTAGCATCAACAAGGCATTTTCGCCCACAGGACTGCCGCATACTGGATGTTTTTCCCTTTTCACACCATTCTTTGTAAACCCTAGAAATGGTTGTGCGTGAAAATCCCAGTAACTGAGCAGATTGTGAAATACTCAGACCGGCCCATCTGGCACCAACAACCATGCCACGCTCAAAATTGCTTAAATCACCTTTCTTTCCCATTCTGACATTCAGTTTGGAGTTCAGGAGATTGTCTTGACCAGGACCACACCCCTAAATGCATTGAAGCAACTGCCATGCGATTGGTTGATTAGATAATTGCATTAATGAGAAATTGAACAGGTGTTCCTAATAATCCTTTAGGTGAGTGTAGCCTATATCATGCAATTCTGACTTTATAACAGGTAATTGCGACTTTATATCACACAATTGCGACTATATATCATGCAATTCTGACTTTATAACACGCAATTGCGACTTTATATCACACAATTATGACTATATATCACACAATTGTGACTTTATATCATGCAATTCTGACTTTATGACATGCAATTGTGACTATATCACGCAATTGTGACTATATATCATGCAATTCTGACTTTATAACACGCAATTGTGACTTTATAACACACAATTCTGACTTTATAACACGCAATTGCGAACTTTAACACACAAATGCGACTATATCATGCAATTCTGACTTTATGACATGCAATTGTGACTATATATCACGCAATTCTCACTTTATAACACACAATCACGACTTTATAACACACAAATGCGAATCACAATTCAGAATTGCGAGATGTAAACTCGCAAATTGTGAGGAAAAAAAGTCAGAATTGTGAGATAAAAAGTCGCAATTACCTCTTTTCTTTCTCTTTCTGAGGCGGAAACAAGCTTCCACAGAAATGCTGCATCAGAGCCGCTTAGATGCAAGGAAAAACACATTCCATCAATGAAACTTACTTAAACTTAAACTTTAACTTTGGCCTGAACATTATAAGCTCTGGGCTGAATTGCAGACATTTAACACTCAGGTCTAAGAGGTTCCCATCCACACAGGCGGTGCGCAGACGGACCCACCTTACTGTTGGTGAGGTCGTAGATCTTCTGGCTGATGTAGGAGACGTCGGGCTTGAGCTCGCTGAAGGTGGCCCGGCGCGGGACGTTGCGGTTGGGTTTGGACAGGCGCAGGACTGAGCCCTCCAGACGCACATACACCGAGTGTGTGAGCGTGGCGTGATACGTCTCCGGGTCGTAGCTGTAGATCTCGTTCATCCAACCCTGAGGACAAACACACACAACTAAACAAACGGGCAACTCACGCAATAATCAGCAGTATTGCAGGTTTTCTCAATCGCTTTGGCACGTTTATCTAAACAGTAGGGGTGTAACGATTCATCAACTACATCGATGTATCGATTTATATTCCTACGATCCAACTGGATCGATCTGTGCTCGGCAAGTTGGCCTTCCGGACGACATATATCGATCTAATATCGTTTTAAAAGGTAATGAATCGATTGTATCGATACTAGGAAATAGCGCATTGGATTTAAGCACGTTAGACTTTATGGATGTTTTTTCTTTGCACTTTTAATGATAAAGGCGTTAAACGTTACTCGATTCAGTCTGCCTATCTGTGTCGTCGTCGCCATGCGTGACGCGCCACTCCAGCAGCAGCGCAAAGACAACAAGCAGCGCAAAGTCTCTCGCCTCAGAAAAACGGACTGTCCTGTCCTCTCAGCCGCTATACTGCAGTAGCGCGCACTCTTCAACTGCACGCGCAAATGCGCCGGAGCGCGCTGTATCACTTCACTAAAGCGCAAAAGAAATACGAGCATGCAACGTCGTAAATTAGTAAATTAAGAAATAAAAGTAAAATACCAATAAATTACGTTATTGGTACGTCATGTGTGTTGCTATTTATCAGGAGCAGTTTCCATGTTTCTTTACCAGTTCTTCTAAGTATTGTGTATCACCATGGTAGCCTAATTGTTGTTTGTTTCCATAACAAAATGCCACTTACTGGTTTTGTATATTTTTATATGACTGTGGTGGCTCATACCAAGATTGTATTAACAAAAACTAGTTTGGGACTGCTATTTAATAGCTTAACCTCGCAGTGCCTACTGTCTATCAGTATTTGTCATATTCTTAAAAAAAAATTGTTAAGTAAAGGGGGACAGAACTTGTGTGTCAACAATTTTTGTGTAAACAAATGTATTATAATAGGCTTATATAATTCCTAAAAAGGTGGGTCGCGGCTTGATGACCATGGGGAAATGTGGGTCCCATGGCCAAACTATTCAAAACATCATTCTATGTTGTGATAATCGTAATTAATAATCACAATTACAATTTCAAGGGAATAATCAACAATTATCATTTTTGTCATAATCGTTCAGTCCTACTTATTAAAATAAAATGTGAATGCATTTTACATTAATTGTTGTTTACTTGTTTGTTTATATCTATAATTAATTGATACCTGATTCCCTTACAAGAATTTTTGGCTAAAAAGTTACTGAATCGATTTCAAGTCACTGAATCGTTTCGGATCGGATCGTTCTAAATGAACCAATATCGTCCTTGAATCGTATCGACAACCATGAATCGCGAATCGAATCGTTGTTAAAACGAATCGTTACACCCCTACTAAACAGTGTTAACATTCTCTAAACTGAAGCTCAAGTGTCACAATGGTTTGCTGGAACATCACAACTATGACCCTTCCTGTGTGTAACTCATTACAAGTAATTTGAGGCATGTAATCAGATTACTTTTTCAAAAAAGTAACGCAAGTTAGACAGCTCTCGTCCCCATGTTGAGACAAATCGAAGTGCAGAGGCGTTGTGTGTGTGTGTGTGTGAACATGATGGTTATTGTCGTTCTAGATCAATCTTCTATATGTTCAATAAAACATGCATTTAATCTCACTTTATTGACCAATGTACTTGCTTCTGACCTTCGATGATTTAGTTAAACCATAAGCAAACATGACAATAGCTTTTTTGTTTTTATTGGTAAAGTAAGTGTTAAACTTTTTTTTCTCCTGCATCTTATTCTTCTGCTTATTATTTCACTTTTGGTGTGAAAGGGTCTTTACATTTGCCCAAAAATATAACTTTTTTTGTTATAAAAAAAAGTAACGTAACGCATTACTTTTCTAAAAAAGTAACTAAGTAGTGCAATTAGTTACTTTTAAAGGAGTAACGCAATATTGTAATGCATTACTTTTCAAAGTAACTTTCCCCAACACTGTCTATGACCCCAAAACAAAGATTTTGATCACTAAATGCATCATTTTGCATGCGATGAAAGAATGTTTAGAAGTTGTGAAGAGTTTGACAGTTTCACTGAGAATCAACTCATCAGTTTTGATCAACAAGCAATGTGTGTTTAGTCATTGTGCAAATTGTAAATAATTGTACTTACTCTTTTGCACACGTGCCAAAACACGTGCTTAAATCACATGTGTGCAAAAGAGTAAGTACAATTATTTAAGAAAATCAAATCTGATGTGAACAAGAAACTAATTGTTCAGAGATCAGAATTAATTTTGAGAAAATAAATAAAATAATTCGACAATTGAGCCAAAGCGGGACCAAGAACACCCTACAGCTTCCACCTTCTGAGAAATTAAACATGGCAAGTGGACAATCAACACACAAAAACACTGTAAAAAAAATAATAAAAAAAATGCAAGGAGTGGTTTCGAATCCCCCCCCCCAAAAATCCATTTGAAATCCATTTTTGCCAAATATAAATTATAAGCGATTCATTTTTCTCAGAGAAAATTATATGGTTGTGTTCAGTTTTGGACATTTTTGTATTAAACACTTTAACTGAAATTGTGAAATCTAAATAAAGGATTATTTAATAGCTCGTATGAAAACCACCCGACCATAATATGGTGAAAACTAAACAAACAATACCACAGAAAAGCATCGCTTGAACTAAATTAATCTCAGCTCTGTTAAATAAATAAAATATGAGCTAGAGCTGTGCTGGCTTTGTTAACCGAAGGATAGGCAGACAGTAGTGTTAATATTACCCAGCACACATCACTCTCTTCAGCTCAATCCGCCAGTTTAAGACTCAAATCATTAGCGCTTCAACTGAAAAAACAACCGAACTTTCCCTGGTTTGTTTGTGATTAAAGTTAAAGGCCCATTCACACTGAGAACGAAATACTAACAATACTTCCACAACTTCTTTAACTACAGTAACTCTGTTACTACTAACTATTATCCCAGCAGGAGATAACGCTCTGTTTATCCTGTGTTCTGTCAATATAACTAGCTTTAAAGTTGGATGGACTTTGATCGTTTTTATCATAAATACACTCTAACGTCAGTACTTGACATTCGGTCTAGAGCGAACGTTAATCGTCTGGCGTATAATAAACCCAACCAACGAATCTGACAATATCTATTAGGTTAAGTAAATATGATGAATAGGCTAATATAATCCATAATGTGAAACGCTTCTAGAGTTCATTTCTCTGGCGAACGACACTAAACGCCTGAGGCACATGTAATGCTATACGTGAGATATTCATAACGGTTTTATTTATATCTTTCCACAGTTGAAACACTGGTTGAGAGATGTAAACATATCGATCATCGTCTCTTTCTCTCTTCTGCGTGTTTTACTGTTAGCAATCAGCATTACATTACCGTGCGCCTCCTTCTGGATCGCTTGTGACTGACTGAATTCACTGAAGAATAAAAGCTGTATCATATACTTGGATATTTATGAGCAATATTACACTCATAGCCATGCGAAACGGCTCTATATCAGACTATTTTGTGTGAAAATATTGTTTTATCGATAAAATTAAACACTAATAATTTCACATATATTGCCTTTCAATAATTCAAGCACTTTTCAAGTACCTTTACATAAAAGTTTAAGGGTTTTCCATTTCAAAACGTCAAATTCAAGCACTTTCCAGTGCATGTGTGTGTGAGTGCAAGCTGTTGAAGCTCCGCCCCCTGTGCCGGGAGCAGCAGCTCATTTGCATTTAAAGGGACAGACACAAAAACAGTGCGTTTTTGCTCACCCTCAAAAAGTGACAACTTTAACATGCTGTATAAAAATATCTGTGGGGTATTTTCAGCTAAAACTTCACACACACACACACACACACTCTGGGGACATCAGAGACTTATTTTATATCTTGTGAAAAGGGCATTATACCACCCCTTAAAAGACTAATTTCACATTTATTGTCTTTCAATAATTCAAGCACTTTTCAAGTACCTTTTCATAAATATGGCTGTTTTCAAGGGTTTTCCAGGACTTAAGTAAAAAAAAGTCAAATTCAAGCACTTTAATCACCTTGTACGAACGCTGGTAACTTCCGCAAACTGGCAAGCTGAAGTTAAATATGTGCAGGTTAAGTTAATTGAGCCAAAATCATCAACTGTAAATGAAATATATGTGAAATATACATAAATGAAATATGTAAATGAGCTATATCTATATCAGACACCCTAGTTAATACTGTTAATCGTTCATAAACACTTTTTCAGGGATTTTCCTGCACTGAAGCATCAGCAACATCCAACATGACCTGATGCAACAGTCAAACCCCAAGGGCTGCTATTTAATCACATGAATAAAAAAGACATGCGATGCTCGTCTAGCAGGTGTAGTACAACACGGATCAGGGCATGTGGCTGATGAGAGCGCTTTATCATCATGAAAAGGTGCCTTAACAAACTACAGCCAGATTAGTGCCTATCCTACACTATTATCATTGGAAGCAAACAAGTAGACTACATTTTAAATGAGTTTCCATGTAAATCATTAGCTTAACTGAGAAGAACGCTATAATAGGGCTTTTGGAGGGGGGTTTAAGGGCAACTTTTGTATGATCACAGTGTCGGGATAAGTAAACTAACAATGTGTACTCTTTCCCCCATGATACGTCAATAATATTCAACTGACGGCTATATATATATATATATAAATGAACTAAATTAATAACTTTTTTACAACAGAAATGAACCATCACTGAACTTGGATTGTGACGCTATTTCTTTCTAGACACAAACTTTGTTGCATTATTTTCCTGTTATCTCTGTAAAGCTACTTAAATAAAGGTGGCTCGACTTCCATCCCGGAATCCCAGTCTATTTATGCAAAACTCGTCTAAAGTCCACTGGATGACGCAAGACACAAAACTTTTTATAGCTGTCTAAAGTCCACTGGATGAGGCATTTAGCTTTAAAATACAGACATCGTAACAATACAACGCTGGTTGAAAATCTGCAAAGGTGTCCTTTAAATGTCAATATAAGCACTGAGTTAATGCCTTTTCAAGATAATAGCCTAAATACTGTTGTTTCAATAAATTCTGTTTATTTTATTTTCTTACTTAGTATTTTTGTCTTGTTTCCAGTCCAAATGTCTAAAAATTCTTAAATCAAGATGCATTTACTAGATGAGTAAAATGACATAAGATATTATGTCCTGTTTTCGGGGGGAATTAATCAAAATTAAGTGAGTTGATGCTTAAAAAAAAAAAAGCAAAATGATCTGCCAATGGGGTGAGAAAAATAATCTTAATTTAAACAGAAACAAGATTATTTTTCTAACCCCAATAGTAGATAATTTTGCTTGTTTTCAGCAAAAACTCACTTAAGTTTGATTAATTCCCCCCAAAAACAAGACTTAATATCTTATGTCATTTTACTCATCTAGTAAATGCATCTTGATTTAAGAATTTTTAGACATTTGGACTGGAAACAAGACAAAAATACTAAGTAAGAAAAGCATTTTTTGTAGTTATTTTTTAATGACACTATTCTAATGAACTGAAGTCAGTAGATACTTAGATAGTTATTCAGCAAACTCATGATTTTTTAGCACTTCTACGAGCAGTAATACTTTAACTTAGATAAAAGTCAGTGCTCTATCCACCTCTGCCTGAAAGTGATCCCATGACATCCTTCCTCATGCCATTATCCTTATAGTTGTCGTTATCCTCGAGTCTTAGAGTTAAAACTTTATGGTTATGGTTATCATTCTTGGTGTGAAAGGACCATTAGACTCTCTCAAATCCACCAATTTTTGATATTTCATTTGCTCAGGGAATAACTTCTGTCCACATTCTGAACATAAAAGGGAAACCATGCCACAAGTATGATATTGTTTTTATATTAGCAAAAAAGCAACAATCATAAATAAATTATGAGGCAGAATGCATGCGGTCTTGAGTAATCTGATAACTAGGGATGCACCGATATGAACATTTTGGCCGATACCGATAACCGATCATTCTTTATATTTGAAAGCCGATAACCGATATATTGGCCGATAAATCTAAATCCAAATTTATATATTATTTTTGAGAGCCTGATTACAAAAACAGAAGTCTCACCATTAAATCCATGTCCCAAACACACAATTATAATGATGTTCTCATGATAATTCTATGTAGCCGATATGTTGCACTTTACTGTATTTTCCTTTTTTGAAGTGATTTCAATCATATTGCAAGCAATTCAAAACCATCATGTTGAACAGTGCACATCTGAAGTGTCTCAGCTGAAGGAAATAACACATCTTTAATATATCGGCTTTAATATATAATACATCGGCTTTAATATATCAGACAAATGTTCTTATCGGGCCGATAACGATAACATTAAAAATGAACCGATATCGTCCGAAACCGATATGGTGGCCGATATATCGTGCATCCCTACAGATAACACTGACTGCACTATATTGGTCTTTACATTTAAATATATAAAATCATGCGTCGAGAGAGAGACCCAGTGTGCGAGAGAGTGAGTGAATCAAGTTTCAGTTTACAGTAACTGTGTGTAAGCTAAAAAAGCAAGCAACTTGAATTCCTCCTGGGTTTTAGGGACTACTATAGACAGACTAAATATTCTTTTTGTTTTCATTGCTATTATTCTGCATTTTTTTTGGTTATATTAGCATTTGTAGAGGCACTTATATAATTGGTATGAACAAATAACTCAATAAGAACACGTGAAATGCATAGTGAAGGTTTTCGATCGGTATGATTTTTAATTTTTTCGAAAGAAGTCTCTTCTGCTCACCAAGGCTGCATTTATTTGATTAAAAAATACAAGGAAAAAAACAGTAATATTGTGAAATATTATTAAAATGTAAAATAACTTTAAAATATAATTTATTCTTGTTTTGGATGAATTTTCAGCATCATTACTCCAGTCTTCAGTGTCACATGATCCTTCAGAAATCATTATAATATGATGATCTGATGCTCAAGAAACATTTATTATTATCAATGTTAAAAACTGTTTTCAGGATTCTTTGATGAATAGAAAGTTCAAAAGAACAGCATTTATCTGAAATAGAAAGCTTTTGCCACATTAAACACTACCGTTCAAAAGTTAACAGTAAAGACATATATAACGTTGCAAAAGATTATATTTCAGATAAATGCTGTTCTTTTAAGCTTTCTATTCAAAGATTCCTGAAATAATAATAATAATCCAACCGTTTTCAACATTGATAATAATCATAAATGTTTCTTGAGCATCAGATTATCATATTAGAATGATTTCTGAAGGATCATGTGACAATGAAGACTGGAGGATGATGCTGAAAATTCATCCAAAACAAGAATTCTTGTATTTTTTAATCAAATAAATGCAGCCTTGGTGAGCATAAGAGACTTCTTCTAAAAAAACATAAAAAAATCGAACCGATCAAAAACCTTTGACCAGCAGTGTACACTTCCAGCTTTTCAGAAGGATCTTTAATGGGCCTCACCTTGTGTATGGCAGGTTCGGTGATATCCAGAGGAACCCGGTTCCAGTTCTCTCTTCTGTTCCAGTTGCTGTTACGACCCCACGAGGGCCTTCGCCTGGCCGACAACCACACCATCAGGATCGCCAGCATGAACCCCGCCACCACTCCCGTCAACACCCAACACACATAGGCCGGCAGCGGCAGCACAAAGTAACCGTAAACCATGGCTATCAGCAGAATCAATCTGTTGTGGGGGACTCCCGGAGGCTCGTCTTCCTCCTCGTCCTCCTCGCCTCCTTCGGTCGGTTCCTCGCTGCTCCCTCGTCGGGCTTGAGATGAGTGAGGTTCCTCCCCATCTAACTCATTACAAAGCTCGAAGTCTTCAGGGTAGAGCTCACAGAACTCTTCATCTTCCTGACGAGCCAGAGCCGACATGACACATCGGTTTAATCCGAGAGATGGCGACCTGTGAAGAGGCAAGTCAACGCTCGCCCCCTCGAGAGGACTTTCCCCGTCCACGTCTTCCTCCTCTTTAATGCAGTAGTTATTGTTGCTTTCCGGGTGGCCGTTGAGAGCGGACAAGTTTGAGAGTTCAGATGCGCTGGACGAAAGGTTTCTGGATCGATAAGAGACTCCCGCGGTCGTGCCACCGGTTTCCTCGCCGATTATCTTGCTGAGAAGCTGGAGAGGCTCGTACATGACCTCGGATAGACGCCGCTTCGTGTCTTCGATTCGTGCCTCAACCTCTTGAACTTTAAAGAAGGAGCGGCTATCGGGAGAGGTTAACGGGGATGAGGGAGCGGTTTTGGAGTCGCCGGTGACCGCGGGAACGCGAGTTTGGGTGAACGGCTTGAAGAGGTGCAGATTGAGGCGTGAATCCTGCGAGCGATGAGTCGAGGGAGACTCATGTTCGGGTCGAGCAGTGTCCGTGGATAAAGACTTAACTAGGGTTTTCATTAAATGTCGGTGTCTTATCGATTGGGGGGGGACAGTGGGTGCCTCCACATCAGTGGAAAGAGACTTGACTAGGCTTAGGAACGGCTTGGAAGGTAAAGCAGAAGCTTTAGCTGGGGATGAAGTGGATGAAACCGAATGCGTGGAAGGTGCCGGTGCACTCGACCTTTGTTCAGAAGGCCATGAGAAGCTAATAAGACTAGAAGTGGACGAGGAACCCAAGCTAACGGAGGGGTGTGTGATCGCCAACGCTGAACTGTGCGTTTGCGAAGCCAGTCCTGTGACCACGTCCACTCCCAATCCTTCAGAGAGAAGCTCCTCGCTGGCCTCCTGAGCCGTGACTACGCCCTGATCTTCCGTTTCAAGGCCTGACGGGGAAGCCGCGAGCCTGTAAAGGTCCTCTTCCTCCTCCTCTTCCTCATGTCCTTTGGCAGAGAAGTGTATGGTGATGGTGTCCCGGGAGAGCGAGCGCTGGACCTGCAGCTTACGGGCTGCTGAGGGCCGAGGAGAAGAAGAAGATGATGTTTTGGGGTTTAGTCTGTCTTCATGGTCATCACCCTGACTGGTCATGGCACCACTCAAAAGAGCTCACAGCCTGTGGACACAGAGAAGAGAACGCTTCAATGTAACACACTCTCTTCATATCGTCGTCTTATTCATACTGAAAACAAACATACAGTTCAGCTCAGTGCTTCCCATTCATTTCCCGGAACATTTTTACACTCATAAGCCCTATTCGGACGGTAATTGTTTCTCATGTAGACGTCTGTAAAAATGCATTTGATGATTGAGCATTATTGATGAACACCTGCTGTTAACAAGCAAAATCACATAAGAACTACAAACTGATTTCAACCACAGCAACAGCCTCAAGCCCTATTCAGACGGTAATTGTTTCTCATGTGGACGTCTGTATAAATACATTTGATGATTGAGCATTAGTGATGAACACCTGCTGTTAACAAGCAAAATCACTGAAGGAAAGAGAAACACAAGAACTAAAACTGGTAATTAATCAGAAAATGTGAGATGTGATGTAAAATGACTCAGAGATGTGGATTCGGATGGCAGTTAAATCACCACAAACAGCAGGTGATTCGGCCGGGGATTATTACGCAGGTGGAGGGAGAAAAACACTGACATTCTGGATTCATACGCCAATAAAGTCACAGAATAACCCCTTTAAATGTTGAAAATATGAATATTTTTCATATTCACCAAGTTTACAGCATTTCACTAAATTTAAACGTGTTGCCATAGAAACAAAGGCCTCACTGCAGTTTTCCCACCAAAATAAAAGCTTGAGGTTTAAATTTAATGACTTATTATTTAGTCATTTTAATATTTAGACAATTAATATTTAGTCTTATTTCTTCTAGATCTACTGTACAGCAGAAACAAACTTTTTTGCATTATTTTACTGTTTATTACTTTAAAGCCACTTTGAAAAAAATTCGGTATTGTTAAAAGCGATGTATAAATAAAAGTGACTTGACTTAAGTAATATTATTTTGACTGCGGTCACTAAACTAAACTTAAACTGACTGAGTTAAGCTGGATAATGAGACGTGTCTTCTGTAGAGTTGCTTAATGCTGAATTGAATTTATTTCATAATTGATGAACTTTGCAACATTATTGAACTGAACTAAAATGAATAATGACACTATTTTCTTCTCTAACTTTATTGTTAAATTGAGTTTGTTTCATAACGGAGGTTTGAAACATTGATATTGTTAATGAAATAAACTGAATCAACATTGGAATAAATTGAGCTGAATGATAACATTAATTGTGTTTTGTAGATCTGCTTTACAGCTGAAATTGAATTTGTTTCATAATTGGTACATTTTGCTGCATAAACACTCATTAAAAAGGAGGTTTGAGTCCACTAAATGCAATTTATTTTTCTTTTACTCAACTCAATTCGGACACTAAAGAGGTTGAAGCTCCCAAAATGCTCTCAAAGTGCACCAGATTGATAGCATTTAATTTTAAAATGTACAAATTGTTTCCCATTGGAGGGTCTGAGGTCCACCAACCATATAATCTCATCAATCTCGTGGGAAACTACAGACAACAAACTTAAAGTGACGTTTCGCTTCAGAAGGAAAGACATCTATTAATCCACTGGGGTCATATAGATGACATCAGAAAGGATGTGTGTGCTTTTGGAGTGAACTCCTCCACTCATGGACTTACAGAGATATAATACACGTTTAGATTCAAGATGAATGGCGTGCTCAATTCCTTTTAAGTTTGATTTGGGTGCTCTTCGGTCCAAGGTAGAACATCTTAAGAGGCAGTGTAGAGAAAAAAAATCTCTGATAGCCGAGGCACTCATGCCCTGAAGAAGGCCCCATGCCGCTACGCGTGGGCATTTTAAAGTTGTCCATTTAGGACATGTCATTTTTGCAATAAAGACATTTTAATTAATAAGGAGTGCCTCGGCTATCAGAGATTTTTTTCTCTACACTGCCTCTAGAGATATAATACACTCATTAAATATGTTCATCACCCATAGTGAAAAACAAAAACACCCTTAACCAGTCAAGCCAGTTCAGCTCAGTGTTTCTCATTAAATTCCTAGTTTGTGGAAGAATATTTTACTCATAACATAAAAGATCTCTAACATTGTGTTCGGCACACTTGCTTTTACCAATTTAATCGAAATATAATCAAAATTTGGAGAGAAAAAAAAAAAAAATCAAAGTTTCGCAGAGATTTATTGTTTTTTTGCATGTGTTCATTTGAAGAAAGTCATATACATTTTGACAGTCAATGAGAGAATTTTCACTTCTGGGTGAACTAGCCTATCCCAATAGATGACCAATTGTTGTCAGTACAATGTAAGGGTTTGACACACATTTCATGCTGGCCTTACAGGTCATTCTAGTTTACAACACCAGCTTAACCAGTTTCAGCCAGTAACAATATCACTTTCAGGTGAGTTAGAGTTGAGAACTCAACTTTTATTATTATTATTAGCATTATTATTTTGTTAAATAAATCACCAGACCAAATCATAGACTTCACACTTTGACGAATCCTAAAAACAAAGAGACTCACCAAAGAAGAGGGTTAAATAAACCCAAAGCAACACACCAGTCAAAGCACACATGAGGGCTGTGAATGCGCAACCAGAACTAATGATGCAAACGAGGAACACCTGAACACAATCAGGACAGGAATGGGGAAGATGAGGGACAGGAAACTATGAACAACACTGATCTATCAACTTCAAACTAAAAGACATGGCATAATAAAAGACACGAATCAAAACGTGACGACGCACTTATATGTGAAAAGTTATAAGATCATTAAGTTGTGCCAACATACGGTTTTATATTGCTTTAACTCATCAAAATAAGTTAAGCAATCGTATACAAGATTCAACTCATTTTTTAAGTCAGTTTAATGTAATTTAAGTTGAAATAACTTAAATATCCAATAACACTTTTCACATATAAGAGGACATTAATCTATACAAGCATTAGCATTAACCCTAATTAGCATTAGCATAATCAAGCAATCGACTTCACATCAGTAGCATGAAAAACACTGATATAGCACAGAAAGTGATCAAAGAGACAGTATTAATTATTAGTATTTATTTCTTTATATTGGATTTATTTATTCTATAATTGTAGGTGTAATGTTTATAAATGGCAGGTCAACAGTTTTACTAGCTATTGCCGTCCTCGACACATTTACATTTACATTTAGTCATTTAGCAGACGCTTTTATCCAAAGCGACTTACAAATTAGGACTAAATAAAGCGAGTCATCATGAAGAGGCAAAAACAACAACAACGCAAGAAGTGCTCAGAATACAAAGTTCAGGCATTATTCAGAGTAGCATAAGTCTGATAAGTGATGTTTCAAAGGATTTTTTTTTTTTTTTTTTTTTTTTTTTATGAGGTTAAGTGCTCACGGAAGAGATGGGTTTTCAGCTGTTTTTTGAATGTTGCCAGTGATTCTGCATTCCGGATGAGGCCGGGGAGAGCGTTCCACCAGCATGGAGCTGTGAATGAGAATGTTCTGGAAAGTGATTTTGTGGCTCTCTGTGATGGAACCACGAGACGTCGCTCGTTGATCGATCGTAGGCGTCTGGTAGGGATGTAGACTCGTAGGAGTGAGTGAAAATAGTAGGGAGCTGAGCCTGTGATAGATCTGTAAGCAAGCGTCAATGCCTTGAATTTGATGCGAGCAGCGAGAGGTAGCCAGTGCAGAGAGATGAACAGAGGAGTGACGTGGGCCCTCTTGGGCTCGTTGAAGACAAGACGAGCTGCAGCATTTTGGATCATCTGTAGAGGTTTTGTTGCACATGCTGGAAGTCCGGCCAAAAGAGCATTACAGTAGTCAAGCCTAGAAATGACCAGGGCCTGGACCAGAAGTTGTGTTGCATGCTCAGTTAGGGAAGGCCTGATCTTCCTGATGTTGTGCAGTGCAAACCTGCATGATCGAGCTGTCTTTGAAATGTGATCTGTGAAGGACAGCTGGTCATCAAGCGTTACTCCGAGATTTCTGACCGACCTTGATGGGGTGATTGATGATGACTCTAGCTGGATGGTGAAGTCGTGTTGTATAGACGGATTGGCAGGGAGGATGAGAAGCTCAGTCTTTGCCAGGTTGAGCTGCAGGTGATGTTCCTTCATCCATGTGGAGATGTCCGCCAGACAGCTTGAGACCCGTGCAGCTACTGTGGGATCATCTGGTTGAAACGAGAGGAAGAGCTGTGTGTCATCAGCATAGCAGTGGTAGGAGAAGCCGTGTGCCTGTATGATGTGTCCCAGTGATGTAGTGTAGATGGAGAAGAGGAGGGGACCAAGAACTGAACCCTGGGGAACCCCTGTGGTCAGTTGATGTGCTCTGGATACCTCACCTCTCCATGCGACCTTGAAGGACCTACCTGTGAGATAGGACTCAAACCAGTGGAGTGAAGTTCCTGTGATGCCCAGTGATGAGAGGCTGGACATAAGGATCTGATGATTCACAGTGTCGAAGGCTGCAGACAGATCCAGGAGAATGAGGACTGAGGACTTGGAAGCAGCTTTAGCGATCCGTAGGGCTTCTGTGACTGACAGTAATGCAGTTTCTGTTGAATGCCCTTTCTTGAAGCCAGATTGGTTGACATCCAGCTGGTTGTTTAGAGACAAAAAGGATGTTATTTGGTTGAAAACAGCTCTTTCAAGTGTCTTCGCAATGAATGGTAGGAGGGAGATAGGTCTGTAATTCTCTACAGATGATGTGTTTAGTGTTGGTTTTTTAAGCAGTGGAGTGACCCGAGCCTGCTTGAATGCTGTAGGGAAGGTGCCAGTATGGAGGGATGAGTTGATTATGTGTGTGAGTGATGGTAGAAGTGTCGGAGAGATGGCTTGTAGAAGGTGTGAGGGGATAGGGTCTAGAGGGCAGGTGGTAGGATGACTGGAGAGGAGAAGTGTAGATACTTCTTCCTCGGTTAGCGAGGAGAAGGAGAACAGTGGGATATTGGCTGTGGAAGCGGTCAGTGTGGGTTCCTGTGTGTGTGGAGCTGAAAACTGACTGCTGATAGATGTTGTTTTGTTGGTGAAGAAGTTCGCAAAATCGTCAGCAGTTAAGGAGGAGGAGGGTGGGGTTGGAGGTGGGCAGAGGAGAGAGTTGAATGTCTTGAAGAGTGAACGTGTGTTGGAGGAGCTGTTGATCTTGTTGTGGAAGTATGAAGATTTTGCAGCATGAACATCCACAGAAAAGGAAGAGAGGAGAGATTGATACATACTCAGGTCAGATGCGTCTTTTGATTTGTGCCATTTCCTCTCCGCTGCCCTAAGTTCAGTCCGGTGTTCCCGAAGAACCTCAGATAACCAGGGGTTAGGGGGAGTAGCACGTGCTGGCCTGGAGGAGAGAGGGCAGATAATGTCTAGAGAAGAGGTTAGAGTGGAGCATAAGGTGTCCGTTGCTGTGTTCACATCCAGAGATGAGAATTGTGAGGGTGGGGGAAGAGAAGATGACACGGCAGAGGAAAGATGGGAGGGAGAAAGTGAGCGCAGGTTTCGCCTGAAAGTGACTGGTGGGGGTGTTGGTGGTGAAGGGGTAGAGAGATGTAGACTGAAAGTAATGAGGAAATGATCTGAAACATGGAGAGGTCTCACCAGGATGTTGTCTGTGATGCAATTGCGTGTGTAAACCAGGTCCAGTTGGTTGCCTGATTTGTGAGTACCTGTGGTGATGAGTCGTTTGAGATCGAAAGAGGCTAGGAGAGAGGTGAAGTCTGTTGCATGCGGCTTTTCGAGATGGATGTTGAAGTCACCAAAGACTAGAAGTGGGGTGCCGTCCTCAGGGAAAGTGGACAGCAGCACATCCAGCTCATCTACAAAGTTACCCAGCTGACCAGGGGGACGATAAATGACTACAATATGGATCTTAGTGGGAGTTGTAAGTGTAATAGCATGATATTCAAATGAGTTGTTGTTGCATAGAGAAGAGAGTGCGGAGTATTTGAAATTGTTAGAAACGAGGAGCCCTGTTCCCCCACCTCTCCCAGACTGGCGAGGGGAGTGAGAGAAGGAGAAATTGCTAGAGAGAGCAGCAGGGGTTGCTGAGTTTTCTGGACGAATCCAGGTCTCAGTCAAGCCCAAGATACTAAGAGTAGAATGAGATGCGAAGGCTGGAATGAAGTCAGCTTTATTGACTGCTGACTGACAATTCCATAGACCCACGGAAAGAGAGAGTGGAGTGTGTGAGGATGAGAGAATTGGACGCAGATTGGCAGTATTGCGTTGTCTTTTGCGCGCGATGAAGGGGCGTTGGCGAGAGATCACAGTAATGTGTTGAAAGCACATGTTGATTAATGTCAACAATAAGATAAGAGAGGGAAGGAGAGGGGAAAAGGAGATACGTAAGTGCCTTTCTAGTGTCCTTGCTCGGTGGAGTCGCGCAGGTAGAGTCGCTGGTCTTTACCCGAGTCGGTCTTCACACGAGGAGGCTGAGCACGAGAGCTGAACGCTTCCGCTGACGCTTCCGCGGAAGACACGAGGCGTCTATCTAGTCGTGTTCGTGACACCAAAACACACATTTCCGTGATATATCTTGTGTTACAGATGTTCTTGGATATTTAAGTCATTTCAACTTAAATTACACTAAAATGACTTAAAAAATGAGTTGAAAATTGCTTAACTTATTTTGATGAGTTAAAGCAATGTAAAAACGTATGTTGTCACAACTTAATGATCATATAATATTTTTTCAGTGTAGAAACTGATGGAAATAAATGATTTAAATCCAATGTGTGGCATAAAGTCTCGGAAAAACTCTAGGTTTCTATTCTCTGGAAGAAGATACATGTGTTTGTTAAGTCAATTGTAGGTGTGTAATGTTTATAAATGGCAGGTCAACAGTTTTACTAGCTATTGCCGTCCTCGACACCAGGCGTCTATCTAGTCGTGTTCACGAGACCAAAACACACATTTCCGTGATATATCTTGAGTTACAGATGTTATTGGATATTTAAGTCATTTCAACTTAAATTACACTAAAATGACTTAAGAAATTAGTTTAAAATTGCTTAACTTATTTTGATGAGTTAAAGCAATGTAAAAACGTACGTTGTCACAACTTAATGATCTTATAATTTTTTTACAGTGTAGAAACTGAAGGAAATAAATGATTTTAAATCCAATTTGTGGCATAAAGTCTCAGACAAACTCTTGGTTTCTATTCTCTGGAAGAAGATACATGTGTTTGTTGAGTCAACGGAGGCAGACGAACTGCTGTTCACAGTTTTCCCAGAGGACTGCAGCTCGAGAATGTGGGAATATTAATGAATATTAAAGAAAAGCTTCTAAAACAAAACACACTACTATATAATCACGTCTCAATGTCACGCTCGGCCGCTTCAGGATTATTGAGTCAACGTCTAACAACCACTGTAATTAATCATCACGTTTCCACTAATTACGCTACACTTATACAGTGTGAATGATCTCTGAGCTGACTGAAACTCATACGACTGGATGATAAAGGCCGTCTTTGAAGGGAGCGAGTCGTTTGAAGATTCCTGACGGCGAGGGGAAAGAAGGAGATGCTGAATTTAAAGCTGATCAAAGCCGTGAAGCACCGAAACCAGGACAGTAAAGAGACGAGACGTCACATCAAATGTGTTTCAACTGCATTTTCAGCATTTCAGATTAACTCTTTTATGGGTCATCCCTACAATCTATGCCTTTTGGGCTTTGAAAACTACTTTTATGTTATTTTATAAGCATCTCTATGAAAGCAACACGTTTTTTTTTTTTAAAGTGGCAGGTCAAACTCAATGACACTAGATGTATTATTCACAGAAACGGTTTTTACGTGATTGACGAGGGCTGTCACAATATATCGCAACACTAAGATGCAACAATATGTGTTGTGGATAGTTCACCCGAAATGAGATGTAGGCCCTAGTGCTTTTCTGTGGCATTTCACAAGTATATTCTCTAAATATTAGAAGCTCATGCACATATTTCCATTTTGCTGTGAATCTCCGCTAAACAAACGGAACACAATAAAATATGAATAAAATTAAAATATACATATTGATAAAATATTATTTACTACAAGAAAGCGTATTTTTATGATAGCAGTAACTCTAAGGTGACTATTGTAATGGGGTAATTAACCATGTTTTTTTTTTTTTCAAAATAAAATCATTATTTATGTTTTTAGACTGTAATGTTACAATGTTAAAATGTAAAGTGATTTGTTTTGCACATAATATACCAGACCCTACATGGTTACATTCACTATACATGTTTTCATAGCCTTCAATATGAACATTGTTTGTGAGGCAACATTGAACAGGATGTGAAATAAATATATATATATTTTTAAATAAATACAGATTTATTTATTTTTTTAAATCCAAGTAGAATTATAATTTTTTTAAATACTGAGATATATACAATATTCAACCAAAAAATATTTGTCAGATGATTTTTTTTGCCCATATCGCCCAGCCCTAATGCCAATTGTTGATATAAAATTAGACACACCTTTGAGTTGAGTTGTGGTTAAGACTTGGTTTGCTTACCAATAATATATGTATATTTCCACAGCAAACTTAAATCTCATCTTTCAGGGAGTGTGCTTTACTCCATTGCTTTTTTATATTTCTTTCATAGACATTTCTGAAGTACACTGTGTGCAACAGAAAAACTGTTTTTTCTAACCAACTTATTGAAATTATATAATATTATAACATAAATCACATACTTGAGCACTGAAATGTGTGTATATAGAGAGTACACACAGCAAAAACATCTTAATCAGTATTAAAACTAATTAAAAACATGCCACTTGTGGCGTAAGATGTGAGATTTCTAATTAATTGCCATTATTGTTCAACTTTTTGCATAATGCCACTTCAATAAAAGAGAGACGGTTCACTCTGAGCTGTTTTTATGTAACCGGGAAGAAAGACATACGCATATTATTCAATATTGTTATTCCCTGGCTTTAAATGCTTCAATGTTACGCTGTAACTTCTCTAAATTAACTACACAAAAATACTGCATGGTTTTATACTCTACTTCTAGAAAATTATGAGAGAGAGAGAGAGAGAGAGAGAGAGAGAGAGAGAGAGAGAGAGAGAGAGAGAGAGTGTGTGTGTGTGTGTGTGCTTGTACAACTATCTTTGTGAGGACCAGTTTGAGTTTTAGCCCATTGGAGTGAGGACAAAGAGAGTAAAGTGAGGACATTTTGGCCGGTCCTCAGTTTCTGAGAGCCCTTTAAAGGCCTGTTTGAGGGTCAAGACTTGGTTTTAGGGATAAGGTTATAATGAGGTTAAGGGTCGGTTTAGGGTCAGGGGTCGGGTTAGGCACTTAGTTGTGATGGGTAAGGTTAGGGTAAGCGGCTAGAGACTGCATTGTGTCAATGAATGTCCTCATAAAGATAGATGTACAAGAATGTGTGTGTGTGAGTGTGTGTGTGTGTGTGTGTGTGTGTGTGTGTGTGTGTGTGTGTGTGTGTGTGTGTGTGTGTGTGTGTGTTAGAGTGAGCAGTGAGGTCTACCTCAGCATTACAGTGCTGATTTGCAGTACTGGCAGAGGTTCAGCACTCGCATTCAATTACTGTGAGCGTCCCGACTCCTGTGCCGATCTGTTATAGACACTGACGTGATGAGAACAACGTCTCTCACTCTCACTGAGCCATTATTGTGTTCATTTCACTTAAAAAATGATGGGTTATGGTGTATTTGTTGTGGCTCGTGTGTTTGTACATTCACCAGAGCACAGGAACACACAAATTTGAAGACTTTGGGGCTGTTTACACGACACCGTCTTCAACTAAAAACGTAAAACTTTTTATGCATTTTGGCCGTTCGTTCGTTTACACGATAACGGCGTTTTGGGCGCCTGAACACGCGAACTTTTGAAAACGGGTTTCAAAGTGCAAGTTTTTGAAAACGGTCTCAATTTAACAGCAAAATCGTGGATCTGTGAAGACGATGACGTCATGCACATGTGTATTACGTGTTCAGTCTACGGTGTTTCATCGCCATCTACTGGCCTGGCAGCAGAATACAGCGTTTTTAGTCGTTTTCGCGGATGGGATCGTTTTGACAATGTCTGTACGCGGAAAACTCAAAGGAAAAACTTCTCCGTTTCAAGCATATCGTCGTCGTGTAAACGTACCCTGAGTTAAAGGCTTAAGATTCTAGACCGGCTAAGATGAAAACACACTCAATCTCTAATGGAAGTGCATCCCAACTCACTCATAAACATAGATGATAATGAGATAAACTTGAACTTAAATATCTAAAGTGCATTAAGCGACCGAAACAACATTTATCTAAACATCAAGCTGAGCGTGGATTGCTGTGTTATCCTCACGTTCATTATCTAAAAAGTGCAGGAGATATTTTAAATCCAATCTTCTAACTGATGGTCATCTTACACATAAGCCACCAGTGATCACAATAAGTCAACATGATGCAATACATCCATTGCTGGATAATCAGATACACAAACATGGCCCAGTAATTCGATTTTTCATAAAGAGACTGTTATCATTACCAAAACAAGCACATGAATCATGAAGTCGATTAAATAACAAACATAGATGGTGAGCAGATCTTGCATAACTGATATGAATGGATTCTTACACACTACAGGCACAATATCAGATGACGAATGCGCCGACACGGGCACACAAAATATTTTACACAATTTATTTTTTTACATCATAGCCTATATGACAGACTTAACTTCATTTTCCCTTTCGAAGTGATTCCAATCATATTTCAAGCAATTCAAAACCATCATGTTTTAACAGTGCACATCTGAAGCGTCTCAGCTGAAGGAACTAATACATTATTTATCGGCCAATAATAAACATTAAAAACCCAGATAAACATTAAAAATTGGCATAAATCGGCCGATGCTGATATATATCTAAATGAAAGATGAGAGACATTTCTATTCCAAAAGAAAAGAGAATGGCTCTTAATTGGATCTCGTCTCTAAACCTCAGCACTGAAAAAATTTAATAAATAATAAATCCTCCAGCCAAGACTTTCTGCCCACAAACCCATCACACTGATTTATGCTCTTAAAGTCAACATGATACAGCATTCTCAATCCATTTCACCTCCGTGATATATCCACGATGCATTTCTAAGTGAAAAAAGAGGATTCTCCAGCAAGGAAATAATGTAGAACTGAACTTGATTGTATTTATCATGATTTCATTGGATGTTGCTTATTCAACCCACATTACAAATCAGGTTTATTGGCTAAATTTACAGACGTTTGGTTGTTTGTAATGAACAAATCAAACAAAAGTAATTGAAATAGCTCAACACAACAACTGTTTCAAGTGGTTTCCCCAAATTCAACTGAAAATGCAACTTTTAATGACTTATGGAGTCTCAAAATTGTTCAATAGAATCCCTCACAACAGCGCAAATCTGCATAACAGGTGTTGTCTCATTAATCAAGGGCTTCATTAGTTCCATCGGGTGTGCTTGAGCTAGAACACATGAAAAACCTGAACTGGCTAGGTTTGTTGAGTGTCACGTTTGACTGCATGTTAGAAATATGGTGAAGTCAAAAGGAATAGTCCAAAAAGTAAAGAGAAGATTTCATCGCCCTTCACAAACAAGGAACAGGATACAAAAAGAGCGAAGGGACTAAATGTTCCTAGAGTTCAAAGTTAAGTAACGGCTTTAACGGCTGCAACTGAGAAGGCAGGTTCAGAAAAACCCTCGAGCGACTGCAGAAGACCTGCAGCAACACTTGTTGGCCACAGGCACTGAGGTTTCAGCTGCACAATAAGGCTCGTACTAAACACATGCCAGAACTCCAAGACTACACCACTACTGACCCAAAAGCACAAGAACAGTCGGCTCCAATTTGCTCAAAATCATATAAACAAGCCACAGAAGTTTTGAGACTCTGTTCTGTGGAGCGATGAATAAGAATGAAGCATATACTGTAAAGACTCTGTCTACAGTTCATCACGGTGGATCTCGATGATGCTCTGCGGCTGATTTATATCCTCTGGCACTGGAAACCTGCAGCGTGTGGAAGCCGAGATGAAGTTTAGGGAATCCTAGGAGAAAACATCATGCCGTCAGTGAGGAAGCTGAAGCTCGGACCTTCCAACAGGACAATGATCCCAAGCATACCTCAGTTTCCACCAAGGCTTGGTTGCAGAAGAAGTCCTGGAAGATACAGTGGCATTACAGTCGCCTGACTTGTATCACATAGAAAATCTCTGATGGGATTTGAAGAAGGCGGTTTCATCAGCAAACCCAAGAACACTGAACTGGAGGCCGTTGCTCATGAGGAATGGGCTCAGATTCCTCAGAAATGCTGCTGTCTGGATATACATCTCGTTTGCAGCAGCTCATAACAGCAAAAGGGTGTTCAACTAAGTACTAAAGATGCTTGACATGAAGGGGTTGATTACTTAAGACTGGAGAAGTTGCATTTGGGGAAACCACTTGAAACATTTGTTGTGTTGAGCTATTTCAATTCCTTTTGTTTGATTTGTTCATTGCAAACAGCTGGAAGTCTGTACATGTTGCCAATAAACCCGATTTGCAATGGGGGTTGAATATTTTTGATTACAACTGTCTCAGAACGGAGTCAGAGCTGAACGTGAGTTTCTGGACCACTACGGCCCTCCTGAAACACTGCAAGCAACCACTTGTGTGAGGATTTCTGACCGGAACTCGGAGACTGAAGGTCAAGTTTACTCCAGAGCTTTCCCCGAGCATCCCAATGATAACATTTCACTTCTTATCTATCAATATTTGCTGTTATTCCCGAAATCTTTATGATTTTTTTTGCCGTTAAATTTAAGATACAGGACAAGGACAAAATGTTGTAATAAATGAAATAACTGGGGCATGCAGTTCATGAGGGGTCTCATGAGAGAGGTGTGTGTGTGTGTGTGTGTGTGTGTGTGTGTGTGTGTGTGTGTGTGTGTGTGTGTGTGTGTGTGTGTGTGTGTGTGTGTGTGTGTGAGACTGTCTAATGGAGCTGTCGGGAAGCACTAATGTAGTGAAGAACAGGTTGTAGGACAGTGGGAGATGGCCTTATTCGACCCACGGGCCACAGGGTGTGTTTGTGAAAAGACAACAGAGTAGATCAAAAATAGATATATTGATACAAGGGATACAGAACACATGCTGTTCATTCAAGATGTGAATATAACACACAACAGGCAAGATGCCACAGAACAGAAGAGAAGTGAAGCTCTAGAGATTAGATATGACGAAAGAAAGAAAGAAAGAAAGAAAGAAAGAAAGAAAGAAAGAAAGAAAGAAAGAAAGAAAGAAAGAAAGAAAGAAAGAAAGAAAGAAAGAAAGAAAGAAAGAAAGAAAGAAAGAAAGAAAGAAAGAAAGAAAGAAAGAAAGAAAGAAAGAAAGAAAGAAAGAAAGAAAGAAAAGACAAGACTATGTGCACGTACTAACTGCAATATAAATGGCTAGTTTAAAGGCCTTAAAGGGAAAGTTCACCCAAAAATGAAAATTATCCCATAATATTTACCCTCAAGCCATCCTAGGTGTGTATGACTTTCTTCTTTCAGCCGGACACAATCAGAGTTATGTTAAATAATGTCCTGGCTCTTCCCAGATTCACTTCAGGAAGGCCTTTATTAACCCGCTTGAGTCGTATGGATTACTTTTATGATGGATAGATGCACTTTTATGATGGATGGATACACTTTTATGATGGATGGATGCACTTTTATGATGGATAGATGCACTTTTATGATGATAGATGCACTTTTATGATGCATGGATGCACTTTTATGATGATGGATGCACTTTTATGATGGATAGATGCACTTTTATGATGGATAGATGCACTTTTATGATGGATAGATACACTTTTATGATGGATAGATGCACTTTTATGATGGACAGATGCACTTTTATGATGGAAAGATGCACTTTTATGATGGATAGATACACTTTTATGATGGATAGATGCACTTTTATGATGGACAGATGCACTTTTATGATAGACAGATGCACTTTTTGGAGCTTCAGAAACTCAAGCACTACACAACTTCACTGACATTATAAAGCTGGGAAGAGCCAGGACATTATTTAATATAACTCAGATTGTGTTCGGCTGAGAGTAGAAAGTCATACACACCTAGGATGGATGGAGAATGAGTCAATCATGGGATACTATTTCATTAAGACTTAAGCATTTACTTTAAGCATTTATGTAGCAGCACTATCGATCGAAGTGGGTAATAATGATATTTATTAATTCACAATATAATTCAATATGCAACACTGAAATAGTACAGTAAATTGGTAAATACAATGACAATAAATAATAACAAACTGAAATAAGCTCATTCGGCTGTCATCCCTCACAGGTGCTTCACCGATACTGATTTCAATATTCCCTGCTTATCACTCAACTCATATCCCTTGAAATTGTTTTGTTGAGTTTGAGCCCAGGCGAAGCACACCTGCTCAACACGACAACAACACTTCCTCTATCTGACGAGTCACAGACGGAGCGATCACAGGTAATAAAGAGCGCACCGTTTCTCCAGAACCAAAGGATTCGGCTGCCGACACGCATTCGCCATCCCATCGGATGTCACGCCAACGCTGACAGGAGGAAACCCAGGCATGAAAGGGAATGAAACGATGTGTGGCAAACTGAGAGTGAAGAGGGGTAAAGACTAGGGGTGTCACAATATATCGCAATACAAAAATGCAAAAATATGTCTCGTGGATAGTTCACCCGAAATAACAATTACTGTGTGAGGAACAAATTCCAATTTTCAGAGTTTTAGTGTCAGTATTACATTAAACTACTATATATAATGTTAAATTGAATGTTTAATGGGGGGATTTGTGGGTCCTGATAATGCCAAATTTCTTGTTATCAGTAAAAAGTGGCCTACATTATTTTAAATATATCTAGTCAGTGACAGAGATCAAGCATATTCATCTAAAATAAGAATCATGAATATTGTTATTCTGGCGTTCTGTCCTGTGCTTTGGGTTTATCAGCACCAAGTCCAAGCCTATTCATTTACACACACAATGTAACACCAAATTTAGCATTTTAATCAATAGTGCATTTTTTGTTAACCTTTTACCAAATGTCTTGGATTATCGCAATAATATCGTATTGTGAGTTCAGTATCGTGAGATGTGTCAAATCGTGACATGAGGGGATCGTTAAACCGCTACGATTGACAAAAACAAAATGTCGACAACATAATGGACGAATACACGAAACGTATAATCTTCTGTTTATTATAAACACGCTGTGGTTTTGTCGTCGGCCACTTTAAATGCTCGAACCCTTTAAAGCAGGACAGATTCTGATTAGCTCTCGATATTTATCAACTGGGGAAAAATATCTTTCTGAAAGTGATTTCAATGATATTGTTCCTCTGTGCCATTATCGTTATATGTTTGTGGTGTGAACTATGCTATTCTTTTACATTAAGAACGATTATTAGAACTGTATTTTTATTGTTAAAGTTATCGTTCTTAGTGTGAACAGGGATAGGCTCCAGGATCCCCACACAACCCTACATAGGACAAGCCCTTTGGAGAATACAAGGATGGATGGACTTAACCACCAAATCCCACTTAGTGCCATCCAACTAGAACAAAATGAAGAGTCGAGACGTGATCCTACAAGACGCATGTAATGCCATTGTCTTATTTGTCAGACTGTGCTAAATGTTTCTGTGCTAATCAACCACCTTTTAACCATCAACTCCCAGACCTTTCTGTTAATGTGTTCCAGGATGAAAGAGCGAGGGATTAGGAACGTAATCTTCATAATGGAGAAGACTAGAGCTCAAATCAATCAGCAAATCACACTCTTCTTAACTGTTGTTTTCTTCTTAAGTTGAAGTTGAGAATACTCCCGAAAACATTTCTTGAGAATGTTTTAAAGATAAGAAAATCTTTTAATTCCTGAAAATAATGTTCTTAAAAATAGGGATGCGCGATATATCGGCCACCATTTCGGTATCTAACGATATATGTTCATTTTTAATGTTATCGTTTATCGGCCCCGATAAGAAAATGTGTCCGATTTATTAAAGCTGATAAATAATGTGTTATTTCCTTCAGCTGAGACGTTTCAGATGCAACATGATGGATTTGAATTGCTTGAAATATGATTGAATATGAGGAAAATACAGTAAAGTGCAACAGTCTGTCATATCGGCTTCATAAAATTATATTGAGAACATCATAATTGTGTGTTTGAGACATGGATTTTAATGGTGAGACTTTTGTTTTTGTAATCAGGCTCTCAAAAATAATAAAACATTTGGATTTAGATTTATCGGCTAATATATCGGTTATCGGCTTTCAAATATAAAGAATTATCGGTTTATCGGCCTAAATTTTCATATCGGTTCATCCATAATTATGACGTCTTTTCTGGCAGCATTCAGCACATATGAGAGCATGTATACACAGTTCAGCAGTGCGAACACACACACACACACACACACTTGAGAAAACCTGTGTGTCGTGACGAACAATTATTAAGGCAATGCAGGCATTGCAAAATGACAGTCATGTGTTTTTCATTCAGTTGATCAGCGAGTCTTTGCCAAGAGCCGCCAAACAATCAGCTGTTCTTCAGCTGAACATCCTGAGAATGTGTTGAACATTCTTACAGACTTCTAATAACTTATCTTAAGGAGTTTCTTCACTCCTTTCTCAAGAAGACTGTTGTGAATCTGGCCCTAAATAACAGAAGAGATCCTGAAAGCTGAGCGAAAGCAAGTGCAAGAAACGTGCTTTAATAACGTGGGCTATAAACAACTGTTGATAATATAGCATAGAACTTGAAAACTTTTTCAAGAACACGTGGAAATACAGAAAAAAATGCAGTCGATTTATAATCAAAATGGCTAAACAATTATTTAAAATTACAAATGACAAAAATTGTCAATGTAGACCAAAGCTTTCCCAATCAACGCTTGAAAAATAACTGTATATTTGATGTGTACTGACAGAAAGTGAATCTTATAATGGCTAAAGAGCTAGATATGTTCATTACTCACAGTCAAGATCCAAGACTGGGTTCGGTAAGAGAAGGAGAACAGCAGAAAGCGCTCATCTTCCATTAATCTCCTGTGATGCTCAGAGTAATGTATCATGCAACAGCGAGACTCAGATTGGCGCGGAGATGCTAACGACCCACAGCCTAGCAACCGCGGGACGAGCCCAAGTAAATGTCATCACACACGACGGTCTGTGGTAAATCTGAGGAAAGTCCTCGGAAGAGTCACATGCACGTCCTGGTTGTTGCTAAGATATTATTGTAAACACAAATTTGTCAACAAACAAACAATTTTTTCAACGCATTCTTACTCCCAAATTATTATCTCTCTCATTTAAGACACTAATAGGAACTCCATTGCTTTCAACTGCTTGCCATAATTGTCAACACTTAGTATGCATTTGTAAAAGTAGCAATGATTATTATATTTTTGGTATCATTTAGCATTAGTTAACTACCTTAGTTAGCATGAACTAATAACGGAACTGCACTTAAACAGCATTTATTAATCTTTGTTAATGTTAATTTCAACATTTGCTAATACTTCATTAAAATCTTAGTTAATGCACTGTGAACTAACAATGAACAGCTGGATTTTCATTAACTAATGTTAACAAAGATGAACAAATACAGTCATAAATGTATTGCTCATTGTAAGTTCATGTTAGTTAATGCATTAATGAACCTTATTGTAAAGTGTTACCATATTTTTTACTTTCAAAGACACTTTTGAGCACCTAACCACTTCTCAAAAATATAAAACATATTCATTGCAAAAAGTGACCAATAAAACAGTAAAAAAAGTATTACAAACTCATGTTGCTTTGATTCTGAGTCATCTGAAGCCGAACGCTGCCATAACGTGAGGAACGATGATGCAATCGGTCACAAGACACACGAGAGCCAATGACATTTCACAATCAAAGATGACATATCGTCCCTCATTGTGTTATCTTGATCATGATTGTTGTCATCAGAATGATTGCACTTTCACCTATAAGCACAATCAAGACTCATACGCTTGGTGTATCATTTACTTATCTACTCATCTAGTGTCTTATCACATACATCCTCTATATTCTATATTATGAAAACTGGTAAAAAAAAAAAAAAAAGTATAAAAAAAAGCTCAAAAATAGTAATATTTCCATTAGTTCCAAATTATATTTTTCCTTTTAAATGCCTTTTTAAGCCGGATCGATATTATAATATCATATTAATAAAAGCTGGATGACTTGTGTTTGCTAAATGGCATGCAATTGATTAAAAAAATATATTTTATGGCAAATAAAATGCTGCATTATTGTCTGATGCGACAAACAAAGTTATTTGTGATTATGATTGTTGGCCACTTGATGAAATAGTGTTGTCTCTGAGGATATGTTACGACACTGGTTTAAATAGATGATTTCTCTGGATTTAAACATTGTTGGAAACATTTGGGATACTACATGTCGAGGGCTTGGAGCCAGAGGGGCGTAAGTGGCTTTTGACAAACTTTACAGGAGGGACAAAACAAAATTTTGACCACACTTCAATCACCAGTATTATTAACCTTAAACCACAAACATTGTAACCACAGGCATACTTACATGAATGAGTATTTAAGTAATAAACTTATGGCATATTAACACAATGAACATGTTCTAAAACATTTTAAAATAAATAAAATATGGCAAAAACGTCAGATACGAATTTTTGGCACCAAACATTTCCAAGTCTTCTATGGACATATTGGGCGTATCTGCTGAACAGTGCAGAAAATAATTGGTCAAAAGGGGAATTGATTAAATAATTAACACTTGAATAACACTTGAACAAGTAATTCATTTTCATTTAACTCATTAATTAATTAATTTATTTATTTTTCATTTCACTTTTCCATTCTGGGCATCTGCTGAACAGTACAGACTAATAAAAGTCACTGAACTTGCTAAACACACTTCTGATTGGCAATTCATGAGTTGTTCAATTTATTTCATTACATTCATTCATTTTTTTTTTCAAATACTCTATACAACTGACAGTTCTCTCGTGTTCTTTTTACTCATTTCACTTTTCTTTTTTGTTCAACCATTTCAATTACTCTGCGAGTCTATTCATTGACCACGTCCAAAGAATCATGTCGCGTCTTATTTGCTTTTCTGTTCACTAGTTTTAGTTCTACTCACTGTCCACTGTCAGAGCATTGTAGAACTCTGCGTATGTGTGAGGAATACCCTCACCTACATGTATTTTTCAGAGCCAGAAGGGCGTAAGTGTGGACTTACGCCCTTCTGGCTCCAAACATTACTCACACTTTTGTGTTAGGTCTTTATTGTTTTGTTGCTTTATTCAATACAGTTTGATCTCAGATAGGTCTTTTTGGTACCATTGGATAGAGCTCATCGAGACCTTTATTTTGATATCAATAACTCATATTCGACCAAAATGCCACTTACGCCCCTCTGGCTCCAAGCCCTCGATGTACACTTGTGCACTGTAAAACCTAATGCTCAAATTAATGAACTGGTTTGAGTAGAGCCAACTTAAATTAAACAAATCAGTTCAATTGACTTTTCAATTCAATTCTTTTCTTTTCAATTCAAAGAAAGTATTTAGAACTTTCTTTTTCTTTTGAGTTCACAAAACTGACACATTTTAAGTAATCTGAATTGTTTTATTGTTTTGAGTTTTATGAACTTGAGTTTCTTTTAATTCAGACAAACTTAAATGTAACTGAAACTGGACTGGGATTTCTACTTCCCAGCATGCTTTTCCATGACACTTAAAGGGATACTCCACTTTTTTTGGAAATAGGCTCATTTTACAACTCCCCCAGAGTTAAACAGTTGAGTTTTACCGTTTTTGAATCCATTCAGCCGATCTCCGGGGCTGGCGGTAGCACTTTTAGCATAGCTTAGCATAATGAATTGAACCGGACAAGACCATTAGCATCTCTCTAAAAAAAATGAACAAAGAGTTTCGATATTTTTCCTATTTAAAACTTGACTCTTCTGTAGTTACATCGTGTACTAAGACCGACGGAAAATGAGAAGTTGCGATTTTCTAGGCTGATATGGCTAGGAACTATACTCTCATTCCTGCGTAAAAATCAATCCTGCTCATTGTAAAATGAGCCTATTTCCCAAAAAAGTGGAGTATCCCTTTAAAAGGGAGAGTAAATGCTAAAATTAAGTGTTATATAATGTTTTTTTTGTGTGTGTGTGTGTGTGTGTGCAAGATTAGTGTTAAGTGGGAGATTTAGTAGTGTTTAATGTTTTGTTATGCTAGTTTAGTAGAGTTTCTGTTATGTATTTGTTTGGTTATCATCATGGTGATGAGTGGAGCATGAGCTTGGTTTGAGAACAGATATATGTTAAATGTTTTACATTGCTGTACTCATTCAGCAAGTGCTATGCTATGCTAATGCTATCAAAGTGTTACCAATTAGCAAGGTAGCATTTATTGAACTAGCTAGTTAAAGCTAGCCAAGTTTCCACTACTAAAAATATTTAGGTTGAGATTATATGAAAATTTTAAGTTAAATTAATTAGCTTACTCAAATATTTCAAGTTAAGACCAGTTAAAATGTACGAGTACAAAATACAAATCTGCAAGTTCTGCTTACTTTCATATTTTGAGTTTTGCCAACTTATTCGGGTTTACAGTGTGGTTTTTAGATATTTTAACCCAAAAATCGTACATATTGTGCCTTTAAGTTTTTATTATTTAAACTATACTTTAGTCTTTTTCGTCAATAATACTGCACGTTGATATAGTCACAGTTAATGTTTAATGATGGATTGGTGTTGTCTTGTCTTCTCAGTCATGAAAAAAAAGAAGTAATTTTTGGATAAACTGTTGCCGTAGTTGAATCCGCCTGTTATATCTTGTGTTTCACATTGTTTTATATTGACAAATGGTTTAGGGGTCGCGTTAGGCGCTAAGAAATGTAATGTAAATATAATTATTGTAGCCGTTTATTTTCATAATGATAAAATTATACCTCAGTAAATAATTTCATGACGATAAAATTCCCATGCCCTTCACATCTGTGTATTGACGCCAAAGGTTTATCATTAAAAAGCAATAAAGTTCCTAGTTCGTATAGCGATGTGAGTGAGAATGGGTTGCATTTTTGCATTTGGTAATGTTTAATTTTCCTTAATCCCAAAATTATGTAGAGTTTAGCTTCTACCTTTCATTTCATATTTATTCTGTCTTTAATATGCTGCTATGAAATATATATATATATTCAAAATATGACTAAACCCACGACGACGCAGGGATCTAAGAGCCGTGAGAGGATTTGAAGTGTGAACATATTAATCATATGAAAATGAGCAGAACAGGAACTGAGCGAGAGACCAGGTGCAATCAGTGCTTAGTTTCTGACATCTGACTGTTTTTATTACGCAATAAAGCACACCTGCTCTGCTGCACACTGCCAGAAATACACACACACACATGCAACTAAAACACACACACTCACGGCCACTTTACTAGACACACCTGTTCAACTGCTCGATAATGCAAATATTGAATCACAAGGCAGCAGCTCCATGCATGTAGACATGATCAAGATGATCTGCTGAAGAGCTCCAGAATGAGGAAGAAAGATGGTTTAAGTGATTGTCATGATTGTCTGAGTACGAGCTGGTCTGAGTATTTCAGTTTTTCAGTTGATCTACTGGGATTTTCACGCGCAACCATCTCTGGAGTTTACAGAGAAGGGTCAGAAAAGGAGAAAATATCCAGTGAGTGTGTGTAAAAGTGCCTTGTTTGATGTCAAGGGTCAGAGGAGACTGACCAGACTGGATGGAAAGGCAACAGCAACTCAAATAAGATCTCGATACTACCGAGGGCTGCAGAAGTGGAGCATCTCTGAACACACACAACACGCCAAACCTTCAAGCAGAAGAGCATCTCTGAACACATATGTGATCCTGCATCACAAAACCAGTCACATGGGTCAATTTTCTGAACTTGAGATGTATACATCATCTGAAAGCTGAATAAATAAGCTTTCCATTGATGTGTGGTCTGTTAGGATAGGACCATATTTGGTCAAGATACAACTATTATGAAAATCTGGAATCTGAGGGTGCAAAAAAATCGAAACATTGAGAAAATCTCCTTTAAAGTAGTTCATTTATGTTGCCGATTGTGCTGCATTCACTCACAGAAAAACATGTTTTATATATTTACGGTTGGAAATGTACTAAATATCTTCATGAAACATGATCTTTATCCTCATGATTTTTGGCATAAAAGAAAAATCGTTCATTTTGACCCATATAATGTATCGTTGGCTATTGCCACAAATATACCCGTGCGACTCGTGATCCAGGGTCACATTATGAAGAATTAAAGCAGTTCTGAAGGCAAAAGAGGTCCAACCCGGGACTAGCAAGGTGTACCTAATAAAGTGGCCGGTCAGTGTCTATATTCAAATACAGTAATACACCCTTCATAAGTACCAAAAACCAAACCAAAACCATATGTTAGACCAAACCATCTGCATTTGCATGTCTGAGGAAACTAACGTGGCCTCACTACACAATATAGTCAAATCTGCAGACACTAATGTCTAGATGTACCTGAACAAAGGCAAATGAGTTCACAATCAATAAAACCGAACGCTCACAGCTTCTCCACCGCCAAGACAGGAGAGGTTATCGACTCGTTTCTGCTTTACTGGAAATTATACTTTAAATAATGACAATGAAAGCATATTTTAAGCCTCAGACATTATTTTTTATTGAAAAATAAGTGGTTATTATAATCTGACAAAACAATTATATGTTATTTAAACCATACATAATTTGTAGTATTTGTTGCACTGGCTTTAATAATGCTAATTTAAATAATTTTCACCCAAAAAATAATTGTATTAAAGTAATTTATGACAATGTACAGCTTCTTCCCTCAAGCTATAAGACTGCTGAACCGCATCTAATACACCACAATACTCCCACAATGCACTGTAACTGTGCGTTTCTACGCTACACTGCCCCTACTGTCAAATCAATCTCTTTGTGTAATGTTTGTCGTGATGCAAATCACACATGTCGTCTACTCTTTTTACTGTTTGTGTATATTGTACGGTTATTATTCACTCATATTAAGTCTCTGTTTGGGATTTTAATATTCAAATGCGTAAGAGTCTATGATTATTGCACTAGTGATTCTAACATGTTATATGTATGCAATGTCTGGACTGGACCAGGAAACCTAAGCTTTCCACACAACATTTGCTAAATAAAATAAGTTTTAGGGGGCAAATGCAGTTAGTTAATAATGTTTAGCTGTGTGATTTTAGGGCCTGGGTTTGTTTTCCAGAGTGTGTTATAATTCACTGCATTTGTCATGGAGTACAAAGGTCATGGGATGTTGTTTGGAAAGTACGTCTGACCTCATGAACACACAGTGCCATTGTGCCGGTGCGCAACAGCTCATAATACACTAACTGTGTCCCAGAAGTTGTGTCAGAGGTGGAGAATGTGGAGGTGGGAAAACTGGATTCTCCAGAACAACACGCACAATAAGAGCAGGAATGTTTATTCAGAAAGAAACTAGTGTCCGTTTTACATGATGTCGCTGATCCAGTGTGACAACGTGCTATTTTTTATTCATAGATATGGTCAAAATACCCAATATTTTGGCTATATTCTACAATCATGTATAATAACACTGTTCAGCTTAATTCTCGTTAGATCTTAGGACTGCAAATATCCTGCAAAACTGAAAGAATGTGACCTGAATTACACAGAATATTAAGTTAATTATGAATTGAGGATGGGAAAGAGCAGCAGTAACTACGGGTACGGAGAAGAGTGAGCTATATATAATGAGCTCACAGAGAGTAAATGTCTAGAGACCTGACGAACCTCATGAGTCCACGGGTCAAGAGGAATTAACCAAAGCTAACCTGCTGTGAAATGTGCTTAATCACTCCTTAACAGTAAGTTAAAACCAGCCTGTGGATTCATTTACGATGCGTTTATGGTAAAAACACTTGGCAAATAAACTACGGTATAACACTGTGTCAAAAGCACAACCATAATAACACTTAGGCCAGAATATTTCACGTTTTAACACGAGATTAATGTGGTAAAATCACATACAGACCTTCTTTGTCTACAGTTATATCCCTGATTTCAACTTGTGCAATGAGAAGCTGAAACGGTAACGCTGGTTAGTTTTGCTGACTCATGCTCTGGTGTCCTGAGCTCAACCAGAAAGAAACATGACGCAACTACAGATCCATGAAACACTGTTTACATGAAACATCCCGAAAAAAGACTTCAACACTAGTTCTCCTTAACGCTGAATTTTTTTCTTTCTTTCTTTCTATTATGTATTTTAAAAGGGTCCTATAATGCCCTTTTCACAAGATGTAAAATAAGTCTCTGGTGTCCCCAGAGTGTGTGTGTGAAGTTGTATCTCATAATACCCCACAGATATTGTTATATAGCATGTTAAAATTGTCACTTTTTGAGGGTGAGCAAAAACGCACCGTTTTTGTGTCTGTCCCTTTAAATGCAAATGAGCTGCTGCTCCCGGCACAGGGGGCCTCGTATTTCATGTGTTATGTCGGTTGTGATGTTAAATAAAGCATTAAAAACCGAAGAACAGTATTGCAACATGTCAGCGGGAAACTTACGGCTCTCTATATGTAAGCTCCTCTCAAGCATGTTACAGATGCAGCATTTAGACTGACCACTTCTTATAAGAGAGCACTTTTATCATTCTTTGGGTCAAGAAAGAGTCAATATATTTCCTCCGCCCTTACTGTAAAACGCTTAAATTAACAGTAAGGATGCGTTCCTGTCACATATATCACACATGCGCTCTTCAATAAGCCGACAGAAATCAGGTTAATGCCGGGCGAAACCTGCATATAATCTATATAAAAGCATATATGTATAAGCATATAATCGGGTTAAGAACGTACATGTAAATTCACTCAATAAAAATGAAGTTTTTGTGAATAATGCGGGAATTTTAATTATAAACAAGCCCGAAACACACCTAAGGACTCTTATTTTGAAATGTGTGTGTGCTCCTACTGCCTGCTGGCTCAGATGAGGGAGATACAATACACACTCTTACAACCATCTACAACTTAACATCTATCATAATTCATCAGCAAGTAAATGCTCAGCCTGTGGAATGCACAATAGATCGGTTGCGCTCACGTTTATTTCATATAATCACAGCATTTTGGAGTTAAATAAACACATTAGACTGTACGAGGTACTTTACTTCACCACTGGCATAATGGACTTTCAATAAAGCAATTTTGTTTTTAAATCAGTAGAGAAAACAGAGAAAAATGCTCTTTAGCGAAATAGGTATGAAAACTTCAACACCCATAATGCACTGGGCATGTTGCCGTCCAGGGCCACTGCCACCAGTCTACTATGGATACGCTTACCAGAGTCTAATACCGCCTTGCTTTTAGTAGGAAATACTTCTTAGCAAACTTTTAGTCATAACGGTGTTGATTATTGTCTTGTTCCCGGATGCAAGAATTCAAAGAGTAAATGTTTGTGGAGTGAGTTACTTTTGGTTTCCAGTGAAGGATCCCGTGGCTAAAGGCTGCGAACAATCATAATAAATACAGAGAAAACGCCACAACCCAAAACCTGACAATCCTTTGTGTTTGTAGTCAACATTTCAAACTGGATGATCAGTATTTTAGTGCAAACAGAGGTGAAGAAACAGCTCTTCTGTCAGTTCAGCCTGAAGCAAAGAGCCATTGGGTATAGGTAAGAAAGCTGTTAAAGGCACAATATGTAACTTTTTTGCTTTAAAAATAGCAAAAATCACTATATCTATGTTATATATATATTTTTTTTTGTTGTGTACTTACATTATCCCGACTGTTTCCAACAACTTTCAAACCAGGAGAAATTTGTAATTTAATTCGAAGACACGGACCGTTTCTTTATTTCCGTTTTGTCGCCGTCAATGGCGTCATATCCGCGTTATCCCTGGTTTCCGCTCGTACTGCCATAGCAACCAGAGCCCTCTGATAGTAACCAAGGCGACTGACGTGGACAACTGTGTAGTTCGTAATGTCTATCTGCACGCTGTTGTTGTTTCGTTCAAACATTATGGACCATGGCAAGCAGACTTTGGATAAAAAAGGAGAACTAAAACGAGAATCAATATCAGCGCCGTGTTTTCGAGATGCCTAGAGCTCCACGTCCGAGACTTCGACCGCTCCTACATGTACTTTATTAAACAGGTGAGCACATTTACATAAAACTAATCAATGTTATATAGTTCAACAATGATAAAATGTTAGAATATGATCTGTATGTTATTCTAATGTTGATCTAGCTTACTGCTAGTCTCATACAGACAAACTAACACATACATTTCAACACATTCAAATGTAATTTAGTGTGCTAGTGTAATGTTAGACCAAGTGAAACAGCGCTGCATTACCTCACACGTTTAATTTGTCTAATAAACTGACCTGTGAGTTGTAATTCTGCACTTGCGTGTAGTTCGGTAGAATGAAATGTCCATATTCCTTTTATATCCGCGGGACTCGCGTCGCGTGTGGAGCTGATAGCTGTCTCTTAGCAATCCCGACCTGCTTCATATCACAGTCATGATAAAAACATCAATGTATTTACTCATCCATAAACATTATTAGATCGGTCGGCTTGATGTTGACGACAAGATCCATAATTCTTAGCAAATGTTGCGTCATCAAACTACGCCTTTGTTATTGTAAGAGGTTAGCGACCCCTAGCGGCGAAAAATTCCATACTGTACGTTTAAATAGTAGACAAAGTACAAACCTGATAAACAAATACAATATGGGCTTTCACATCGGATAGTTACAGAAACTCAGTTACAGGAGCTAGCCACCAGGGCGTTTCCCTTCTTCTCACTGCCAGTAGGAAAATTAGTGTTAAAAATGGCGTGTGTCCGGCCAGTCAGGTCCTATTGTCCTGGGTTAGACCCGACTCTGAAGTAGGAGCTAATTTAGTCCCCCAAAAGTCGGGCCTACACTGTAAAACCTAACACTGAAAGTCACTAAACAAAATGAGTACATTTAACTTATAAAAAAAAAAAAAAAAGGTTAATGTAACAATAAAAAATTTGCTATTAACTGCAAAAGTGCAGAACTTACACCGAATAAGTTATGAATAACCTATTTGTTATTTTAGCTCTAAAATGAATGTAATGAACTTAAAATATTCAAGTTACATATACTCAAAATGATTGACTAAACCAACACTAAATTATGAGTGAATATGACTCAATATATGTAAGTTCAAAATACTCATTTGTATTTGTTTTTAAACTTAAATAGTTTGACGCAATCAGTTTCCTCAGTCAGTCTGGGTTGAGTTAACTTATTGGGTTTTACAGTGTATAACTAAAATCGTTCCCAGTTCCTGCGGTGCGAACGCGCCGAAAAGTGCCGGAAACTTCCGCCATTAGCTATGGGAACTTGTGCTTTTATCTCCTCCAGAATGTCTCCCCACAGACTTCAAAGTATCCGCCATCGTGAGTGCATTACTTTCAACTCTTCTTGATCATTGTTATAAACTGAGGAACAGAACGCCACAGATCTCAGACGTCAAGTTGAAAAACCTGGAATATTCCTTTAACTGTAAGCACATTAACAGACACACACACACACACACACACATAGAGAATATTTAAGAGTTGATATGCATAATATTACATAGCTCCGTCGTGTATCAGATCACTAAAGGCTTTCTCCATTACAGTTCTCCCTCTGTCACTCCAATGAGACGAAGACTAACTCAAACGAACAGAAAGAGGAACACCACTGATGCATTTCATGAGCGTCTGTTTCAACATGCCGTGACCTCAAACATGTGCAACTCCGTTCTGTCATCGAAAGGTCAGGACACGCTTAACTGAATTTTCACACCACTCTTTTGCATATAATTAAAGTATACAGTAATTATGGATTGTTACCAAAAAAAAAAATATATATATAGTTGCAATCAGCAATCACTACTCAGTGGCTCTAGATGCATTCTGGGTACATGCATTTATTAAGCCAGTAAATACTACTAAGACACTTTCTGCTGCCAGATGTTTGTGGCCTATAACTGTAACCCACAGGACCAATCAGATCTAAATCTGACAATGCTCAATATGATACTCTTCCTGTAGCCTTTTTCCTAGTTCTTCTTTTTTTTTATTACCTTAAATGTAATCCTTAGCCATTGCAACACTGTTCAGGAAATCAAAAATCTTCAATGTCTTGGCTTAATGTCACATGAATCCACTTTGGAGGTCTATTTAAAAATTCAGATCCTGCTTTTATCCACCAAAATGGCCGACTTGGGCTTCGCTAATGTCATTTTGACAGTTGTTTGGCTTGATAAAATCAATACATCGCTGCGTTCACACTATGTCGTGATTGCCGTAATTACGAGAAAGCAACCCTTGACATTCTCTACTCTGATTCGTTCACATTCTCTGACTCGCAATTATGGGTTTCTATGGCAACACTATCAACGCCAATATGAATCTGCAGCGGTCAGGTGGTACAAGTCGAAGCTCTCGGATAATTACGGGTTCACACGTTGTAATTATGAGATGTACAAGGACGTGAACCGTTTTTTAAGTAGAAAACGTGTAATTACGGTATTTACGACATGGCGTGAACAAACCACAAAAACCGACTTTTGGGACACTAACACATTTGTCAAAAGGTGAGTGATACAGAAGCTCCAGGTTTTTGTGCATCCATATTCCACCTCGAGGCATAATGTAAGGCTGTGGCCGTCTCTGTCACCATCCCCTGTGCACTTGCGTCACATATGGTGTAAAACTGCATCAGAGCGAAGTGTCATGAACGTAAAGACCGGATCAATTCCCTAAAGGTGCCTGAAATCAATACAAGTTCACAATCACAATTTTAGCACTTATGTCGAGACCTCGGCCACATTCAGTCTCCAGTCTGAGTATGGTGTCATGGATCACACAACAAACATTACTGTTTCATATTTACAGTATATCATCATTATTACGGATGATGACACTTTCATGCATCACACCACACAAACACACTTCACAATTGCCAAAACATGGTAAATGCTTGTTGATACTCCATCATAAAATGCAGCAGCTGTATTTGATGATTATACAGAAAAATCACACACACACACACACACACGTACAAAAAAGAATCATAAATGAAATCTCTTTAATCCCTATTATGCTTTTCCGGATGTTACCTTTCATGCAGTGTGTAATACAGCTGTTTTTAAATGTAAAAGAGTGCAGATAAAAGTTATTGTCTCCCAAAAGAAAGAACAGATTCTGAACTGCCCAAATGAGTCGTCAGCAATTCCACTCTCACTTCCAGTTACAAACCTATGTCACGATGTAACAAGTTTGCATAATGCAGAGTAGACCAATCACAACAGACTGGGTCATTGACCAATCAGAGCAGAGTAGACCAATCACAACACACTGGGTCATCTGACCAATCAGAGCAGAGTAGACCAATCACAACAGACTGGGTCATCTGATCAATCAGAGCAGAGTAGACCAATTACAACAGACTGGGTCATCTGACCAATCAGAGCAGAGTAGACCAATCACAACAGACTGGGCCATCTGACCAATCAGAGCAGAGTAGACCAATTACAACAGACTGGGTCATCTGACCAATCAGAGCAGAGTAGACCAATCACAACAGACTGGGTCATTGACCAATCAGAGCAGAGTTGACCGATTACAACAGACTGGGTCATCTGACCAATCAGAGGAGAGAAAGGAGGAATCTTTGAATGCACCAACGACACTGTGAGAAAAGAGCAGATGCTACAATGAATTAAATTATGAGAAAATTAAAATAAAAAAAGAAGTTTTACCTTGGATGCATGTAAACCTATTGTAGGACACTCCAAAACAAAAATCGAAATCTTTAAAATAGTATTAGGCTATAGAGAACATTAGAGTTTCTCCGTGACAGCAATGAAATTAAACAGTTCACCCAAAAGTGTAAATTCTGTCATCTCTTCCTCACCCTCATGTTGTTCCAAATTTCTTCCTTCAGCGAAACATAAAAAGAAGTTCACATTATGAAAGTTGAAACTCACAACGTCAAACATCATCTCACGGCGAACCACATTGGTTCTCGCAAGTCATGTGCCCAACTCACGGCATTTCTGCCTGTGGAATGCACAATAGATCGGTTGCGCTCACGTTTATTTCATATAATCACAGCATTTTGGAGTTAAATAAACACATTAGACTGTACGAGGTACTTTACTTCACCACTGGCATAATGGACTTTCAATAAAGCAATTTTGTTTTTAAATCAGTAGAGAAAACAGAGAAAAATGCTCTTTAGCGAAATAGGTATGAAAACTTCAACACCCATAATGCACTGGGCATGTTGCCGTCCAGGGCCACTGCCACCAGTCTACTATGGATACGCTTACCAGAGTCTAATACCGCCTTGCTTTTAGTAGGAAATACTTCTTAGCAAACTTTTAGTCATAACGGTGTTGATTATTGTCTTGTTCCCGGATGCAAGAATTCAAAGAGTAAATGTTTGTGGAGTGAGTTACTTTTGGTTTCCAGTGAAGGATCCCGTGGCTAAAGGCTGCGAACAATCATAATAAATACAGAGAAAACGCCACAACCCAAAACCTGACAATCCTTTGTGTTTGTAGTCAACATTTCAAACTGGATGATCAGTATTTTAGTGCAAACAGAGGTGAAGAAACAGCTCTTCTGTCAGTTCAGCCTGAAGCAAAGAGCCATTGGGTATAGGTAAGAAAGCTGTTAAAGGCACAATATGTAACTTTTTTGCTTTAAAAATAGCAAAAATCACTATATCTATGTTATATATATATTTTTTTTTGTTGTGTACTTACATTATCCCGACTGTTTCCAACAACTTTCAAACCAGGAGAAATTTGTAATTTAATTCGAAGACACGGACCGTTTCTTTATTTCCGTTTTGTCGCCGTCAATGGCGTCATATCCGCGTTATCCCTGGTTTCCGCTCGTACTGCCATAGCAACCAGAGCCCTCTGATAGTAACCAAGGCGACTGACGTGGACAACTGTGTAGTTCGTAATGTCTATCTGCACGCTGTTGTTGTTTCGTTCAAACATTATGGACCATGGCAAGCAGACTTTGGATAAAAAAGGAGAACTAAAACGAGAATCAATATCAGCGCCGTGTTTTCGAGATGCCGAGAGCTCCACGTCCGAGACTTCGACCGCTCCTACATGTACTTTATTAAACAGGTGAGCACATTTACATAAAACTAATCAATGTTATATAGTTCAACAATGATAAAATGTTAGAATATGATCTGTATGTTATTCTAATGTTGATCTAGCTTACTGCTAGTCTCATACAGACAAACTAACACATACATTTCAACACATTCAAATGTAATTTAGTGTGCTAGTGTAATGTTAGACCAAGTGAAACAGCGCTGCATTACCTCACACGTTTAATTTGTCTAATAAACTGACCTGTGAGTTGTAATTCTGCACTTGCGTGTAGTTCGGTAGAATGAAATGTCCATATTCCTTTTATATCCGCGGGACTCGCGTCGCGTGTGGAGCTGATAGCTGTCTCTTAGCAATCCCGACCTGCTTCATATCACAGTCATGATAAAAACATCAATGTATTTACTCATCCATAAACATTATTAGATCGGTCGGCTTGATGTTGACGACAAGATCCATAATTCTTAGCAAATGTTGCGTCATCAAACTACGCCTTTGTTATTGTAAGAGGTTAGCGACCCCTAGCGGCGAAAAATTCCATACTGTACGTTTAAATAGTAGACAAAGTACAAACCTGATAAACAAATACAATATGGGCTTTCACATCGGATAGTTACAGAAACTCAGTTACAGGAGCTAGCCACCAGGGCGTTTCCCTTCTTCTCACTGCCAGTAGGAAAATTAGTGTTAAAAATGGCGTGTGTCCGGCCAGTCAGGTCCTATTGTCCTGGGTTAGACCCGACTCTGAAGTAGGAGCTAATTTAGTCCCCCAAAAGTCGGGCCTACACTGTAAAACCTAACACTGAAAGTCACTAAACAAAATGAGTACATTTAACTTATAAAAAAAAAAAAAAAGGTTAATGTAACAATAAAAAATTTGCTATTAACTGCAAAAGTGCAGAACTTACACCGAATAAGTTATGAATAACCTATTTGTTATTTTAGCTCTAAAATGAATGTAATGAACTTAAAATATTCAAGTTACATATACTCAAAATGATTGACTAAACCAACACTAAATTATGAGTGAATATGACTCAATATATGTAAGTTCAAAATACTCATTTGTATTTGTTTTTAAACTTAAATAGTTTGACGCAATCAGTTTCCTCAGTCAGTCTGGGTTGAGTTAACTTATTGGGTTTTACAGTGTATAACTAAAATCGTTCCCAGTTCCTGCGGTGCGAACGCGCCGAAAAGTGCCGGAAACTTCCGCCATTAGCTATGGGAACTTGTGCTTTTATCTCCTCCAGAATGTCTCCCCACAGACTTCAAAGTATCCGCCATCGTGAGTGCATTACTTTCAACTCTTCTTGATCATTGTTATAAACTGAGGAACAGAACGCCACAGATCTCAGACGTCAAGTTGAAAAACCTGGAATATTCCTTTAACTGTAAGCACATTAACAGACACACACACACACACACACACATAGAGAATATTTAAGAGTTGATATGCATAATATTACATAGCTCCGTCGTGTATCAGATCACTAAAGGCTTTCTCCATTACAGTTCTCCCTCTGTCACTCCAATGAGACGAAGACTAACTCAAACGAACAGAAAGAGGAACACCACTGATGCATTTCATGAGCTTCTGTTTCAACATGCCGTGACCTCAAACATGTGCAACTCCGTTCTGTCATCGAAAGGTCAGGACACGCTTAACTGAATTTTCACACCACTCTTTTGCATATAATTAAAGTATACAGTAATTATGGATTGTTACCAAAAAAAAAAATATATATATAGTTGCAATCAGCAATCACTACTCAGTGGCTCTAGATGCATTCTGGGTACATGCATTTATTAAGCCAGTAAATACTACTAAGACACTTTCTGCTGCCAGATGTTTGTGGCCTATAACTGTAACCCACAGGACCAATCAGATCTAAATCTGACAATGCTCAATATGATACTCTTCCTGTAGCCTTTTTCCTAGTTCTTCTTTTTTTTTATTACCTTAAATGTAATCCTTAGCCATTGCAACACTGTTCAGGAAATCAAAAATCTTCAATGTCTTGGCTTAATGTCACATGAATCCACTTTGGAGGTCTATTTAAAAATTCAGATCCTGCTTTTATCCACCAAAATGGCCGACTTGGGCTTCGCTAATGTCATTTTGACAGTTGTTTGGCTTGATAAAATCAATACATCGCTGCGTTCACACTATGTCGTGATTGCCGTAATTACGAGAAAGCAACCCTTGACATTCTCTACTCTGATTCGTTCACGTTCTCTGACTCGCAATTATGGGTTTCTATGGCAACACTATCAACGCCAATATGAATCTGCAGCGGTCAGGTGGTACAAGTCGAAGCTCTCGGATAATTACGGGTTCACACGTTGTAATTATGAGATGTACAAGGACGTGAACCGTTTTTTAAGTAGAAAACGTGTAATTACGGTATTTACGACATGGCGTGAACAAAACCACAAAAAACGACTTTTGGGACACTATCACATTAGTCAAAAGGTGAGTGATACAGAAGCTCCAGGTTTTTGTGCATCCATATTCCACCTCGAGGCATAATGTAAGGCTGTGGCCGTCTCTGTCACCATCTCCTGTGCACTTGCGTCACATATGGTGTAAAACTGCATCAGAGCGAAGTGTCATGAATGTAAAGACCGGATCAATTCCCTAAAGGTGCCTGAAATCAATACAAGTTCACAATCACAATTTTAGCACTTATGTCGAGACCTCGGCCACATTCAGTCTCCAGTCTGAGTATGGTGTCATGGGTCACACAACGAACATTACTGTTTCATATTTACAGTATATCATCATTATTACGGATGATGACACTTTCATGCATCACACCACACAAACACACTTCACAATTGCCAAAACATGGTAAATGCTTGTTGATACTCCATCATAAAATGCAGCAGCTGTATTTGATGATTATACAGAAAAATCACACACACACACACACACGTACAAAAAAGAATCATAAATGAAATCTCTTTAATCCCTATTATGCTTTTCCGGATGTTACCTTTCATGCAGTGTGTAATACAGCTGTTTTTAAATGTAAAAGAGTGCAGATAAAAGTTATTGTCTCCCAAAAGAAAGAACAGATTCTGAACTGCCCAAATGAGTCGTCAGCAATTCCACTCTCACTTCCAGTTACAAACCTATGTCACGATGTAACAAGTTTGCATAATGCAGAGTAGACCAATCACAACAGACTGGGTCATTGACCAATCAGAGCAGAGTAGACCAATCACAACACACTGGGTCATCTGACCAATCAGAGCAGAGTAGACCAATCACAACAGACTGGGTCATCTGACCAATCAGAGCAGAGTAGACCAATTACAACAGACTGGGTCATCTGACCAATCAGAGCAGAGTAGACCAATCACAACAGACTGGGCCATCTGACCAATCAGAGCAGAGTAGACCAATTACAACAGACTGGGTCATCTGACCAATCAGAGCAGAGTAGACCAATCACAACAGACTGGGTCATTGACCAATCAGAGCAGAGTTGACCGATTACAACAGACTGGGTCATCTGACCAATCAGAGGAGAGAAAGGAGGAATCTTTGAATGCACCAACGACACTGTGAGAAAAGAGCAGATGCTACAATGAATTAAATTATGAGAAAATTAAAATAAAAAAAGAAGTTTTACCTTGGATGCATGTAAACCTATTGTAGGACACTCCAAAACAAAAATCGAAATCTTTAAAATAGTATTAGGCTATAGAGAACATTAGAGTTTCTCCGTGACAGCAATGAAATTAAACAGTTCACCCAAAAGTGTAAATTCTGTCATCTCTTCCTCACCCTCATGTTGTTCCAAATTTCTTCCTTCAGCGAAACATAAAAAGAAGTTCACATTATGAAAGTTGAAACTCACAACGTCAAACATCATCTCACGGCGAACCACATTGGTTCTCGCAAGTCATGTGCCCAACTCACGGCATTTCTGTCACAATATGTGCCGTAGTTTGGGAATGAGAGCACTGATCAGTGCGTTGATTTGAGAGTTAGGCTAAATATTGAACTGCTTATCATAAAAACAATGTGTCGCTTCACAAGAGTCGAGGCATATATGGATTCATTTCATGCTACATTTCTGTCCTTTTCTGAGCTTGAAAGGGTTGGATCCCTTTGACTTTTATAATACAGACAAAACCAGCTGAAACATTCTTCAAATGATTATCTTCTGTGTTGAGGAAAGAATGTCACACACGATTGGAACGACACTAACTGATGACAGAATCTTCATTTTTTGCAGGTTGAACTATTAAGGCTACGTTTACTCGACCACGACATGCTTGAAACGGAGAAGTTTTTCCTTTGAGTTTTCCGCGTACAGACGACACCATTGTCAAAACGATCCCCGTTCACACGGATCCGCGAAAACGACTAAAAACGCTGTATTCTGCTGCCAGGCCAGTAGATGGCGATGAAACACTATAGACTGAACACGTAATACGCATGCGCATGACGTCATCGTCTTCAGAGATTCACGATTTAATTGTTAAACAGAGACCGTTTTCAAAAACTTGCACTTTGAAACCAAAAGTGTGCGTTTTCAGGCCCCAAAACGCCGTTATCGTGTAAACGAACGTCCAAAACGCATAAAAAGTGACACGCTTTCAGTTGAAAGCGGTGTCGTGTAAACAGCCCTCTAAGTCTCTACAGGTTTTCCTTCAGCACTGCCAGAGAAAGACTGCAATGATCTCAGGTTTCTCCTCTAGAGGCTCAAACCTGTGCTCAGATTTATCTGCAATCAACAGTCAGACATCTCAACACAGACTCAAACATTTCTCATCAAACTCTCCCGAGAACAGGCGATCTGGGAGGACACTGTGTGTCCACAACTGACTCGTATTCACTTAATAATGTTGGGTTAAAAATAACCCAACTATGGGGTGGTATAGCACCTTCCCAACTGTGGGATATTTAACCCAACAGCCGGGTTATTACTAGAAATGTTTCAAATGACCCAACATATTTGGAAAATAACCCAACATAATGAATCAACATGCCACATTTTAATGCTACATTCAATGCTAAGTATTCATTACTTCAATGAGCTCATTGTTTCTGCATTCAATTATTACATTATTTAAATTAATACTTTTTCAGCTAACTATGATTTTTTATTATGTACATTTCTGAAACACATAACTTAGACAGTTTCCTCTGATAACAGATCACTCTAAATTGTAACGTGGACTCGCTATTCAATAATAGTAAAAGCACTATTCAATGAGTATATACGACCCTATACAATTGAAATGAATGATAAGCGTAACCCAACGGTTGGGTTAAAAACAAATAACCCAACGTTTTTACTGTGTAAGAAGTATCCTGAGCAATAAAAGAGCGAGCGTTTCTCATCAAATTCTCCCGAGAACAAGCGATCGGACCCACTGTACTCTTATTGTGTCAACAACTGACTCGATGAGTATTCACTTAATAATGTTGGGTTAAAAATGACCCAACGAGTAACCCAAACGCAGGTGATAACGTGTGCACTGACTGCAGAGAGCTCTGCTTTAGTCCTGTCACTCAACACTAACAAACACACACACACAACACTCATGCAGCTTTAATGAGACACACACTTTTGCACAAAGCAAATAAAGGTGCACTTCTGAATGCATGTGTGTGTGTGTGTGTGTGTGTGTGTGTGTGTGTGTGTGTGTGTGTGTGTGTGTGTGAGACAGCATAATATCAGTCTCTGTCCAACACTGCAGATGTCAGTAGTCAAATGTTCAAAGAAATGAACTCTATTCTTAGCTTTATCAACACTATATTGGACTATTCTGAATTGAACATGAGCTGAATGGGAAAGACAAGAGAGGATAAAGTGGTTTAGAGTATAGTTTTCTTTTCTTTTCCGCAGTAACTGGTTTTAAAAGCAACAAGTATTGTGAACTGTGAATTCAGCAATACAACACTTCCTCTCGGTGTTATCATGAACATGACCATGTGATATATGACGGCTTTTATAATTTACTCGCGCTCATGTTAAGACTTTAAGACACATAGGCCTAAGACTTTAATTGGACAATCTTTGAAACACAAATTAAGATATTTTTAATAAGCACATGAGAGCATCAGTGCGCGTGCGTGTGCTTTAAGTATGCGTGTCGATCAGTGTTCAGATGTAAATAACCTTTTTGGATCTTTTAAGTTTTAATGAAGGGACAGAAACGTCCCAGGTGTCATTCAGATATCTTAATTTGTGCTTCGAACGAAGAATAACCAACGTTTTTGGGGTTTGGAACAACATGGCGGTGAATAAACGATGACAGACTTCTTTTTTTTCTTTCTTTTTAAATCTTATAACTTCAGTAAAGAAAATGTTTTCTTTTCTTTCTTCCTTCACAATTGAGCTTATTGTGAGTGTTTGAAACGGAAATGGATATAACAGTGTTGATATGCTTGGTGGAATAGATGCTGTTATTACTGATGAACTTAATTGTATGAATAAATCATAAACGTAAAGTGCATAAAGTTCCTCTGACTCAATAAAAGAATCGAAAACTCAACTTTGCTTTCATCTCCACTCGCCTTGATTACTGTAATTCTCGTTTCACGTGCAACACCAATTTTTAATATCTTTGGATTGGCTTACAGTTCAATTCATAATTCGGTTTAAGATTCTTGTGATTGTGTCGTTCGAGCTCCTGTTTATATAAAAGAGTTGTTGCAACATTATAATTCCAGCAGGAATCTTGTTTGCCGTCCCTCGCTCTCCCTTTGGGTTTAAGATCTGGGGACACTTTTAATAAGTAGCTGCAAGAAAACACACTTGCTTAAACTTGCTCATTTCTATCTGATTGTCTGTTTATAATGTCTGTCACTCTTATTTTGATTACCTTTTTATTAGTACTTGGCAATGATTAATCGCGATTAATCGCGATCCAAAATAAAAGTTTGTGTTATTTATATTTTGTATACAAACACAAACACATGTATAGAAATATTTGCATGTATACTATATATATATATATATATATATATATATACATAATTTATATTTTATTTTTAAAAATATTTTATATATATGAATACCACATTTTTCATAAATATATACATGTGTGACTGAGTGTGTATTTATTTATACAAAATAATTATACACACATATATTATGTAATCACAAACTTTTATTTTGGAACGCGATTAATCGTTACTTTACGTTTTTATATTCGGATGTAAAAAAAAAAATGTTATAGAAATAAAAATGACTTACCTACTCATTGGCAACTGTAAGAATCACACATAAACAAGTGTTGAAACGGACAATAACCAGTTATCCTGGCCTTGAATCTGTGTTTACAACGCAAAACAACAGACATTTTCTATTTTTAGAGCATTGATTTATGAGTGTGAACACATTTCTCTAAGGTCTACACTGAAAATCCCTTTCACTTTTAGTTTGTTAATCTGCTTATTGTTTTGAAAAGTATGATATTATGGAAGAAACTTCTTCGTCAATGCTGTTTTTGATTAATAATGGACGGCTGAGAGCGAGTCACACACAATTTTACTGTAACAATCACTGTGGCTTCTATGGTATTTTAGTCCTGAATATGATTCACTTATCCAAAAATGCTGTTATGAAATCACTAATAAAGTAACGTTACCATAGTAGCCTACTATGGATATGCTACCATGTTGATAAACCATATTCAGGAGATGTAACGCGCAAATGCAACGTTTCTGCTCACATAACTTAATAATTACAAGGTAGTAGGACACGTACCTCCTAATCTTTGAAGTATCATGGTTTATGAATATGGTAATTATGCCATATTACCTCCTGGCACTCTGTGTAAGTCATCTAACAGCTGTCAGTCAGTTTCCGACGCGTATTAATCGCACGCGACGCATCAACAGATGAAGATTCACGGTTGCTATGATACTCGACTGTCTCGAGACAGAGATGCGGCTTAGCAACGACACACAGATGAGGATGATGATGATGATGGGCGTGTAGGGCGCGATCTCTTACCATTACACTTCTTCATTATCCTGCCGAAACTACACGCAGAATCCCATCCAACACGTTATATACTCGATGCGATCGATCCCGCTCGTGGCGGCGATCATGTCTGAGTTTCTAATGTTTATAATCCAGTGACAGCCGCACATCACAGGGAAGCGGAGCGCAAATAAACCTCACAGACCCCCAGACGAGAGCAATCGAACGATGATCCGCGGGAGATCGAGATACACGTCTGCGTTCACTCACTCTGTGCTGGATTAAAACGTCTGCTGGAAGGGCGTATGTTTGTTTTGGTGAGACTGGACGAACGAAAGGGCAGAGCGCCCCTTGCTGGATGTGTTATTATATTATATTATATTATATTATATTATATTATATTATATTATATTATATTATATTATATTATATTATATTATATTATATTATATTATATTAGTAGGGAATCTGTAAACACTCTAATTCCCATCATGTGCAGTCTCTTCGTCGCCTTTTAAACCCTCATCAACCTCTTTTAACTCTCTCACATGTCTCCTTATTTGAACAGGAACATGTTAAACTTTCTTAAAAGCATTAGGATGGTATGATGTAACTTAATGTAGCTAATTAAACCAACATAGCATCTAAATAAACTTCTTCAACACTTATGACATGCAATCTTTGGAAACCTGAGATTTATGATTTATTAAAACACGCTGAACACATCACAACATATATAGGCTATATCTATAACCTCAAAGTTTAAATTGATAAGACTAAGATGAGATGAGTTGTTGATATATTCAGCAGTTTGCTTTCTTTCGAGGAGGTGAAGAAGAAGAAGAACAGATTTGAAGACTGTATATAATAAATCAGCTCCATCTAGTGATCACTCATAATATAACACGATATATGAGGAAAAGCTGGAAGGAATTAATGAACTAAAACTAAACTAACAATAAAAGGAGTTAATATAATGTGTGAATAATAGTTTATTTCACTAAAATCAGGCACAGACTCAAACGGAGCATTTCATTTCAGAGCATGTTTTATTATTATTATTATTATTATTATTTAATTATTACAACTTTTGTTTGTCAAAATAGCAATTTGGTATTTTTTTTCAATCATTTTGTGTTTGTACGGGTTAAACTTCAAGCTGAAAATCATTCGCTTATAAGCTAAACATTTTAAATAGGCACAGATGTGCTTTCTTTACGATACTGACTTGATTGACTTTTATTTCATCTCTTGTGTTTAGTTGCCTACACACATGTATATAATGTTCAATTTATAAGTTCAGTTGTTACATAATTTCTGTATTATAATCTTTATTTATTATTATTATTCCCTATTTATTCCCTATTGCGAGAGAGAGAGAGAGAGAGAGTGTGTGTGTGTGTGTGTGCGCGCGCGCGCGCGCACGTGTGTGTGTACATGTGTGTTTATGTGCGCGCGTGTGTGTGTGTGTGAGAGAGAGAGAGAGACCTACACACATGTATATAATGTTCAATTTATAAGTTCAGTTGTTACATAATTTCTGTTTTATAATATTTATTGAGTTATTAGTATTATTATTCCCTATTTATTTAATTTTATTATTAATATTTTATGTTATTATTATTATCTTTGCTATATCTAGCCATGAATATGTACATAGGCTTTACTTAATGTTCATGTTCTAAATCATTTTCTTTTGTTTTAATGCTTTGGCAATACAAAATTATTATTATTATTATTTAATTTTTTTGTCATGCCAATAAAGAATCTGAATTGAGAGAGAGAGAGAGAGAGAGAGAGAGAGAGAGAGAGAGAGAGAGAGAGAGAGAGAGAGAGAGAGAGAGAGAGAGAGAGTGTGCGTGTGTGTGTGTGTGTGTGTGTGTGTGTGTGTGTGTGTGTGTGTGTGTGTGTGTGTGTGTGTGTGTGTGTGTGTGTTAATAACTGATGTTGTCCTGTTTCCAGCAGCTCAGTGTCTCCCAGAAGACATTTATCCGTGATCGAGATCAAAGTCTCAGAGACTCCCGCTGAAAGCTGAACTATGATAATAATAAACTTCACACTTTAGTCACAAACTCCTCAGTGAACTAATAACTCAAGAGTAGAGACACACCTCTAATACCTGCTCAAACCTATTTTTTTACAGTCTATGGCTCAAACATCTTTATGGAGGAGTCATAAAAGCCACGTTTTCATGACAGCTGACGTCATGAGAAATGTTCATTGTTCAGTCATGTGACACAATAACAATGTCAATAAAGAATATATATATAGCACCATTAAGATTTTTTTTTTCATTTTTTTTTTTTTGTACGACGCCATTTTCATAACACTGTTTTGACTTTCTTTACAATAAGGTTAATTAGTTAACATTATTTAACTACCTTAGTTAACATATACTTCTATACAGCATTTATTAATCTTAGTTAATATTAATTTCAACATTTATTAATACATTATTAAAATCAAAGGTTGTATTTGTTAGCATTAGTTAATGCACTGTGAACGAACATGAACAAACAATGAACAGCTGGATTTGTATTAACATTAACAAAGATGAACTAATACAGTAACAAATGTATTGCTCATGGTTAGTTAATGTTAGTTAATACATTGACTAATGTTAACTAATGAACCTTATTGTAAAGTGTTACCAGAAAATCTTTTGAGAAATTAGAAACGTTTTTCCCCCCCATAAAAGTCAATGGCGACCAAAAAAATGTTTCTTCAAAAATATCTTACATTATGATCTTTTTTTTCTTTTCGTTTCAAGCACATTACAGATTACCAACAGATTCACACATTATTAACCCCTTAAGTGTCCTTATCCCCCCTGTGTGTGTGTGTGTTATAGTAATAAGAATTGGCAGGTAAATGTGTCATGGAAATAATTTCACAATGCAAAAAAACGGTAAGTGTCATTGTTTAACAATTGTCATTAACGCTAACAGGATTAGGGTTTGGTTGAGGGTTAGTTGCATGTAATTATGCCTAATTTACTGTTATTACTACGGTAAGAACATGTTATATTATGCAACAAGACCACTGTAAAATGAAGTGTTATCAAATAAAGTGTATATAACCAATATTTCTTATAGGCTACTTTTGATTCTGCGTTTTCTGAAACTATCCCATAAAGCCCTGCCAACTTGGTGACGTTTACTTTATGTCCAACCATCAGCTGACCGCTCACACACACACACACACACACACACACACACACACCGCTTCAGAGCTCAAGGTTTTCAACAAGGCCTGGCTTTGTTGTTTGTAACCTTTTGATGTTAAATAAGAGCACAGGGTGGCCGACGTGCACAGAGAGAGTCAGCGCGAGAGAAAGCTTGCTTTCATAATGAATGTCAGCTCAGATAACAAAGCCCCATTTGCATATCATAATCCAGATCTTTCCTGCTCAGATCAGGTGCGCTGTGAAGGAATATTTTTCTTGGTTGCCTTTGAAAGTCTTTGATGTGCACAGCAAGAATGAATATGAAAAGGAGCTGCTATTCGATGAGGTCATGTTCTCTCTAACTCTCTTTCTCTGCCTCTTTCTTCCTCATGTTTTCCAGACGGAAACGAATAAGTGTATAACGCTATGTTTTAAAACCTTCATGTTGTCCGTTCTAAATTAACTGGGATATTCGTGTTTTCTAGTGAGTAGTTTTCTTAACGCATAGCAATCAATAACATTAATGCACTGTGAACTAACATGAACAGCTGGATTTTTATTAACTAACATTAGCAAAGATTAATAAATACTGTAACAAATGTATTGCTCTTGATTAGTTCACGTAAGCTAATACATTAATGTTTCATTTGAAGTGTTACCATATTCATTTTATAATAAATATAAGGCAAAACACGCAAAAAGAACTATAAAAGGGAGTGGAAATGGCAAATAAGTGAATGAGTGGTCCTCCGCTGCCATCTACTGTTATAGCGCTGATTTCATGTCATTTCATGTTAAAAGTGTTTATTTTCCAAATTTTTCATGTTATCTCCATTAATAAAAATGATAAATGTAGATCTCCTTTAAAGTTTACTGCAAAAATGTTGTTAAAAAAATTGTGTTTAATATTTCCAAAATTATTCAAAAATGTTTTTTTTCTCTCAAAAAATTAGATCCCTATTCTCAAATAAATGAGGCCTACGATGAATCAGATGCAAATAGAAATATAAAACCAGTCCTAATCGAAAAAGAACAAGTTGACAAAAAGATTGAATCCAATATTGGGTGATAATACAACATAACAAGTGATTTATAAGCTATTCTTTGTAGGCCGGTCATTTTTGACCGGGAACACCAAAAGTGTGACAATGTGCCATTTTGTACAAAATAAAAGTTTTTCTAAACAAAATTCCTGGTGAAAAATTAAAGGAGACTAGTGTGATCAACAGTGCCAATTTTCTTCAGATTTTATTTAATATTTCCAAAATTATTCAAAAATAATGTGTTTTTTCCCCTCAAAAAATTAGATCCCTACTGTCAAATACATGAGGCCTACGATTATTCAGATGCAAATAGAAATATAAAACCAGTCTTAATCGAAAAAGAACAAGTTGACAAAAAGATTGAATCCAATATTGGGTGAAAATATAGTATAATGAGAGATTTATAAGCTATTATTTATAAGCTATCATTTTTGACCGAGAAGATCCAGAGTAAATATATATATAAATAAAAAATAAAAATAAAAATAAATACTAATACCCACATATTGCCAATCTAGACAATCACAGTAATATAAAGTTTGTCTATATTCTTCATGAATATTAACGGATAATAGCTGGTTATTTAAAATGATTAGAAATGAATTCAATATCCAGGGATTGCCCTGAACATTAGTCATGTTCAAACCACTATATTGTTCACGCCTACCCTAGTATACAAACAATATATTCAATTAGTATTTTTAAATCATACCATCCAGTATAACCTCATAATGAAAGATCTTCAAAGATCTACATTTATCATTTTTATTCATGGAGATAACATGAAAAATGTGGAAAATAAACACACTTTTAACATGAAAATGACATGAAATCAGCGCTATAACAGTAGATGGCAGCGGAGGACCACTCATTCGCTTATTTGCCATTTACACTCCTTTTATAGTTCTTTTTGCGTGTTTTGCTTTTGATTTATTATAAAATGAATATGGTAACACTTCAAAATAAGGTAATGTATTTAATTTATTAAAAGCTTTGAGGACAGAAGACTGATGTGTGTTTAAACTACTATTATTGCTATTCAAAGACGTTCAACACAGTCACACAACAGACATTGTATTGTCCAACTATTGAACCAAACACAAATAATCATTGTTAATAATTATTCATTTTTATCCCTCTGACATTTTGAATACATGTCTTTAAACTAAACTGACTACTCTCAAAATAATTAAGACCATCAAAACACTTTAATTTGGACAATTTTGACCTTTAATTTCCGAAGGCTTAAATTAGCGCAAGTGTTCCTCAATCGTGGTCCATATTTACAGTTAGCAATTTAGAAAAACAATAAACATGCGTTTCAGTCGCTGACATTTTAAACATTGGTGAATATATGTTATATTATCTGGTCTCTAAATATTTATGATCTAATATATAATGATCTGTAACTCTTATAACTGTGTCTGTATATTTGTATGATAGGTTATAAATGTTCTATTTATTATTAAAAACATGCTTACAGGTCCAGTCCATTTTAATTGTTCTTCCTGAAATTCAGATTTGAATCATAATTCTGCGTTTTGTTTGCTAGCTCAAAAAGCAAGAGTTTTCTTCTGTTTTTTCCTCTTTGTTTCAGCTGTGTGTTTGAGTGACAGGCCCACTGGAAGCCTCGCAGTGTGTGTGTGTGTGTGTGTGTGTGTGTGTGTGTGTGTGTGTGTGTGTGTGTGTGTGTGTGTTTCAGGGGTCAGGCAGAGTGTGTGTTCAGAGTGTGGGGTCTTCAGGCGAGGACCACCTCTGAATGCGAACACACACACTGGATGCTGATCAACATCTCCAGCTTGTGTAATGAGCTGATGTCTCGACGGGCACTCGCTGTTTCCAGAAGACAGAGAGAGACACGGTCACTTCTCTTTTCATTTTTCATTTTTATTTTATTTTTTATTTTTCTTGTGACGGACCCCAGCAGAAAAGCAGAGAAACGGAGGGAGGATATACTTTCTGAAGCTATACAGCTTCTTTATTACACTTCATTTTTATCTAATTTAATTTTTTAATGATTTATTAAATGGTTTATTGTGAAATATTATGAAATATTATATATATATATATATATATATATATATAATATTATTATATTATATTATTATTATAAAATGATTTATTATTTATTTTAATTATTATTATTATTATTTTTTGCTAATGGTCTCTCAGCTTCAGACGGCAATCTGTAACTTCTTTCTTTCTATCTTTCTAATCTTTCTTTCTTTTTATCAATCTATCTATCTATCTATCTGTCTATCTGTCTATCTATCTATCTGTCATCTATCTGTCTATCTATCTATCTGTCATCTATCTGTCATCTATCTATCTATCTATCTATCTATCTATCTATCTATCTATCTATCTATCTATCTATCTATCTATCTATCTGTCTGTCAGTCTATCTGTCTGTGTTTCCAGAAAGAGAGAGAGAGAGAGAGAGAGAGAGAGAGAGACACTTTCCCATGTGTTGTGTTTGAAGGACCTATACTTGTGTGAAAGAAATATACTTTCTGAAGCTTCTGTTCTGATTAGCTTCTTTATTACTCTTGCTAATGGTCTCGAAATGATTGTCCGGCTATTTCCAAAATCTGTAACTTCCCAGCTCACACCAGACAGTGTTCCCTAGTTTTGTTTTGTTGTAGACAATCTCTGTTCTTCGTCCTTAATGATCTAGCAAGAATGTCAAGGCATCATATGTGTGATCCTGCATGATTATGTGTCTTTAAAGGAATAGTTCACACAAAAATGAAGACGTGGGGTCAGAGGTCACTCTTCCGCCTGAACTCGACTCTCTCGTGACCGTGTACAGCCAGTGATTATATTTTATAAAGTTTTAAATATTGAGATTTTTCTTACAAAAACCCATGGCTTCTCTACAGAAGGCCTTTATTACTGTAACCCACTGGAGTCGAATTGATTTACTTTTATGATGGATAGATGCACTTTTGTGATGGATAGATGCGCTTTTATGATGGATAGATGCGCTTTTATGATGGATAGATGCACTTTTATGATGATAGATGCGCTTTTATGATGGATAGATACGCTTTTATGATGGACAGATGCACTTTTATGATGGACAGATGCACTTTTATGATGGATAGATGCACTTTTATGATGGACAGATCTGATGCACTTTTATGATGGATAGATGCACTTTTATGATGGACAGATTGCACATTTATCATGGATAGATGCACTTTTATGATGGATAGATGCACTTTTATGATGGATAGATGCGCTTTTATGATGGATAGATGCACTTTTATGATGGACAGATGCACTTTTATGATGGACAGATGCACTTTTATGATGGATAGATGCACTTTTATGATGGACAGATGCACTTTTATGATGGACAGATGCACTTTTATGATGGATAGATGCACTTTTATGATGGACAGATGCACTTTTATGATGGACAGATCTGATGCACTTTTATGATGGATAGATGCACTTTTATGATGGACAGATGCACATTTATCATGGATAGATGCACTTTTATGATGGATAGATGCACTTTTATGATGGATAGATGCGCTTTTATGATGGACAGATGCACTTTTATGATGGACAGATGCACTTTTATGATGGACAGATGCACTTTTATGATGGATAGATGCACTTTTATGATGGACAGATGCACTTTTATGATGGACAGATGCACTTTTATGATGGACAGATGCACTTTTATGATGGACAGATGCACTTTTATGATGGACAGATGCACTTTTATGATGGATAGATGCACTTTTATGATGGACAGATGCACTTTTATGATGGACAGATCTGATGCACTTTTATGATGGATAGATGCACTTTTATGATGGACAGATGCACATTTATCATGGATAGATGCACTTTTATGATGGATAGATGCACTTTTATGATGGACAGATGCACTTTTATGATGTACAGATGCACTTTTATGATGGATAGATGCACTTTTATGATGGACAGATGCACTTTTATGATGGACAGATCTGATGCACTTTTATGATGGATAGATGCACTTTTATGATGGACAGATGCACTTTTATGATGGACAGATCTGATGCACTTTTATCATGGATAGATGCACTTTTATGATGGACAGATCTGATGCACTTTTATGATGGATAGATGCACTTTTATGATGGACAGATGCACATTTATCATGGATAGATGCACTTTTATGATGGACAGATCTGATGCACTTTTATGATGGATAGATGCACTTTTATGATGGACAGATGCACTTTTATGATGGACAGATGCACTTTTATGATGGACAGATGCACTTTTATGATGGAAAGATGCACTTTTATGATGGATAGATGCACTTTTATGATGGACAGATGCACTTTTATGATGGACAGATGCACTTTTATGATGGATAGATGCACTTTTATGATGGACAGATGCACTTTTATGATGGACAGATGCACTTTTATGATGGACAGATGCACTTTTATGATGGAAAGATGCACTTTTATGATGGATAGATGCACTTTTATGATGGACAGATGCACTTTTATGATGGACAGATGCACTTTTATCATGGATAGATGCACTTTTATGACGGACAGATGCACTTTTATGATGGATAGATGTGCTTTTATGATGGATAGATGCAGTTTTATGATGGACAGATCTGATGCACTTTTATCATGGATAGATGCACTTTTATGATGGACAGATCTGATGCACTTTTATGATGGATAGATGCACTTTTATGATGGATAGATGCACTTTTATGATGGACAGATCTGATGCACTTTTATCATGGATAGATGCACTTTTATGATGGATAGATGCACTTTTATGATGGACAGATGCACTTTTATGATGGACAGATGCACTTTTATGATGGACAGATGCACTTTTATGATGAATAGATGCACTTTTATGATGGATAGATGCGCTTTTATGATGGATAGATGCACTTTTATGACGGACAGATGCACTTTTATGATGGATAGATGTGCTTTTATGATGGATAGATGCACTTTTATGATGGACAGATCTGATGCACTTTTATCATGGATAGATGCACTTTTATGATGGACAGATGCACTTTTATGATGGACAGATGCACTTTTATGATGGACAGATGCACTTTTATGATGGATAGATGCACTTTTATGATGGACAGATGCCTTTTATGATGGACTGATGCACTTTTATGATGGACAGAAGCACTTTTATGATGGATAGATGCACTTTTATGATGGACAGATGCACTTTTATGATGGATAGATGCACTTTTATCATGGATAGATGCACTTTTATGATGGACAGATGCACTTTTATGATGGATAGATGCACTTTTATGATGGACAGATGCACATTTATCATGGATAGATGCACTTTTATGATGGACAGATCTGATGCACTTTTATCATGGATAGATGCACTTTTATGATGGATAGATGCACTTTTATGATGGACAGATGCACTTTTATGATGGATAGATGCACTTTTATGATGGACAGATCTGATGCACTTTTATCATGGATAGATGCACTTTTATGATGGAGAGATGCACTTTTATCATGATAGATGCACTTTTATGATGATAGATGCACTTTTATGATGGACAGATGCACTTTTATCATGGATAGATGCACTTTTATGATGGACCGATGCACTTTTATGATGGATAGATGCACTTTTATGATGGATAGATGCACTTTTATGATGGACAGATGCACTTATGATGGATAGATGCACTTTTATGATGATAGATGCACTTTTATGATGGACAGATGCACTTATGATGGATAGATGCACCTTTATCATGGATGGATGCACTTTTTGGTGCTTCAAAAACTCTCATTCAATGCCATTATAAAGCTTGGAAGAGCCATGACATTTTTTTATTTAATTTTCTGATTGTGTTCGGCTGAAAGATTAAAGTCATATACACATAGGATGGCTTGAGAGGGAGTAAATTATGTGATCATTTTGGGTGAACTATTATATATCTAAGGTAATCAACCATATTAATGAGAGCGCGATTCCTCATATTTTTAAGTGAATGCAAAGTGGATTTGAAGCTCAGAAACAGCGTCGTCTCCACATGCTGACAACACAAACCAAACCCTTCCAGTCTCATCTATAACTACTGTGTTTGAGGGTCAAAGTAGACATTGTTCACGGGCGACCAATGAAGACCACAGGCCGACATTATGCAGGAAGTAAGGCTGGAATTACTGACCACTCGTTTCAGGAAGTTAATAACCAATTCTTTCTTTTAGGAGACAATAACTCTTTCAACATTTATAGTGCACTTTGATCTTCGAAACTCTGCAGACCTTTTACATTCACAAACAGTTTTATTACACACTACATGAAAGGCAATTTCCCAAAAAAAGCATGAAAGGGGCACTTTAATTACTACACGCTTACATTCAATTACACATTTGATATGATTGACTTGTGTACATGCGTGTTGTTTTGCAAAACACTTGCCAGATTTGCAATAACTGATAAGGATACATTTCTCAATTCTGGGGTTCACAGAAGTGGAAGTCATCATAGATTTGACCCATTTTAAAGGGGTTAATGGAGACAATAGCATATATAATGTTTGCATTACCATTTAAAAGTCCATTATCGTGTTTCCACACACATGGCCTACACTCACAGAGACAAGAGATTGGCCGGATTCACCGCATGACAACAATCATGTGTGTTTCGTGTTTATTCTCACACCTTCAGTTCCACTAACGCTCACAGTTCTGTTTTATATAATAGTAGAAGCTCTTTAGTCGCAATGTTATTTTGTGTCATGTTTATAACCATAGACCATAGTTTTTAAATAATATATAGGCTTATGTTGAACTTTATTCTTGTACACACAGAAGCTGTATTACAGTAAGCAGTACATAAAGCATTGAATGAGAATGTTTCTGAAAAATCTGTGTGTTTGACAAATATTGCATTTATTTCACTACAGGTGTGATAAAACATGCAAATACTCTGCTCTGATTGGTCAGATGGTCCAGTCTGTTGTGATTGGTCAGATGGACCAGTTCATTGTGATTGGTCTACTCTGCTCTGATTGGTCTACTCTGTTGTGATTGGTCTACTCTGCTCTGATTGGTCAGATGACCCAGTCTGTTGTGATTGGTCTACTCTGCTCTGATTGGTCAGATGACCCAGTCTGTTGTGATTGGTCTACTCTGCTCTGATTGGTCAGATGACATAGTCTGTTGTGATTGGTCTACTCTGTTGTGATTGGTCTACTCTGCTCTGATTGGTCAATGACCCAGTCTGTTGTGATTGGTCTACTCTGCTCTGATTGGTCAGATGGCATAGTCTGTTGTGATTGGTCTACTCTGCTCTGATTGGTCAATGACCCAGTCTGTTGTGATTGGTCTACTCTGCTCTGATTGGTCAGATGACCCAGTCTGTTGTGATTGGTCTGTTGTGATACCGCTTACAGTGTGTCGGAAATGAAACGTACATTACCATATCTGAATTTCAGCTCCGGATCTTCCTCAGCACTTTAACATACAGTGAAACGAACAGTAACGATGGTGTTGGTTTTATCGTACTGGTTTTGCTTTTGTAGCGTAGAAAACAGTGTCCTCTCAACATTTCAACAACACAAATCAAAGGCCTCTTCCAAGCCTCAGCTACAACTAGTGTTTGAGGACGGGTCAAAGTAGACGTTGTTTGTGGGCAGTCAATGAAGACTACAGGTGGGCATTATGCAAAGTAAGAACGATTCATTCTAGGCAAGAATGAGCTGCAGTGTGGGCTAGACTTCATGCCTATATTCAAAAGTCTGTGTGCAGAAGAACACCAAGATAGAAGCTCAAACAACATGACAGCCCCTGTAGTCTTGTGTACATTCAGACACTACTCCCATTCTCCCATGTTGATTACCACACGCAGGAGTCAGTCAGTGTTCAGTAGACCAGACTCAAAGTCACTGAAGCAGCCAGAAGCCACTTGTGGAGTGGAGTATGTAAAAGCTGTTTTCAATAGCTGCTCTCCCACTGAAGTGGGATTAGATTGCACATTGCAAGTTCCCATGGAACAAATGGAGAGTGAAGGGGTTTCTGGGTTACAGCGCTCCCTCCCACACCCCCAGAGGTCTTTAGAGAGGGAGTGGTGTGAGTTTGACTGGCTCGGCCTCGGGAGAAAGCTGCACGCTCAGCACGGCTCCTCCACATTAAACGAGCGGCCCGGCACAGTGCAGCTATTCACTAACGAACCTTTTCTGTTCGCCTCCCCTACTTTAGTAAAACTTTGCATTTGCACATTTTACAATTAGAATATGTGTAATCAGGGCTTGAAACTAACACCCGCCAACCCGCCAAATGTGGCGGGTAACGCTGGCAAATCACGAGCCAATTTGGCGTGTTACAAATTATATTTATTCACTTTGCTGGAAGAGTTTGTAAGCCAAATCTGCGCAGATTTAGCGCAAATATTCAAACTTGTGAGTCCCCATGATATATTAAATACAGCGTATTGCACAGAATCTGCTCATATCTGGCTCACTTGAACACACACGTCACTACGCAACAAATAACGGCGCGCTTGTTCATTTGCATTGAAGCAATAGTGAAGATTAAAGAGCATTTGGTTAACAGAAAAGAGTTGGTTATTTTCCAACATCCTAATTTATTTTGGTGTTCTTTGTACTGTATTGATCCGTCCATCTAAAACACATTTATGGTGAAAAGGATGTATATATATATATATATACTGTAAAAAGATGCTGTAAAATTTACAGCAACTTACTGGCAATTTTGGTTGCCAGTAAGCCTGTAAATTTACAAGAGTACTGTAAATCATAAACTACAATTATACTGTAAAATTTGCAAAAGAAGAGCAGCTGTGAATTTACAGTTCTTTACTGTAATCTTTACAGTCTGTTACATATATATACACACACGCACACATATAAGCTGCACTCTCAGAAAAAAAGGTACAAAAGCTGTCACTGTGGCGGTACCTTTTCAAAAGGTACAATTTTGTACCTAAAGAGTGCATTTTAGTCCCTCAAAGGTACATATTAGTACCAAAAGTGTACATATTAGTACCTAAATGGTACATATTAGAACCCTTTTGAAGGGCACTGTCCCAGTGACAGCTTTTGTACCTTTTTTTCTGAGAGTGTGTGATGTAGTTAATCTGGTTCATTTCTTTTTCTTCTATTCTTTTGGCTAGTAGAAGTTCTGAATGGCCGGTAACTTAAAAATGTAGTTGCCGAATTGGCCGGTGAGTGAACAAGTTAATTTCAAACCCTGTGTGTAATATATATATATGTAATACACTTTGATTGGAGTAAACCTGTGACAAAATCAATTGACAGTATGTGATCTGGAAAGTATAAATCAGACATATCAGAGCAAAAACCATGCCATGAGGTCAAGAGAACTGCCTGTAGAGCAGAGACTGAAGTGATCTATCGTAAGCCCCGCCCCTCGAACGCAGATCAGCCAATGGCAGTCGAGTATCAGTTGCACGGGGAACTCGGACATCTTTAGGTTTCAGCGCTGATGGAAGATCCGATGCTCTCATCGTTTTGATGGTGTTTATGCTACAAAAATGGTAAAACGATGTGCCTGGGGAACTTGTAACACTGATTCCAGGAATCCTGAGAGGATGGGCATGGGTATTCATGTATTAGATCACCATACTGTGCGTGCATTCACCCGCGCTTCTCAAAAGTGTGATAAGATTTGCGCGAACGGACCAGTTATCTGCAATACGACTGGAGCCCGGTTTATTCATCAATGATTCAACCCCCAGACATGTCTACGATTCAGTGCCTCTCCATATTAAACTGGTTAAATGTAAATTTATTTAATCTTACCCTGCGGTATATGAACAGTGTTGATCCTGGATGTTGTTCATCTACGATCGTTATGACCGTAACTTCTCCCGCTTGCATTGTGATCTGCAAACCCATCTTGTTACCCACCAAATTTATTTAAAAATCTTTTATATATCCCTCCATGGCATATTTAAGTCCCACTTGAATGCTCCTCGACAAGAGGTGGTCCTTCTGTCTCCAAAATTTAGGTTTAGGACAAGGTTTTCACACTGACAGCTGTCATTGTAAGACACTTAGCAACTCCGTTTGTTTGTCTAAGGTTACTAAGGGGGGCGGGGCTTACCGATAGGTCAACTGTGTCAAGGCACAGATCTGAGGAAGGCTACAAAAATATTGATGTTGTGTTGAAGGTTCACAAGAGCACAGTGGCCTCCATAATTGCTCTTATAGACTCTTCCTAGAGCTAATTAGGGAAGAGGGGTCTTGGTAAGAGAAGTGACCAATAACCCAACGGCTACAGAGATCACATGTGAAGACGGGACAAACTTAGAGAAGGACAACCATCATCTGGGCTTTATAGCACAGCGGCCAGACAGAAGCCTCTCCTTAAGTAAAGACACATTAAAGCACCCAAAAGACTCTCAGACTTTGAAAAACAAAATGTTTCCCAACCTTGTTCCCTTGTTCCCGACACTATTTCAAACTGGTTGAACTGGAGACTTCCATACTATACTGTATGTGTAATATATATAATGCCATATTATGCCCACATTAGCAGTCCAATCGGTTTTGGATCAGAGCCATAATGTCATGAATGCTTTGGGAAAGTTATTTGAAGCTCTTTCTACCGCTTTATATGCTCGGATCAAAATGTTCTCAGCTGCGGTCAAGTAAAATTAGTATGATAAGACAAACACAGTCACATCGTGAGACAATCATAGGATGAAAAGAATGGGATTAAGGAAGAGGCGGAGATAATGTTTGAATATATCTTATAAATCAGTGTAAGGTAATCGGTTTCAAAGCCATCTCTGCCTTTGAAGACTTCATTATGATCTGACAGCCATGATGAGAGATGTTTTGGCATCTGACGATTCACCACTTTGAATCATTATTCACACTGAGACCAAGAGAAAGTGAGTGGGAGAAGAAAAGAAAGATGGTGTATGTGGAGGTTTTAGATGTGATGGAAAGTGTACACAACCCAGGGGGTCAACAAGTTGCCAGGGGGTCTTTGAAACAACTCTTGATTGACAACTCCAGATCAGGTGATCAATTCCAGCGTCCAATCAACAAGTGTGATTGATTCATTAAAACTTGGGTCGCGGAGCACCGGCACCCCTGAGGATCTCAAAGGAGCCCACGGGGGGCAAGAGCTGAAAGACTTTTTTTTTGGACCGGCATCTCATTACTCTGCCTGAGGAGCGTTGGGATTTCAGTCTAAAACTCTTCTCTCCCGCAGGGCCCTTACAACGGACTGTTTTCCTTTAGACCGGCACATGAAAGCGTGAGGATGAAAAGAGAACTAGTTAGAGCCAGATTATAATGTTCATCTGGTGTGGAACCTTGAAGGGAAGTTGAGTAAGTCTTGAGAACATGTTCTGCTTTCTATTTTAAACCTATATACAGTGATTCGCTGGAAGTTAACACTGAAATCCTCTCTCCGCTTTAACCGGTGTCCCCATGACTTCACTGGATGGGTCCATCCCAATGTGCATGGGGAGTATGGATTGAAATCGTGTCATTGGCGTAGGAACGTGTCCCCCTCAATATTGGAAAATGCTGCATGTGTCCCACCCAAAAATTAGCCTATACCACAGGGACAAAAACTGTACATTTGGAACTTTTATTTTGAAAGCGCGACAAAGAAGATATCCGGTTTTGCCGGCAAGTGATTGGTCAAAACTTCCCATTTCATGCTATGTTTGAATAATCACCATTCGCCAATCCCCCGCTTCATATTCTTCACTTTTCACCTATAGTCGGAGCATCTGATTGGTAGAGAGAAGTTAACATTACACTGGGAACATACAAATACGTTACCGGTGCGCACCAGCTTTGAACTGGAATAAGACTCGACTTTGTACGAGGTAAATTAGTAAATTAGCTTTTTAAAATTGAGTTATGGATACGAGGCATATGACGATTAAATCAACAATGGAACAATTATGCTTTGCGATTAGATAGCGTTAGATAGCTAGCCACAGATATAGCTTATAACCTAGATATAACCTTAGCAAAAGTAAAATGTTCTGTCATCTCATTTCAGAATAATGCCACCCCACGAAAAATTAAAACCATCATCAAAGGACATAACGCTACTGAAGTTTTTTACATAGCTGGCAATCGATTTCTCTGTGTTACAAATCAAATATTTGCCTTGTAAAGTGCCACTCTCCTTTCTGCCCGCAATCACAGGGGGGCTTGTATACTTTTATGTTTCCCAACTCCAATATTTGTCTAATAATAAACAGATTGGATGATTTTGTTTATTTATTTGCTGTTTGTGATTCCATACATGTTGTACCACGTCACCATACTGTATGTTACTATTATGGTGGTGGGATGGACGTTGATTCATAGTGACCAATATGGTCCCCCCCCCCCCATATTCTGAGACGGGTTGTGTGTTGTAGGATTTTCTATAAAAAATAAATATAATATAAACTCGGATTCACTCACTGCTCTTGACTGAATAACTTTAGTAGCTTTAATAAGAATACATTTCTTACTTGAATTCTGCCGACACTGAGTGAATTTTACATAATATGTCCCCTTTAAAGCTTTAATCGTCCCCTATTTATCAGACCTGCTTATCTTACACCACCCGCCATTTTCCGATAGCCGTACCCAGGTTGTGGAATAATTTCCCGCTGAGCGTTCAATCTGTCCTCGCCCCGCATGCTTTCAGATGAACTCTTAAAGGGGTCCTATAATGCCCTTTTCACAAGATGTAAAATAAGTCTCTGATGTCCCCAGAGTGTGTGTGTGAAGTTTTAGCTCAAAATACCCCACAGATATTTTTATATAGCATGTTAAAGTTGTCACTTTTTGAGGGTGAGCAAAAACGCACTGTTTTGTGTCTGTCCCTTTAAATGCAAATGAGCTGTTGCTCCCGGCACAGGGGGCGGAGCTTCAACAGCTTGCACTCACACACACTGAACATTTCAAAAACTTTTAGCCTTTTATGTTCAAACCGGAGTCAGACAAAGATGGAGAGACTCAAGAAGAAGTGACAACATGTAGAAGCAACAGGAATGGTTAGTTGATGAATTTATGTAGCTTATGTGTAGTTATCTTCTAGTCATTGATTAACATATTCTGTCTTGATAATCTATAAATCGTGTTCCGGGGGCGGGGTTTATGTAAATTCTAGGGTTGGTGATGTCACTAACCCGTGAAGAAGCTCATTGTAGTCTCTACCAGCCGTTTGTTGTAGTCCTTAAAAAGTGATTTCTGTAAAAGCAAATATCTCCCTTTGATTTGAACTTTGAATGTTGTAACTTTGCAGATGTTGTTTATGCTCAAACAGCAACATTACACACTAACTAAAGTTAGAAAAGTGAAATCACAATCAACCACCCCTTTAAGACAAATTTTTATACCCTGGCTTTTGAGTCTGACCCAGGAGAGCACTGAATTATGGGTGTTATTCTAGTTTATATTCTATTATATGTTAAAATAGTTTTTTGCACATCACTTTGGGACATAGCCTACTCGCTGTATCAGAAATGTCTCATAAAATAAACGCTCTCTCTCTTTATATCTCTGTCGCAGTCCTCTTTTAAACCAAAAAAATGCATGAGGATCGTAAATCGTTGTTTAAGTGAGGTATATCCCCCAGAAGTGTGACGGCTGGAGAGTAAGAGAATGACTGGCATGTTGATTCTCCTGCTGTCTTCAGGGGAGTCGAGAGAGCTGACTGACAAGAGGAGCTCTTCACGTACAGGAATAATAAACAGATGTGTTCAGCACACGCTCACATTCAGACACAAACATGACACACACACACTCTCTTTCTTCTTGCAGTAACACACACTCCAGCACACCTGCACAGGATTAGCTGGCCTTCCCTCTAAATCTTTCTCTCGTACTATAATGTTTCTGACCTCTCGGGTCCCCCTCGCCTCTATCCAGTGTCTTTAGCTCTGAAACAATCTTCATCTCTTGCAATCCTGGTAAATGCTTACGTGGCTTACAGTACCAGAACCAAAAGGTAACTAATAGGAGTCGGAAGGACAGGAGCTAACACTACACAACAGGACTCTTTTCCAAAGTCCAGTGCGCTGCCTTTATTCACCGTATTAAGACATGAGCATTGTAACTTGATTGTGTCGAGGCTTCTGATCTCATTCGCTTCCAGTTAGCCGCACAAAAACTGTTTGTAATTCTGCTTGATACTGCAAACTGTTAACATATTATTGTCTTTAATGAATCGGAAGTGCCCACACAATCCCAGAATTTTGCGTTGCAAAAATGCTGGGTTGTTTTAACCCAATTTTGGGTCAAATATGGACAAACCCAAACGTTGGGTTAAAAATGCAATTTAAAAATTTAACCCAACGGCTGGGTTTGTCCATATTTGACCCAAAATTGGGTTAAAACAACCCAGCATTTTTTTTTGAGTGTAAGTTGGTATTATGGTAAAACAACAACAAAATATTAACAAATTACATTAAGTTTCATTTTATTTTGTTTCATATAAAATGCATGTTTTGTTTCAAAAGTAATTTTACATTTGCACACGAAACCTTATATGCACAATTTCCAATAAGAACTGGCGATTTCAACATGCTCTTATGTGTGATATGCATCAGATAATGAGACCAGGATGTGAATAGCAGAGCGCAGATGAGAAATAGTAAAAAGATAAATACAAATATTGTTGCACACAGCTATCAAGAATACTTTATTTTGATTGGTCAATTATGGCATTTAGTGGTCAACAAATATTATCACAAAATAGAGAGCCTTTCAAAGGCCTATTCACCAGATTAAACTGCTGGGTCCACTAGGTGGCAACGATTTCCAGTGTTTTTAAGAACTAGCTGAAGAAGAGGATGCAAGGAATGGATATAAAAGATGGATATGCAAGGAGGTAACAGAGATCAAGCCTATCAGCAGCTTTATCGTGTTTCTCAGGAGCTGATTACCCTCCTCCATCCCCAGCTCCACCTGTCGTCAAGTCAGGACTCGGCCTTCTGATACTTTGATCCTCTGATATTCAAGTTTCTTTCTTAAAAAGCTGCATAAAGGTATGTAATGTTTTGAATCAATGTGCAAAATAATGTTTCAAACTACTATCGGTGATTAGATGGACTACAAGAGTATAAAGTTGACAGCTTCACCTTCTGTATAGGTCAGGTGAAAAGGCTGGTGTTAAAGGAGTAGTTCACTTCAGAATTTGAATGTCCTGATAATTGACTCTCCGCCACGTCGTCCAAGATGTTCATGTCTTTCTTTCTTCGGTCGAAGAGAAATGAAGGTTTTTGAGGAAAACGTTCCAGGATTTTTCTCCAGTGCTAGATGTTTCTCTAACTAGTGCAAGACGAGCATTTGTGGTTAAAAAGTACATAAATGTTTATTTATTTTATGAAATGGCCGCTGGTTTGTCTAGATAAGACTCTTATTCCTCGGCTGGGATCGTGTCGAGACTTTGAAGCTGCACTGAAACTCACATTTGGACCTTCAACCCGTTGGACCCCATTGAAGACACTATATGGAGAAAAATCCTGGAATGTTTTCCTCAAAAACCTTCATTTCTTTTCGAATGAAGAAAGACATGAACATCTTGGATTACGTGGAGGAGAGTAAATGATCAGGACATTTTAATTCTGAAGTGAACTACTCCTTTAACAGTAGGCAGAAAAAACAGAAGCAAACCCCAAGCTTTATTCAGTGATTATGACTGTACATGATCCCTATAGATGCGTCTCACTACCACAGTATCATAGAAGAAGACAGTGTTTTTTGTAGTTGCTTTTCGACTAATGTCACAAGAGACAATCACCTGTGTGGGCTCAAATCAAGCCTGACACTGATTGTTGCTTTTGCAGATTTGTGTATCTGTCTGTCTCCTTCTCACACACACACACACACACACACACACACACACACACACACACACACACACACACACACGTAGGGGTTTGAAGAGCCATTAAAGTGACGAGAGTAGACACAGACACAAACAATGTAAATAATGCATGCTGATCCTAATTACTGCAAAAGAGCTTCGCATTACGGCACTGCCTCTGAAGTCCCTCAGACAACTCTCGCAATGATCACTCTCCTCCGACTCACTCCATTTACCTCTTTTCTTTCATCCACTGGAGGAATTTCACTGCAGACGTGATCAAAGCAGACGCAGGAAAGTTGATGTGAAGGTTCTTCACTTCTGACTACAAAACACAGAGTTGGAGGAGGAGCCAGAGTCGGGAGGAAGAGAAACAGATGTGTTCTCACTAAAGTTTACATCTGCACTGTTTTCTGGGGAAACGGCCTGTGTTGCACAGAGGTCAAAAGTAGATAAAAAAAAAAAATTATTTACTCACCCTCATGTTTTCCAAACCAGTATGACGGAGCCCTTCACACGCGGACAAAAATATAAATATCGTTGCCATGAGTTAATTCGTTCTCGTTTTAATAAACTGTAAACACATTGCACTAATTTGTTCCTTCCTTTTGATTTAAATAAAACAAGGGAACAAATGTATTATATTATGAGCACTACTTAGAAAAAAACAAGGGAATGAATATCGTGCACGTGATTTAGTAAAACGAGGGAGCGGATTATTATATCATGCACTGAATTTAGTAAACCGATGGAATTAATTATATTGTGCACATGATTTAGTAAAACGAGGGAACAATTTATTATATTATGTGCACAATTTAGTAAAATGAGGGTACGGATTATTATATCATGCACTGAATTTAGTAAAACGAGGGAACAATTTATTATATTATGTGCACAATTTAGTAAAATGAGGGTACGGATTATTATATCATGCACTGAATTTAGTAAAACGAGGGAACAATTTATTATATTATGTGCACAATTTAGTAAAATGAGGGTACGGATTATTATATCATGCACTGAATTTAGTAAAACAATGGAATTAATTATATTGTGCACATGATTTAGTAAAACGAGGGAACAATTTATTATATTATGTGCACAATTTAGTAAAATGAGGGTACGGATTATTATATCATGCACTGAGTTTAGTAAAACGAGGGAATTATTATATTGTGCACAATTTAGTAAAACAAGGGAACAAATTATTATATTGTGTGTATGATTTACTTAAAACAACAAAATGCATCAGTAAAGCGTGCTGACATATCAGTAAGTCGTAGGAATGATTTGTTAATTCGTGGTCACAATTGTCACACTAGGCGCTGTTTACACGACACCGTTTTCAACTAAAAACATAAAACTTTGTATGCGTTTTGGCCGTTCGTTTACACGACAACGGCGTTTTGGGCGCCTGAAGACGCAAACTTTTGAAAACGGGTTTCAAAGTGCAAGTTTTTGAAAACGGTCTCCATGTAAACAACAAAATCGTGAATCTCTGAAGACGATGACGTCATGCGCATGCGTATTACGTGTCCAGTCTACAGTGTTTCATCGCCATCTACTGGCCTTGCAGCAGAATACAACGTTTTTAGCCGTTTTCGCGGATCCGTGTGAACGGGATAGTTTTGACGATGTCGTCTGTACGCGGAAAACTCAAAGGAAAAACTTCTCAGTTTCAAGCATATCGTTGTCGTGTAAACGTAGCCTGAGTCTGTCTGTGTCGTGTTAGTTTCAGTTTTCATTGATTTTTAGTTTGTCACGTGTTCCTTTGTTTGAGTTTCCCGCCACTCATCAGTTTCCATGGACACTAATCTAATCTATCGTTTGTGAAAGCGTGTTGCTACTATCTTCTGCTATTTATTAAACTCTACATTTGAACTTACCTTCACCTCAAATGAAACTGGTTCTTGGATTTCTTGTCTTGTTGCGAAGGCGACGTGATGCAATGAAATATTTTGACTGGAACGCAACCGTGAATAAGATCTATAGCAAAATCCGTTCCTCAAACTAAGATATCAAATTACGTCAGAAGAATCTAGCGCACAAATTTTACTCTTCACTGAATGTTTTCAGCGTAAAAGAGCGGCGTGAACATTCTGCTAAACGTCTTTTGTCTTCCATAGACGATAGAAAGTCTTCCAGCAATGGAGCAACATTAGGGTAAGTGATACTAAAAGATAAATAATGACAGAATTTAAGTGTACAGCATTAGCATCTCATTTGATCTACACACCAAACAGGTCTACCGCTCTAATATCTGTTTAGCTAAGTGAGTATGGTGTTTAAATCGGTCAATACATCTATATGGCAAAGTGATGTTTAGTGTCTCTTAAAAGTAACGTTTTGAAGAAAGAAAGAGACTCAGTTCAGCTTTGAGACAGCGAGGGCTAAAATAACATCAGAGGAATGGAGAAAGTACAGTAGCTCGATAGCCAAGTCCACTTTTACACGGGCGCTGAGGACACAACAAAGCCTTGCTTCAAGTCAAAGTTAACCGTGTTCAGCGCAGAAGCCTGTGTTTGTGCTCATTAGTCTTTTAAACACTGGTTTGGAGGCGGTAAGCTGTGTAGCTGAGTGGGCAAAGGATCTGGGCCGACACTATGTTGCTGTCTGGGTGATTATTCTGTACTTGCTTCTCCCGAACTTTAATAAAACATAATTTGTTACTTCACTTTTAGGTTCAAACCTTTAAAGGAGCATTTCACCCGTGGGAACATTAATCTTTAGTGAAAAGTGGGTCATATATGTAGTCGAAATGTAACATCAATTTCGCATTTGGTGCCTTCTTGACCGAGGAAAGACCGAAATTAACTTTAGACAACAACTCCCACAATGCACAGCTCCGCAAGCCACTCCCACTAATCCAGAACACCGGATTCTGAAATATGTCTCCAGGACGCCGCTATGCATATATGCGGTGCGAAGCTAGGATGGTTCACAACACAAACGTCCGTGTCCTCGTCCGATTCAGAGATTTCATCCAGGAGAAAACCTGTTCCTCCATCAGCCTTTCGAAATCCTCTACTTCCATATCATATTGCGTACCTTCCGCCACTGTCGTAACTTCACATCTGGCTTCACAGCGCCTGTTAGCTTAGCTTCCAAACAAGATGGCGGATATTGCTTTTAGTTTCTGCAAGTGAAGTCCCACCCACTGATCTGTAATAGGTCTGTAGCATGAGTGGGTTTATAACAAATTATTATATTGTGAGCTAGATTTTGAAAAACGAGAGAACAATTTATTATATTGTGCACACGATTTAGGGTGGGCTACGTTTACAAGACAACGATCTGCTTGAAACGGAGAAGTTTTTCCTTTGAGTTTTCCGCGTACAGACGACACCATTGTCAAAACGATCCCCGTTCAACACGGATCCGCGAAAACGACTAAAAACGCTGTATTCTGCTGCCAGGCCAGTAGATGGCGATGAAACACTATAGACCGAACACGTAATACGCATGTGCGTGACGTCATCGTCTTCAGAGATTCGCAATTTAGTTGTTAAAGTTGCACTTTGAAACCCGTTTTCAAAAGTTTTCAGGCCCCAAAACGCTGTTATCGTGTAAACGAACGGCCAAAGTTTTACGTTTTTAGTTTAAAATGGTGTCGTGTAAACAGCGCCTAAGTAAAACGAGGGAACAATTTATTATATTGAGCACTCGATTTACTAAAAAACGACGGAACGAATTAGTAAAACTTGCTTCAGTGATTTTCAAAACATTTCACTGCCTCCTCACAGCAAGAAGGTCCCAGGTCCGAGTCCCGGCTCATCCATGAAGGACTTTTGGTGTGAGTTTGCATGTGTTGGCGTGTTTTCCTCGAGGTCAAGCCGAAGACATTGGCAGATTGGTGAATTGGAGACACAAAGGTGTCCAATCCTATCCCGGAGGGTTGAGTTGAACTCAAATCCCAATTAAACACACCTGAACCAATTCCAGGCCGAAGCTTTTGTTTCACTCCCTCTGTTGTTGGTATGTGGGAACTACACGTTTTTATGACTTTAATACACCTTTAATATTCTGTGTGCTCCTATGATGGCTGTTTCTCATTTCTGTTTTATTTTTGCATTTCTTTAAAGCGTCTTTGATGGCCTTGTTTTCTCTCTCTCTCTCTCTTTCTCTCTCTGCACAAGCGCTACATGAACAGACAAGTTGTTCTGACTGCAATGAAAGGAGAAAGAAGATCACAGCTCAGCGGACAGTGACAGCGGGCCAGAATAAACCCTTTAAACTGCTAGAAAACGACTTCAAAGGTGTGACGCTTTCCATGTGCGGCAGGAACCGTGTGAGAGTTTGATTAAAGACGGATTATGATTTTAAACAGACTTCAAAAAGTTCTTCTTGACGAAGACATAATATCTTAAGGAGTTTCAATTCAGTGCCGCTTCAACATGAAGGAGCAACATAATCCAACTATTACGCTCCAGCGTTTCAAGACGTTTCACTTTCATCATGTACAATAGTCACTTCAAAGCATCCGAGTATTAATGATTTATGCTCCGTTGGATATGTCCCCTATGGAATTATGATAGGCACATTTTCACAAACCCAGATTGTTGATTTGTTGTCAGCCCAGTGTCTCTAATGAAGGCCAAAGTCACTGGAGTGGCAGAAGCAGAAGATTATAAACATCTGGAGAAGTAAGAGCCATCGAGGACAGTGTTTTCATGGTCTACATTGTCTGGGTGTGTCTATAGCGCTTTTTTCAATATAGATTGTTTCAAAGCAGCTTTACAATGATAAATTAATGAAACCAGAACTCAAAAGACAGATATAAGAAATCCAAACAGCTATTTATTGAACAGATGGGCACAATTGATGGGCACTCCTTTGCATGGAGTTTGATTGACAGGCGATCTGACCAATCATAATCCGCCATCCGCCAAATCCGCCATTTTTTGTTAGTAGATTAGCGTCTGAGGATTTGAACTTGAAAAACATGTACTGACATCTTTCCAAGGTTAAAACAACGTCCCTTCTTATGTTCTTTCATGTTTATTTGATGCTATACATTAACTAGAAGGAAGAGCGATCTGTCACGACACATTAATAAAGAGCCACAAAACTATTTATTGTTTAAATTTCTTTAAAAAATGACAAAATTTGAAAGTTGAGACTTTGTTTCATATCAAAAGTAACCTGGTCTGTCCTGTGTGTTGGCGCGTTGTCAGTGTCCTCTCTGCTCCGCGATGTGTTGTTCACTGCGTGAGAGAGGCGTGGCTTGTCGGACATAGCAACAGTAACTAAAGGGGGCGGGTCTTTGCGAACGGTCAATTCAGGCACATTAAAGCAACATTAAGGAACTTTTCCTCTTCGGTCGCCCTACAGGTTGGAAGCAGAATTGTCCATTACCGCTGTCATAAATAATTTCGCCGCCCCCACTGTCGCACACACACTCACTGTTTATCCAGAACCAGCTTTAGAATGAACGATGTCCACTGACAAGGTAGAGTATGTTGCATGATTTCATGAAAGTATGATGTATTGCGACATCAGAAACGTAGGAAAACCAAATAATGACTATTGTAACGCTTGACGTAAAGCAAGTCAGATTTGTAGTTTTCTTATGTCTCATTCGAACTACAGAAACGCGACCCGGTTTGGCAAACTTGCATGGTGTGGTTATAGCAGATATAGGGCTGCAAAGTGAATCCAGGAGTGCCTTTCACCCTGTTACGACTTGATGAACCACTGATACGATTTTGGAAACATTATTTTAAGGTAAAAATTTTTCCTTAGTGTTGCTTTAAACAGTTTCTGATCGAAGTTTAGTGGATACCTTGCATTTCTTTTCATTGTAGTTTGAGAATGGTGAGCTGTTAATCAGCCACGAGACGAAGGAGATCATTGGAGAGATGAAGGAGACAATCAACACAGGAGATAAACAAGACTTACAAGTTGAACCACCATGTATAGGTAGAGCAGGGAGCACCATGAAGCCAGTTTAGGTGGATAGCCAGGTGTGTTTCAGTTTAGTTTGTGCCAACCCTGGGTTTTATGCATCATGAAAGTGGTTTGGCTTTTAGCAGTGTTCATCGCAATAGTAACAAGTACACGGCTAACCTGGTGTGGGTCAGGTGATGTTCCAGGTAAGAGAGCTCAAACTTAACTTGGACCAATCAGCTGTGAGCAAAGGATAAAGTCACTCCACCCTGTTTCTACTCCAAATTAAAAGTCACTACATAGCAAATGATTTTTAAAAGACAAAATCGTCTGGCTTTTTAGTAACACTTATCCAGAATAATAATTGTGTTTGATTTAGATATTATTTATGCAATTATTAATCGATCACACATACAATTTTAGTTTATCTATTATTTTTACGCACAGTTGAAAGCAATAAATATATAAAGGTAATATAAATACGCTTTAGAATCAATAGATAAAGCTATATAATGACTACACGTGAGCTTAAAAGTTCAATTCTCTCTATACCTTTATCAACTGTATAACTAACTTCACAACTTTTACTTGCACTGATATAGCAAGACTTTTTCCTTAGTTGTCCTCTTTCAAAGACAGCTATTTTGTTCTTGCTGTGTAAATTTGTTTCAATACTCTCGCGAGAAATGAGTCTCAGTTTCGCTCAGCCAGCCAGGCTGTTTGCTACTGATGTCACTCCTAAACTCAGGATAAAGCCTGAGTTGACAGAGAAAGTTGATGATCATGGTACCAACAAAGCTTGGTTGAATTTGTTTGGTTTTGTCAACTCAAAACTAATCCTGTAACCCGGAGTTTGTTCAACTACCATCATGGGCCCCTGGTAAGGAGTCTGTTTCCACGTCCTAAATCGTATACTCTCTTGACAAGGTACTTATTTTGAATAAGCAATTACTTTGCGACCATTAAAAAATTATGTAAGTATGAATGTAATCCGGACGCACTAAATTTGCCATGTTGTCATTATCATGTTTGACTTACATGATCGGTTGTGTCGCTTCGCTGGCGTTCACAACCCCTCTCCCATAAACTGCACACAGTCCAAACTGCCCAAGTTATGTTTACCACAGGCTTTATTTGACTCATATATTGAAAAACCTTATAGGAAAATCTTGAGAAAAAAAACAAACAAACAAGAAACTAAATTGCAAGGCCTTGCCAACAGAGTTTTGTTATAAGAACATTCTCCAAATATTCAGTGTTGGTTCTGGGAATGTAAACAAAGTCCAGTTTTCTTGATGTTAGAAGAACGTGTTTTAGGAGGTGTGATGTTCCTCAAACGCTCTTTCAACTTAATTTTCATTAACAGTGAAATATTCTAGGAACGTTGATTTCTAACAATCCCAAGAACATAAAAATGTCTAAATGTTAATATAATGTTATTTAAAGGTTAGTGTGATGTTCCTGAAACGTTCTTTCAATCATTCAAACACCGGCTGTGAACAAGCACTGAAAGAAAGAGAAATAAGAACACAAACTACAACTTTATTCAGACACAGCCTTCGATGAACTGAAGATAAAATACATTAACTCTCTCAAGATCTGATGAAACAACTCCACAAACAGCATTACCAGCTTCACTTATTTTAAACCAGACTGACTTTATTTCTGTCAGACGTCTACAGAAGCTCTTATTGAGAATTAACAGAGGTTTAGATGTTGATGTCTTATTGAAAATGTTTAGTTTGAGGTCACCATTATGATGATCAGTGTTTACTTTAGTTGGACTCTTGACACTTGACTTTGGTTAAGTTGCTTTTTTTCAGCAATTGCAGGTGCTTTCAGAAAACTTTCCTTTTTTAAGTTCCCAGAACCAACACGGAATATTTGTAGAACTTTCTTATAACAAAAATCTGTTAGCTAGGTAGCAACCTAGCGGTAACTTGTGCAAACATCACTCGCATTGTCTTTAGAAAAGGTAAAAATCCAGTTTTGATCTTTAATTACGTGTTCTGTACGTAAACGATCCTATAAAGAACAAATGTCTCAAAGCCTCAGCACTCTCAGTTAATGGCCTCATCTGTGTCAGACATCCAGCGTAAACAAAATATTTTGTAACAGGCCGTTTAGCATCTATATGAGCTTCTCAGATCTCACAGCACACAATCATTTCCACGCTCAGAGCGAGTGCCAGAGAAAACAGCAGAGAACAATCCAAACGCTTCCCTGATTGCTCCGTCTAATAATGCGTTCGGATAATTATCTTGGCTCTTTTCCAACGAACATGAACACAAGTCATGTGCCGTATATACCAATGCTCGCCATAATCCCGGAATAAGTTGTGTGAATATTGATCTTTTGACTTTGCACAAAGTGTGAAAAAGTTCAATAGAGATGTAAATGAAGCAAAGACGCTTGAGTTTGGGGGGAAAACAAAGCTTTTTATCCAGCTGTGTTAAATTGGATGTGAATATAAAAGATTTAGAAGGCCCAGACAGAGAGAGAGAGAGAGAGAGAGAGAGAAAAAGAGTAAGGGAGAAACACAACAAAAACAAATTAACATCTAAAATACGCCGGTTCCTTTCAACAGATCTCTTCAAATCTCCATCGGGCTTTTAATGGGGGGGCGAGTTCAAAGCACCACTGTTCTCCCGCAGCTCGCGAGAAAAACACGAGCGCAACACTTCCTCTTCGCTCTTCATATCTGCAGTCGATGAAGTCGGCTCGCTCTGAGATTGATGTGAAGATGCCATCGTCTGTGAAACACTTCCCGCTAGAGTAAGTAAAAGCAAACTGAAAGCCCTAGCTGAAGCATTGCCCTGCAGAAATATCCCAGCATCAAAGAGAGAGAGAGAGAGAGAGAGAAAGAGAGAGAGAGAGAGAGAGAGAGAGAGAGAGAGAAATGACAGGGAAAAACAGAAAGAGTGCAACCTTTTTTTTTTTTTTTTTCATGGTGGCACTTCCTCAAATTTGAAATGTTTAACTCCAGCTATCTGCTCATTAAAGGTCTTCAAAGCTTTGCACTGATGAAAAGGCAATGCGTTTGAGTGTGTAAGAGCGTTTAGCGGCTACTGTTCAGCGCTATCTCTCGCGGAAGTGTTTATAAAATAGATTCTCTTCAGTTACATGAGGCTATTGGCTGGAGACATGTGATGCGCGGGTTTATTGTTTTTGCTGGCAAAAGATTATTTTGAAAAGGAAAAGAAAAGAAAAAGTTAATGTCAGTGCATAACGCTGTATATAAAAGAGAGGAAAGAGCTTTGTCACGAAGGTTACCATTCAGTAAAACTACAGTTGGAGATTTTGTCGCCTCTGTCGCCTTTGGCTTGGTTAGTTGGGGACATTTCATTTAATATTCAACAATATTATTGATCTGCCTGCAAATTACTGAAAGTCTGTCGCGGTCTTGGACTCTTATTTTTATATTCCGTTGTGTTTTCCTTAGTTCCTGTTTCCCTGCTCTGTTTAGTTTCGGCTTCCTTGGTTTCTGATTATGTCCCTGTTTGGTTATGTGGTTAATTATTATCAGCTGTTTCTTATTTAGTTCCTTTTGTCCCACTTAAATGGCAATGAACATTACCTATTAATTATCATTTAAGTGAAATTACTGACCTTAAATATACGAGCTTGATAAAAATGATCATTCTAGAAGAAAATTTCAGATGGCACTTAGAGACTTTTGCATCTGAACTCTTCATATATATATATATATATATATGTGTGTGTGTGTGTTGTGCCATCTATAATAAAGAGAAAAAATGAAGGTCCCATCTCTCCTGAAATCCAAAACACTTCACATATTCCCTTTGTCTGTCACTGATATGTCATACAGTAGAGAGAGCTTTTTCTGTGTTTTTAACATCTATGTATTATTAAATGCCTAATGAGTCAGATATACCATGTCATTCAGTAAAACAAGAACACAATTCAGGGAATACTATATAGAAAAAACTGTAGAACTAATAGTGAATAAAGTCTGAATGAGAAAGAAAGCTGCCAAGATGCTCCCTCTCTCTCTCTCTCTCTCTCTCTCTCTCTCTCTCTCTCTCTCTCTCTCTCTCTCTCTCTCTCTCTCTCTCTCTCTCTCTCTCTCTCTCTCTCTCTCTCTCTCTCTTGTGTTTACCTGAGATACATTCACATCATATTCTTCTCCTGCGTTTTTTTATTTAACATGCAAAAAATAACTGGGTTACACTTTATTTTAAGGTGTCATTGTTATAGTGTAATTATATATTTAAGTACTGAGTAATAATAATTAACTACATGTACTTACTATAGGGTTAGGGTTTGGTTGAGGGTTAGTTGCATGTAATTATGCAAAATTTACTGTTATTACTACGGTAAGTAGGCCTACATGTAACATATGTAACAAGGACACTGTAAAATAAAGTGTTACCAAAAACTGTAACAACAAGCCAAACAGTTTGAGACATCATTCAATGGAAATAATCACATCCTTAACTATGAGCAATATATAATTTCAAAAACATGTCAATGGTTCCCACCATTTTGTAAATAAGGCCATATTGAGCCAATCACGGCTGACGTCACGATCATGTGACAGTATCTTTGGGCAATATACCATGAGCAATATATAATTATAAAATAATTTCAAATTTCACTTTTTTTTTTCTTTAGGAGGATGAGATATACATTCACATCATACACTTCTCATGCAGTTTCTTATTTAACATGATATTAACAAGCCAAACAAGTTTGAGACATCATTCACTGGAAACAATCACAACATTAACTGTGAGCAAAATATAATTTCAAAGGAATATTCTGCCTAAAACACTAAAACATTTGTCACCGACATGGGAAATGGTTCCCAAGGCCGTACGGAGCCCGTCCCGGCTGACGTCAGGGTCATGTGACCGTGTCTCTGGGTGGCTGCTGGGACGCGTGAGGTTTATTTGAAGCTCTGGCCGCTCTGAAGATGCATCTGTGCATTTTTCCCCTCTCTTTCATTCAGTCGCTTTTATCCCACTGCGAGCCGGAGACATCAAGGGAGATTCCAGCAAACATGTTATTTGGCAATGATGTCATTCCCATGGGGAGTTGTGTTTTTGTCTGACGGAAAGGGGGAACGGCTCAGACTCATTTTAGCAAGCTCCAATATAATCATGCAATGCCATAATCCAGCGGTCAGGCTGCCTAAAAACACTCGCAGACTGCATTTTCCAGTCGATGCTCGGCAGTCTCCACATCATGCTGTTGTGTGAATGACGGAGGAGTCTCTTCAACCGTGTCTTTACACGAACTGCAAACACACAAACTGTGTTCATGTGTTTGAAGGAGCCGTCAACACAACAGCGAGAACTGGAAACAGGATTTGTTCACTACAGATTCACTTTAATAGTTTGAGTTTGAAAATCTAATCTTTTTGTACAGCGATTAACCTATAATTTGGATTGAATTAATTCTCAGGATTGATGTAAACCCAGCGAACAGAGTTTTGTTATAAGAACGTTCTCCAAATATTCAGTGTTGGTTCTGGGAACGTAAACAATGTCCAGTTTTCTTGACCGTTAGAGGAACGTGTTTTAGGAGGTGTGATGTTCCTCAAACGTTCTTTCAACTTAATTTTGATCAACAATTCGTTGATTTGTAACATTCCAAGAACGTAAAAATGTCTGAATGTTTATATAATGTTATTTAAAGGTTAGTATGATGTTCCTGAAACATTCTTTCAATCATTCAAACACCGGCTGTGAACAAGCACTGAAAGAAAGAGAAATAAGAACACAAACTACAACTTTATTCAGACACAGCCTCCGATGAACTGAAGATGAAAGACATTAAATCTGTGAAGATCTGATGAAACAACTCCACAAACAGCATTACCAGCTTCACTTATTACTAACCAGACTGACTTTATTTCGGTCAGACGTCTACAGAAGCTCTTTTTGAGAATTAACAGAGGTTTAGATGTTGATGTTTGGTTGAAAATGTTTAGTTTGAGGTCACCATTATGATGATCAGTGTTTGCTTTAGTTGGACTCTTGACCCTTGACTTTGGTAAAGTTGCTTTTTTTCAGCAATTGCAGGTGCTTTCAGAAAACTTTCCTTTTTTAAGTTCCCAGAACCAACACTCAATATTTGTAGAACTTTCTTATAACAAAAATCTGTTAGCTAGGTCGCAACCTAGTGGTAACTTGTGCAAACATCACTCGCATTGTCTTTAGAAAAGGTAAAAATCCAGTTTTGATCTTTAATTATGTGTTTTGTACATAAACGAAGAAGAACAAGACTTTATTTCTGTCAGACGTCTACAGAAGCTCTTATTGAGAATTAACAGAGGTTTAGATGTTGATGTCTTACTGAAAATGTTCAGTTTGAGGTCACCATCATGGTGTAACCAATATATTGCACAATATCAGCCATTGGTCCACCTGGTTGTCTACACTGTAAACATTTTTTTTTTTTTTTATCATAATTTTACAGAAAGTAACAGATTTTTTTGACGTTCAGTTTCTTTAATTGTAAATCGTACTCAAGACTGATATAAATTTCAAATAATATCTTTCAGCTGTTATTTTTATGTATTGTGATATTAATGAGAAATTGCAGTAATTCACATTTTTTATACAGAAAATTTACTGTATTTTTCATACAGTATTTTTTCGGTGTTCTTAAATTATATAAAAATGTATGTAAGATTACAAATATAATCTTTAATTAAACAGTAACAAAACAGTTAAATGATAAAACGGTCAAATGACTGGCAGCCCCACAAAAAAAACTGTAACATTAAAGTAAAATATCTTAAATTAAATAAACTGAAAAACAGTGTTATTTTACAGGTATTTCCTGAATTATCATCACGATCATACACCTTCATTGTAAAAAAAAATGGTCAAATGACTGGCATCTACGGCTGCCAAACAAAAACCATAAAATTTAAGTAAAATACGCTAATTTAAATAAAGTGCAAAAAACTTTAAGAGAAATTTGATGTCACCATGATTGAGATCAGTGTCTGCTTTAGTTTTTAACATTATTTTTTCTCTGACTGCTTTAATTGTGTTTTTGATACACATTTGTTATGGTAATAAATTCAGGAGAAAATCTCACAAGATGTTGTGTGTCACTTATTGATGTTATAGTCATCATATGATGATCTGATTCACTGATATGACTCCGAGTCAAACCTCTGAGTACATTAGCTGAGTTTGCATGATATATATAGAGAGAATTTAATGTTATATATTAATTATAGTATGATTAATGTCACATTTTTTTCACATTATCCGTATGGCATCAGTATTATGACAATCTGAAATAAAAAAAAATACATATATATTATACAGAAAATGTTTTGATCTGATTTTTTTTAGGAGTATAGAGCATCAAGAATCAACATATGAATCTGACAATCAACAAAGAGTCTTTGTGACTTTAGTAGCTTGTTTTCTGACGAGTTCAGAGTTGATCTAATGTTTTTTCATTGTCACCATTGTTGCGATTCATACGCTGATGTCTGTGTGAGTCTATATGATCCTGTTAAAACATTTTCTGTATAATGACTTCATAAAATCTGTCAGAGTATCACAGCACTGCAGGATTTTCTGCAGCATTATTTACAAGTAATATTTAATGATTTAATCAGATATTAGACTTCAGGTGGTATCAATAAACCAGACCGCTACATGATGACTATCATCACTAAAAAGTTTCTCTTGGATTCCTACCATAACAAATATGCATCAGAGACACACAGTGAAAGCAGCCAGAGAAAAACTAATATTAAAAACTGAAGGGTCAAGAGCCCAACTAAAGTGAACACTGATCACCATAATGGTGACATCAAACGTTATTATTTTCAAGAAAACATCAACTTCTAAACCTCTGTTAATTCTCATTAAGATTGTTAGTGTGAAAGAAATAAAGTCTGGATTGTAATTGGCCAGATAGGTCCAAATAATGAGCACACCTACATTTGACATACTAGACACCGCCTATAAATAATCTTTTCCGGCAGGGATATTAGTGCACCAAGTCATAGTGAACTATTGGAAGAATTTTTTTTTATTTTGATGCATTTGATTGATATACCATTCATCTCACAAGAAAAGAGACAATCCCTAAAACCATTTTAATTCCTAATTTCTCCTTTTCACTCTCCAGCTTTGAGCGCTGTGTGGATCTTTCTCCTTAAACAGCAGAAGTATGAGTTATCCGAGCAGCAGCAGATCCTCGAGGAGAATAAGGAGTGTATTGTTGGCCGCAGGTGTGTGCTTGTGCCAGTTGCCCTCGGTACAGGATAAGAGAACAATGCGTTGTGTAAGCGGACTCTCCGAGTCAGCGTACAGAGGTGAGAGAGGCAGATGGACTGAGATTACACTGCTCAAGACTCTCGAGAGACCAGTACAACAACACACATGACTGATGTATATTGGGGTAACACTTTAGAAAACTGTTCCTTCATTAATGAATAACTGCACAGGATCAGATTAGTAACACACTATTAACATTCGGTGACACTTGATTTCGATAGTCCACTTTAGACATTCTACTAACTATAAGTAACTTTTCAACTACATGTCAACTCATTAGAGTATTAGTAGACTGTTAGGTTAGGGTTTGGGTTAGTAGAATAAGTTGGCATGTAGTTGCCAAGTCACTTATAGTCAGTGTATTGTTGGGGAACCAACAAAATAAAGTGTTAGCAGATATTAAGCAGACAGTCTACTAATCCTCTAATGAGAGTTAGTTGACATGTAGCTGCAAAGTTACTTATAGTTAGTAGAATGTCTAAAGTGCACTATCGAAATAAAGTGTTACCTAACATTCTACTATTAACTAACAAGAAACTCGGATTTATGAATTAGTAAGTAATAGCGCTCAGTTGAATGTGGCAGGTCACTATTAGCTAATCAGTAACTACTATTTTTTTTCATACCTCACTGAGGACTATACAGGTTCATAATTAACATGAATAATGCAAAAGGTAATGGTAACCCACTAGTAATGACTCAAGTGTTTCTACATCCTTCTAAAAGAACTACTAATAATTTGGATCAGTTTTCTAAAGTGAAAAGCTTGATAACTACACTGTTAGACCTTACCAGGCTTTTTTTTTTTTTTTTTTACAGTAAAATACTTTACAGTAAATTACTGTTAATTGTACTGTTCTTCGCTGTAATCTACAGTAAGTTACTGTAAAACTCACTAAGTTAAAACTCGAGTTAACTCATTTCGCTTGCAGAAACCGACTGCCTTAAATTGACCAACTGTCATTTAAATGTATTAACTAGCATTTATAATGCACTAATAATGTTAGCAAAGTATTAATGTGAACTTTTTTAATTAAAACCACTAAAAAATATTGTAAATAAAGAGATTTTCACTGGACAAACAACTACACAGTCACCGCCTGTACACAGTCAAATTTTACAGTAAACTGTAAAATTGTATATATACCTGTTATATACCTGTTTTATAACTTACAGTTTATTACTGTTAAAATACATTTCATGGGTGTGTCTTTTTATCTTACACTGTTAACCCTTTCAACCCCACAGGAACATCCACACTACAAAGAGTAAAAGTAACATTGACACAGTGTTGCAGTGAGATAATTAAGTGAATGTGTAAGTGATTGTTGAGCATTAGTGATGAACACCTGCTGTTAACAAGCAGAATCACTGAAGGAAAGAGGAACACAAGAACAGAAAATAGAGAAACACGAGAACTACAACTGACTTCCAGCCATTACACATTTTTATACTTATTATTAACCAGTATGACTATATTTATGTCATACATCTACAGACGTTCTTATTGGGATGTTTAATTGAAAATGTTGTGTTTGAAGTTACCATTATAGAGATCAGTGTTTGCTTTAGTTGGGTTCTGGACTCTTGACTTTTTAACATTAGTTTTTCTCTTGCTGCTTGAACTGTGTTTTGTAAGCCACACTTGTGCTTACACACACACGATTTGTGAATGCAGTTTGGTATATTGATTATGATGACAAAATCATCATATAGTCTGTTCATTCTCTAATCACATTCAGAGTTTAATCCTGTGTCAAAAGTGTTACATTAACACCACTGTGAAACTACAGCAATGAGTTACAATGATGATTTGTTTAACACCTCATGCACAACCATAGACACAGAGCTACACTGTCTTGTAGAAACACAGAGATATAAAAAATCAGCACGTCTCTCAACAATGGTGGCAATAATTGATTTATTTATTTATTCATGCAGCAATGCATGCTGGGAGTTTTGTACTGGAACCCAGCATGCATTGCGACATGAGACTTTTGATTGTCACCATTGTTGAGATTCATATGCTGATTGTTGATGTCTGTGTGTGTCTGAGTCAAGCAGGAGCTCAAAATGTTAATATGCACTATATGATTTCAACATCCTTCTGAATAACTGATTACAGAAACATTGCTGGACTTCATGTTGTAGCTTCATGGATATATGATAAGTTTTAAATAACCATAAGTTCAAATCTTATACACATGATAAGATCAGAGAATTAGGCATTTCCAGAATGATTATCAGATCAAAAGCACCAGATCAACTTCCTCTTGACTTTTTCTTGCCATAACAAATGTGTTTTATAAACTCACTGTTACAGCAGGCAGAGAGACACTAATGTTATAAAGTCAAGGGTCAAGAGACCAACCAAAGCAAACACTGATCATCATAATGGTGACTACAAACTTTATTATATTCAATAAAAAACATCAACAACTAAATATCTGTTAATTCACATCAAGACCTTCTGTACATGTATGAAAAAAATAATGTTAAACTGGTTTGTAAACTGGTTTCACACTCGGTGTCGCTGGAAGTCAGTTGTAGTTCTTGTGTTTCTCCTCGTCTCGTCTCTTTTTTTTCTGTTCTTGTCCTTCAGTGATTCTGCTTATCAGGTGTTCATCAGTGTCTGAATTCACTCACTTCTTTGCATTCACTCTGTCAAGTGGGCTATATTAGTGAACTAATGTAGGGAATAGTGAATGAGGGTATAAAGGGTGTGATTTTGAACACAGCGTCTGAGTGTCGACTTTGAGCGCTGTTAATTCACAGTACGAATTACTATTCAAAATCTTACAAAAACCTCAAAAGCTTACAATGACTTCAGTCAACATTAGGTAGTTATCATGTTTTTTTTACTTTAGATACTGATCCAAATAATTAGTCGTTCCTTTGGAAGAAACACTTGAGTCATTACTAGTGGGTTACCATTACCCTTTATTATAAATTATGCATTATTCTGTTAATTATGAACCCGTATATAGTAGTTCTCTAGGAGGTATGAACATTTTTTTAGTTGCTGATTAGCTAATAGTGTACAATATACAGATGTGATCTATATTATTGTATGCTTGCTGAAACTAAACAACTCTCTGCTGGTACTGACCTCTTATTGATCATCAATATCAACAAAATGTCTATTCATGTCAAATGAGAGAACTCCGTTTCAAAGCCAAGTATTTGAAGGCATCATTGCCTCAATATCAGAATGCATCATGACAATCTCCTCCAAATCTGGAGGACAAATCGTGAGAAATATTGACTGTGAAAATATTTCATTCAACACTGAGAAGTATTAATAATCTAATTAAAAATGTACTGTTTTACCCAGTATTTATGTGTGCTGTGTTGAGCTTATGTGAGAATTGCGTTGTTAGATTAGCAACATGCTAACATCAAACTGCTGGATTCATTTGTGAGTCAAGTCTCTTGTGTGCTTCGAGTGAAGAGTGCTATTTTTGTGTTGTGCGGGTTGTTGCTGCCTAGAAAGAGCATTTTAGATCAATCACTTATGTTTCTGTAGACAGCAGACACCAAAGAGCTCACTAGATCTTTCCAGAACAGAACTTATCCGTAAATCTGGGCTGAAATCACTATGAAATCAAAAACAATTCTGACTATTCTTGTTTTGTTTTATATTGCAGTGTTTATTATAAATTATTTTCTCCATGTGTAAAAATGATGCGCCCTCGTAGTCTTTAACAAAGTCCCTTTCGAGCAAGTCATTTTCACTTGGCGGCCATCTTTGAAACACCTCAGCTATTTCAGTCATGCAAGTTCAGCTTCTGTCTCTCTGAATGGGGAAACATCAAATTCTCCAAAGCTATTCACCAAACTTACGATTACTGAACTCACCAATGAAATCTGTCAACAAATGTCTCATCAATTTTGTTTTTAAACACTCAAATCATGACAAAAACTGTATTTTTCGGGCAGGAAGATTGAGTTCTGTCACAGTCTCCAGCGATCTACTCCAGCGTATATATATCCAGCGTCTGATTCCCTGTGTTTCCCCTGTTCCTCCCTGTGTGTGTTCACCTTTACTTATCCATCAGCGAAGTGTGTGCTCTCCAGCCATCCACGATCTGCAACATCTGATAGGAAAAGACACTCCATTATTACCATCTCCATTCATCAAGTCTGATTGCACTTCTACTCACCTGTTACTGCCAGTGGGCTCTGATAATACTGCACTGCACTGTTTCCGAGTCTGTATTGCGTAACAAGCTCAAGTATAGGGCAACTATATAGACATTTCTGACAGTATGTCAAGTGTACTTGTAATTTAATTTAAAATTACTTGTAAGTGTAATTATTAGTTTATTTCTGATAAGTACGTAGACTAAAAGTATACTTTATTTTTTACTTTAAAGGGGTAAAATAAGTCTCTGATGTCCCCAGAGTGTGTATATGAAGTTTTAGCTCAAAATATCCCATAGATATTTTTATATAGCATGTTAAAATTGTCACTTTTTGAGGGTGAGCAAAAACGCGTTGTTTTTGTGTCTGTCCCTTTAAATGCAAATGAGCTGCTGCTCCCGGCACAGGGGGGCGGAGCTACAATAGCTTGTGTCATTTTACCTCTCACACACACACACTGAAAATTTCAAAAAACTTTTAGCCTTTTATGTTCAAACCGGAGTCAGACAAAGATGGAGAGACTCAAGAAGAAGTGACAACATGTAGAAGCAACAGGACGTTTCTGAATGGTTAGTTGATGAATTTATGTTGCTGATGTGGAGTTATCTTCTAGTCATTGATTAGCATATTCTGTCTTCATAATCTATAAATTGTGTTCCGGGGGCGGGGTTTATGTAAATTTTAGGGTTGGTGATGTCACTAACCCGGGATTTGTGCTCAAACAGCAACATTACACACTAACTAAAGTTAAAAAAGTGAAATCTTAATCAACCACCCCTTTAAAAGAAGTATACTAATAGCACACTGGAGTAAACTTCTTTTTCCAAGAGTTAGAGATCCTTGGATTGGTAGAGAGCTGCAAAGACGATCGCATTGAATCCTCACGTACCGGATGTGGCCCGCATCTGGGCCGACACTATGTTGCTATCTGAAGGATTCATAACAAAAGATGTCCTTGAGCACACCTGTTCAAAGCATGTGTGTGTCACTGGAGTGGGAATCAAGCCAAGACACTTTTATTTATATAGCGCTTTATACAATACGAACCAACAAAGCCCTTAAGGGGCAACTGGCACCGCTGAGAGGGTGATGTTGTTTAATTAGGGATGTGTCAGGGTCACCGCAGAGGAAAACCGTCAGAAGATCATGTTACAAACACAAGTGAGCTGGTGTCATGATGAGTTTAAACACACCCAGCGATCTCAAGCCTCTCTGTTTGTTTACCCGCGACTCACAGCCCTGCCTTTGTTTAGAGGAACTGCATTTCTTTTTGTTGTCCAACGGAAAGAGGGTGATGAATTCCTCTTTCCAGTCTGTCATCAGTGTGTGTGTGTGTGTGTGTCGTGAAATCTGCCTTGGAGGTGTGTGTTGTGACACTGATATCTCTGTAAAGCTGCTTTGAAACAATCAAAAGCGCTATATAAATAAAGGTGACTTGACTTGACTTAATCTTGGTTCCCTCAAAAGAGGGGAATGATAGAGACTATCACTTGTTTATTTATATATCATTATAGATTTATGGAGATATATAAATACATAAGTGTAAAGTGAGTTGTCACTGGTTGCTTTAGCATCAAGCTCAATGGCGAAACAGTAATCCCACTATGACTAGAGATCCAACCAACACAAATCAGGCCTACTGGGTGAATGTGACACAACATAATTAATATTCATGAGTCGAGCTATGCATAGCACAGTTTGAGTGAGCCACAGAAACTAAACTACCATGCTAAATTTATGCATTTGGTTGCATTGCATTCGAGGAATTTTTAATGAAAGCCATGACCTCCACCTTGACCTTAGCGATATACTCTACGGTTTAACACAATTAAAACATCAAGCCCGGTTTCACAGACAAGGCTTTAGATAGTTCCAGACTAAATAAATATATTTAGTTCATCATTGTTGGTCCTGGTTTGGATCAAGCATCACCAGCCAGGAAACTGGAGGGACTTTAAAAACGTCTTTCAACAGACTTCGTTTCTGAATGTAATTTTCCCTAACAAAGCATCAAAGCAAGCAACAGTTTAAAGACAGCACAAGAATGCTTTTCAAACAAAACATCACACACACACACACACACACACACACACACACACACACACACACACACACACACACACACACACACACACACACACACACACACACACACACACTCACACACACACATGTAGTTGTGTTATGTGATGGCATTTGACAATGACGTTTTTAAACGTGGCTTAAAGGGATAGTTTACCCAAAAATTCAAATCACCCCATATTTAATATCCATTTATCCATTAATATAATTTTTAATATCCATATTTAAAACTTTATGGACTAAAATAGCTAGCTTCCGGTAACCCTTGACGATGTGTGACGTGGATGTGGGAGTAACGTAAGCTTTGACGCCTGTCGCGGTTCAAACAAACAAACTCAAGCTCCTCCCACATTTCTCTTTAAAAATTCTCATTTTAGACGTTTAATTCGTGACTGGTGTTTTGTCTTGCGCTTCCGTGTTCGTCATTATGTCGTGCGTCAGGTCAAGTGTTACTCCTTCAACCGTAAATCAATGCGTACGGCCGTCTGCCGGAAGCTAGTTATTTTAGTAGATAAAGTCTTAAATATGGATATTTTTCTTACACGAACGCATCGCTTCACTTCAAAAGGCCTTTATTAACCCACTGGAGTCGTATTGATTTACTTTTATGATGGATAGATGCACTTTTATGATGAATGGATTTACTTTTATGATGGATAGATGCACTTTTATGATGGATGGATTTACTTTTATGATGATAGATGCACTTTTTTGATGGATAGATGCACTTTTATGATGGATGGATTTACTTTTATGATGATAGATGCACTTTTATGATGGATAGATGCACTTTTATGGGCTTCAAAATCTCATCTTCCATTCACTGGCATTATAAAGCTTGGAAGTGCGAGGATATATTTTTTTATAATTCCGATTATATTCGTCTGAAAGATGAAAGTGTCATAACAGTCAAACCAAAATGTATTCAAACACCTTCAACATTCGCTATAGTTTAGAAAATGGTAATAAAATATGAGAAGAACTCAGAGTTATGAACTCAGTTGATATTTGACTGGTTTTGTCCGTCTTCTGTTAGACTGTCTCACAGCTGAATTATGTTGAATATCTGTCAGCTGTTAAATTTAACTACACAATTAGATAATACCAGTTTAGATCAACCAGTTACCAAGCAATGCTTCATTGTGTTCAGTCTGTGTGTAAAAAGAGCATTAGCAATTAAAGAAAAAACACTTCAGCAAAACATGGTGAGGTCAAAGTGTCTGAATCATTTTTGGTCCCAAATTTGTATAAATGATAATGGTAATGTTTTACTAAATATGTCACAGTTTACTTTATTTTGCTCTCCTCACTTACATAAGTGAACTATAGTGTCCTGATCACACTAGTAAAATGTAAAATCTTTCCAAATACAAATTTTTGGGTGAACTATCCATTTAAGTTTCCAAATACTTTTTGGTACTAGTGCTGGTGTTCACATATGAAGTAATAAAGCACTTGTCCTGTCTTCTTACAGTGCATAAGGCTGATCGTCGGCTAATTAAAGTGTGTGTCCCAGTGGGGGATCGACACACACACACACACACACACACACACACACCGGACCATGATTGATTTGGACTGTCACACACTCAGCTGGGCATCCCCGTGCCCTCCCGAATAAAGGATTACAACGTCTAGCCATAACTTTCCAAAGCATTGTTTGCCCCGACATCAAAGCACAACGGGGCACATTAGCATTTTTAATCAGTCGCAGGGCTCCAAGCTGGCACAGGACCCCAGATCGCTTTCATCAGATCACCCCCCCACCCCAACACTACTCTCTCGCTCGCAGGAGAGCCAAACAAAACCACTCCGTTTGAGTGAGCAAAGTGACCCGTCGCAGGAAATTAGCGAGGCTTCAGTGTTACGGGGAGTTCAGATTCTGTTCATCAGTGGCTGAGGGGAACAAAGACCAAGAGCATGGGCTTCCTCTTAGTTAAAGGTGTAACATTTAGGCGGATCTGTTGACAGAAATGCAATATCATATACATACACCATTTTCTCAGTGGTGTATAAAGACTTGGTCTCGATTTTTCGATGAATCGTTTTTTAAAATGTGGTCGATTTAAAATCGATTCTCAAAGGCCACGAATCGATTTTTTCCCAGATTTATTTATCTATATCACCCAGAACCCAGTATTAGTTTTCCTCCATGTTACACTAATGCAGTGAGATTATATGTGTGTTTTATCTTAATCATAAAATAACCTGATCGTGTTTGATCAAGGCTGTTCTCACTCGTCCTTTTTTCAGCATCAATTTTTCATCTTGCATCAAAATATTGTCTATTCATTGTATGCATTTGAAATATAGAGTTGGGTTTGTTGTAATGTAGCCAAGTGTACCTAAAATAAAAAGAGTTTAATATACAGGTTTGTGGCTCTTCATTTCTTTTTATTAATTAACCACTTGTGTATTAAATCTCACTGAGTCGAATCGGGAATCGAAATTGAAAATCGAATCAAGAATTGGAACATCTGAATTATGATTTTATTGCCTTAGAATGAGCCGTTTCTCTCTACACACACCGCGTGTCCCCTTACATCGACATGTTTCTACAGTGGCCCTGAGCGGACAAACGCGTTTCGTCACTATGTTCTTCTTCGTGTAAAGAAGCTATAGCTAAAGTCAGCGAATAAAACACTGACACAATTATGAACAGGTAACAATAATAATCACAATAACAAATCAGTTTACTGAATAATTAAGTAAACCTAATTTCTTAATTTATCTTTGTAAAGAAACCTCATTGCTGAACTGGCTACTCTCTGTTGTCTCAGACGACGACATCACTTCCTGTCGGCCACCGTAACTTCTGTTGGGTGCAATTCACAACCTCACCACTAGATGCCGCTAAACATCACACACTGCACCTTTAAGCCTAAACGTTGTCTAAGATTTTCCTCCAGACCCAAATGAGACTTACAGTGGAGGCGGGGCTCATTTGCATATTCATAGAACGCTCATACTAAATGAAGCAAGGGTGGCGAGTTACATTCAAGCTATTTTAAGGCATGAAGACATTTTTTTCAATGGATTTAAAAAAAAAAAGAAGTCCTTTTGGTGATTAAAGATGAGTGTTAAGGGATACAATTATTTACTACAGGGGGACTGATGCATTCAGGAGATTTAATTGTTGGGGGTGGGGGGGGGGGGCATACAAAATCATTGTAATAAACATGGTTTGTGTCTTATATGGAAAAGTTTGGGAATGACATAAAACTGGCAGGATATTTTTATTGAAAAGTAACCAGATGTACAAGTTGATGGATAGATTTCTACAAAAAAATAATGTATAGTTTGAAATGCTGGGTTGTTTCAACCCAATTTTGGGTAAAATATGGACAAACCCAAACGTTGGGTTAAAAATGTAATTTAAAGATTTAACCCAACGGCTGGGTTTGTCAATATTTGACCCAAATTTGGGTTGAAACAACCCAGTATTCTTTAGAGTGTACATTACGCTGGGTCAACAGCGTAACATAGGAATTGTTTTCTCCTTTTTTATGCTGAGTATGCACGATAATAGTTAGTTAGTTGCATTTATTATTATTATTTTTATAAATCATCAAAACAGATGCAGACTGATGTTTGGTTTGCGAACCAGCAGTTAAGAATCACCGATAAACTAGAAATCTGAAGATAAAAGCTGAAAAAAAGTCAAAGATGTTTGTAGTTTTTGCACTTGTTTGCTAATGTTTTCTAACATAATTTATTTCAGCATTTGTATGCACTGGCAACACAACATCTTAATAAACAAATATTACTAGGCTAATGTAACAAAAGATTTCTGTACTGTCGGTTATTGCAGTAAGCATCATTAAAAGTGCATTGTTGGCATGGACAGGGCCGAAGCTTTTCTGTAAAACTGCACAAAAGGCAAATATAGGTCAGAGACCCTTCCCACAACACACGTTTGCGAGTCGAAGGGGGAACATGCTCTGGAAAACACATGCCATCTGCTAAACAATGCGTGTCACAGGCCTATTAAAACTTCATCACAAGGAAGCTGCCTTTAAAGACAGCTGTACATGAACCTCAGATGAGCTCGAGTCCAGTTTGTCATTCTGTTGATGAACGTGTCGTTTCCACTCAAGCTTCATAACTTTTGGCAAAGACATGAAAGCAGAGGATTAGGTGGCCTTTGAAAAGCAAATGCTAATTTATGTGTAAGTGTGACACTAGCGTGGAACTGAATAGCCAGAGAGACTTCAGAGGCGAGGTGTCTTATCTCTCACACACCGACCGGCATCTTCTGCTAAACCGGCGAACGCTTGCAAACAGAGGCGGCTTTCATTCAGGGGACGCTATCAGATTTACAGAAGTCTATCAGCCACCAGTAACACACACACACACAGTCGACATGCTGCTGTGTCTTGTATCACATTCTTCTCCATCTCATTATTGTTTAGCTGGAAATATGGAGCTTTTGAAGTGTGTCTTCAAAGAAGGAAGAGCTTCTGTACGCTCGTCTTTGCGTCGCTCCGGTTTTTAGAAAAACTAGGCTGTGGTTCACCTTGTTATTCTGTGCAACGTCTGATCCAAATGATGGAAATTATCAAGAAAGATCACCTGCCCAGTGTTCGCTTTAATTTAGGCATTCTTGAAAAGTCTTTACTTCGCATGTGTGGTAAAAATCACAAAGGATTATTTTGGGTTAAATACTTGCCAATTATCACTTATGTTGCAAAATATGGGAATATACTGCAAAATATACTGCGATGTATCACATTATTTCCATATATGGGAAACTAGTGCTTAAATTTGCAGCAATATATGCACTGACTTTGTATGGCTATATATTAATACATATCAAATATTTATAAATGAAGACAAAATGGCGTTACATGTAATATTCACAAAGTTTTAAAATATATTACACATGCAATACCATATTTGATCACATCTATATATTATGAAGTGTATTACTGAATATAAAATTACATGCATTATGATATATTAGAAAACAATTTTTTTTATATATATATGAAAAGCGGCAATTCCTTATGTATTATTCAGTATATTGTATTAACACAATATATTATTCTGTATATTTTCAAATATACTGTTAAACCATTTAATATATTGATCATTCATATATATGGACATATATTTTGTGCGAAAATTAAAAATCTTATGAATGAATATGGTGACAAAGTGTGCCTTACCAAACACAGACACAAATAGACATTATTAAAAAATATATATTTTACAAGTTAATACATCTGCAAAACAACCACATTAGCAAAGTTTGTTCATTTTGATAAATGAAATAATTCGTTTTTGTTCAATAAATATATTTGTCATCAAATATGTTCTTTTTTTTTTTAAATACAGAAACAAAATTACTTAAAAAAGTAAAGATTCATTGAATGAGATCTGTTAATAATTTAATACAGCTTTACAGTAGTAACAAATAGCCTAAATATGATATTTTTTATATGATATGATTATTATATATATTTTTAAATATGATAGTTTCATTATAAATATGGTGGACACCCAACTTAATATATGATATTTACCATCCGAATCTAATCAGGTCATGCCAACAAATGGAAAATTCTGAGAAATGTTTATCATCATGATTATTATTTATGTATTGTGCCTTTCGATAAAAGCCTTTTATACCCCAAAAACCAAACTTTTAGATATTCTTAAGTGATTGAAAAACTGTTGCTTTAATAACCTTGAACAAAGCTCAAAATCATTAACAAAGACCCTTCGAAATATACCTAATCATTTTTATCGATTCTCATTTGCTACAAAAATCTAAAACATATATATATATTTTTTTTTACATATTAGATCAAATTAGCGCAGAATCTACTTTGCATTGCTGTCATATCAAGGATCAGCCAAATTTCCACGTGCATCATCAAAAGTGGTTGTTAAGAAAAGTGCTGAGCTGAAGATCCATCTAGTGGTTTAAAAGAGAATAAAGTCAAATGCGCCTTTAGCCCCGTTGAATGTCGAATGCATGATGCAACTGCACCGCTAATGCTAATGCTACATTCGAGTCTCGTCTGGGCTGGGTTTGGCTCCTGGTCTGGTGTGTAAGCCCCTATAAAAGCAGTAGTTGGCATCACTGTACTCTGAGTGACCTAAGGAATCTAAAGAGACCACACTCATGAATCATCAAACACAAACGCTTAAGTAATTTGAGCTGTTGTTGGCAGAAAAGGGCTTGATACACTGTAAAATATTACCGTGATTTTAACGGTAAAAGACTGTAAAAATGCTACGGTGAAAAACTGTGATAGATCTAATCGTACATTTAATAAAACGTACAGTTTTTAGAAGTGAAAGAGAACAAGTCATTGTATAATTTACAGTGAAAAACCGTAAATTGACATTCCCACAATTCCCAGCGTGACACTTCACATTTGATGTATTTTTGTTCATAGTTTTTCGAATCAGTTATTAACATTAGGGTTTAATATTTAATGTTAAATTAACGTTTACTCCATGATGATGTTTAGTGTTTCTGTGCAGCTTCTATATATTAATATTAACTTTCTCAGCTTGAGATCTTGAGCTTTGATTGATCATGTGACTCTCATCTCCGCTGTGATTGGTGGTTGTCAGTGTATTACAATGGTACAAAACAGATATTTTAGTTTTTTTTACTCAAAATTTAAAATAAGTCTGTAACACATAACATGTTGCTACCGTATTTGTTTTACGGTAAATTTCTGGCAACCACAGCTGTCAGTTTTTACCGTAAATTTAACATCTTTATTTATTTTTTTACAGTGTAGAAGAGCCACAAAAGCTGTCATGATTAAGACCACAGAGAGTTAGGGTTAGTATTTGTATCTGTAAGGTTAGTGTCAATGATCAGCACAATGAGTGTATTAGATACGACACAATAGGTGCCTTCAACACCTGCAGTGCTCGACCCCAGAAAAACACCCAGTGCACCTTTAATTAGCCACTGCACAAAAGCACTGATCCTCTTCTTCCTTGTCCATTCTGCTTTTCCAACCCTTTGACACGATCACTCCTTCCTGTCCCATCTGACATCTGAGAGAGGAGAACAAACAGCGAGGCTCAGTCCCTTTCAGCGGCATCCGGCCCGATGGACTTTAAAGAGCAGGAAGACGGCTCTGTTCACGGCCAGCGCCAGCTCACATCGATGAGGACGCGGGAACGACCCGAGAGGAGCGAGATGGGTTAGTTCAGGTTTTAACCTGATAAAATAGTTTGTTGAGACAAACTTTAAGTTGGTTTGAGAAAGCCGGACCAAAAAGTTTGAAGAAGTTTTTAAAGCTTGAAGTTTAAAGTAGTTTAAAACTTAAAGTTTGATAGATAGATAGATAGATAGATAGATAGATAGATAGATAGATAGATAGATAGATAGATAGATAGATAGATAGATAGATAGATAGATAGATAGATAGATAGATAGATACACAGACAGACAGACAGACAGACAGATAGATAGATAGATAGATAGATAGATAGATAGATAGATAGATAGATAGATACACAGACAGACAGACAGATAGATAGATAGATAGATAGATAGATAGATAGATAGATAGATAGATAGATAGATAGATAGATAGATAGATACACAGACAGACAGACAGACAGACAGATAGATAGACAGACAGACAGACAGACAGATAGATAGATAGATAGATAGATACACAGACAGACAGACAGACAGACAGACAGACAGACAGACAGATAGATAGATAGATAGATAGATAGATAGATAGATAGATAGATAGATAGATAGATAGATACACAGACAGACAGACAGATAGATAGATAGATAGATAGATAGATAGATAGATAGATAGATAGATAGATAGATAGATAGATACACAGACAGACAGACAGATAGACAGATAGACAGATAGATAGATAGACAGACAGACAGACAGACAGACAGACAGACAGACAGACAGACAGATAGATAGATAGATAGATAGATAGATAGATAGATAGATAGATAGATAGATAGATAGATAGATAGATAGATAGATAGATAGATAGATAGATAGATACACTGCAAAAATTTTCGTTGTGAATTTACAATAAATAATTGGATAAATTTTGCATGACTTTCACAGTAAGGATTACAGCAATATACTGTGAAATATACTCACAGCAATTTACTGTAATTTTATATCTGTGATATTACAATGCATTGTTGTAAAAGCACAACTGTATACTGTAACTTCACAGCTTCAATGACAAAGCAATTACTGTGATATTACAGTACATTACTGGGGAATTACAATCTTTTGCTGTACATTGTTACAAGGCCCTGTACTTTTACAGTGTGTACTTTGAAAGTAATGTACAAGTTGACAATAATATACTGTGAATTTACAATCATTGTACAATTAACCCCCTCCCCCCAACAAACAACTCTGAGGTAAAGTCAATGTTAGCCCAATGGCATATTTATTAACAAATACATATTTTTCAATGTACAGCAGATGCCAAGAACTTCAAGAGTTCAAGAAATTCAACTTTCTAGTCATAAAAGTCAGAAAATGCAGAGAAATTGTGCAAACTTGCAATTCAACTAGCTGTGTCACAATAACAGTAATGGACAGGATGGGAATGAGGCCTTCATGGCAAGATAAGAGAGCGATGAAGGAATGTCGTAAAGGGGTCAGGCGCTCCTCTCAGTCTCAAACATTATAATGAGTCCACACGCAACAGCATTGTGTAAAAATCTTGTAGTGCAAAGTTGTCTTGAAAAATTACAAAAAGAACAAGGCTACTCAAACTGAGCCTGACAACTACCGCTGCAAAAAAAAACTATGATGCCCACTCAAAGTCAATAAGTTTCCTCAAAAGGGTGCTCACATGAGGGTTCATTGTTGTCCGCTTCTTGGTCTTTGAGCCTCTTTCAGGATTGATGCCCAGGAAGCACCTGTTAATAAGCAAAGATAGTTTCAGTTTCAAATAGACTTACAGTATGTATTGCAGACAGCATTTATCAAGGTGTGCTTTTTGCTGTGCTTTTCCCCCACATCAAACCCTAATAGATTTATAATCCAAACTTGTTAGATCTTACTCTCACCATAATTTTTTTTTAGCCATTTTTAGCCAAGGTGCCTCAGGTTAGGTTTGCCTGAGGCAAATAGGGTTGATTTTCTACGAGAGGCCATATCAACGTGTGCCGCCACTGAAATGCATCTTCACGCAATTGGCCAGTTGGTAAATTAAAACCAAACCCTGTTGAAAGTATGACAAACATATCCTTTTCAATAAAGGGCCTGAGAGCATTTTGTTCTGCTTTGAAAGAAAATTTCATCTACTTCATTCAATACATTCGCATTTCGCAATAGACGTTTCAAAATCATCATCACATAGCCTGCCCCAAAACAAAATAAATAGCTGTGATTGGACCAGCAGGTATTTGTCAGCATAACATATGTAGAAACCCAGACTTATCTGCAGAGCGAAATTGAATGAGTTCGCGAGATCAGGGTGGTCTCACCAGGCTAGCCTCAGGCCCCGTCCACACTACTGCGTTTTAGTTTAGAAACGGAGAATTAAAACGAATACGATCGCCGTCCACACCAGCGTTTTAGCTGCATATTAGAATTGATCTCCGTCCACATTAAAACGACTGAAAATGCGTATCACGTGACCATTCACCAACACTGGGCATGCGCGTGCCGGTGTAAACCTAGAGACTTTCAAACATAGACTGTAAAAAAATGCTTTCAAACATCAAAATGTCATTTATTAATATGTATTTGTGTCAAAATGACATATAAACATGTTTTCCTATTCTATTTTTCTTGGAAACGCTTCCAACACGCTTGCGTGTCGCATGAAAAATAGGCGTCGGTTCTATATAACATGTAGTGCTATGCGTTTACTGCGCGAGCCGCACCTGAGACGCTTCCAAGAGGCAGTTTCTTCTTCTTCTTACTGTAAGAAACTGTTCCAGCGGGTGGAGTTTACTGGTACTGAATATTACCTGTGTATACTCCATGACTGATGACATGACACCCAATCATAGAGCCGAGCGCGAGCCTCTGCGTCATCGTTTCTAAAGTCCTCCGTTTTGACCCGTCCACACTAAAACGCCCTCCGGAGTTTCAAAACGAAAAACGGGTCGGCAGCGTTTCTAAACTTCTCCGTTTTGGGTCTCCGTTTTTGCCGTTTTAGTGTAGACGGGAGGTGTAAACGTAGCAAAAGGTTTCCGTTTTTAAACAAAAACGCGGTAGTGTGGACGGGGCCTCAGGTACCTCGTTTGTCAGCATTTTAGACCTCAAGACAATCATTGAGTTGGAAGCCTGTACTATAATGTGAATTACAAGATTAAATGTGATCTTTATAAAATACCTTTGAATGAACTCCAGTGTTGACGATCCAGCGGCAGGATACTCAAGGTTGAAGACGTAATAGCTGCTGAAGAAAGCAGCTACTCCGTGTAAAAAGAAAGGGTGTGGGCCCATCACGACATGTCCCTCGATGGATATAAGCCATCCAGAGGGCTTCATCATGTCACCTGAAATGAACAGATACAGCATTATGTGTTATGAGCACTTTGCGATCTGCTTAAGATACAAATGGCTATACAAATGTAATTATTATTATTATTATAATTATTATCACTTATTGTGGTCTTGTAGATTTCTAGAATGAAAACAAAATAATGAGTTAGAAATGTCGATACTAGATCAAAGTAACATTACCTTGAATGATCAAGCAGGGGCTGCTGGGGAGTTCTGCAGTATTGACCAGTGGCACATGGCTGTAACATAGTTAACACACAATAGCATGGATTTAGGATAAAGGATAAATATTGTTCATTGGTCAGAGGTAGTAAATCATGCAAGGTAAATGTTGATAATGTAATCACTCATTTTGCATTTTAAATATTTGAATAAAAAATCTTACATCAACTTCAAGCATCAAACTCTCTCTGATGACCTGGAAAGAAAAGAAAAAGGAGAAATTACACAAATGCAACCAAAAATAAGAATTTCAGTTTGAATGCAGATTATGATCATTGATCATTGTAATTTAATTTTAGCCGTATGTCAAAAATGATAGTGGTATATATTATATAGTGTTTTTTTTCTGTAGCACTTTGAGATTGCTCACTCAATGTAACGTGCATTTACAACTTTTACAACTATTATTCATTCATATCAGGACAAGTGGGAAACCCTAATGTTAAAACCCTCCCGTTGTCGAACACGACATGAGACTAAAGGGGGGTCGCACACCGGATGCGCAGCTCGGCCCCGCGCCGCGCAGCGCCACGTCTTTTAAATTCGAACACATTATTCTCTATGAGAGCACACACACCGGCGGCGCCTTTCGGCGTCTGTCCGCGACGCCCAGCAACGGCTCAGGACCGTGTTCAAAATCCTGCCGCGCCACAGAGCGCCATTTACATGGTTTTATATAAAATTTACATTTATAGAGATGTATATCTTCCTCTTACATTCTCATAGAGAATAATGTGTTCGAATTTAAAAGACGTGGCGCGGCGCCGAGCTGCGCATCCGGTGTGCGACCCCCTTAACAGTTAGCTCAATCATGTTGTAACTAGGATATCCGCTGAAACAAATATTTTTTCATGGACCGTTTGAACTTTGAATCACTAAGTTATTAAAGTTAAACAGCTAACGGTTAGCCCTGCTAATCTATGATAACCTTGACAGAAATGTGCACACATAAATAGTAATGTTTGTCCCATCATTGGTTTTTATAAACTTTACAAACACCAGATTTGTCTAAACGGTGATAGTGACATGAAAAATTATAGCGAAACTCTCTTCATTAGCTACTAACATTAGGCTACTACTATTAGCAAATGCTGTGAGAGAACTTTCAACAATTCCGGGCACTTGCTAACAAAATGTGAACTGTGTCATGCGATAAACGTTTATTTGAAAGTAAATATTATCATCATATTAAAATAACATGGGTGTAAGTGCTGCAAACATGTATGCTACTCACCTTCTCCATTCAGCCCGGAAATTCAGAAGAGGGACACGACCGCGCCTTTTCAGTTCAAATTCAAAACAGTTCGGTTATGTCATGTGACTTTCCAGGGCATAATTTCAATACAATATTTCACTGTAATAATACTGTTTAATGCTGTGAAATCCTTTTTTTTTTCACTGTGTTGCTGTGATATTACAGACCTTGTTGTGATATAACAGCAGGTTTTAGATTGCAATATTTTACTGTAAAATAAGAGTTAAATGCTGTAAAATCCAAGGATACTGTAGTTTTTACATGGTATTCATTGGGATATTACAGGGAAACTTAATTACAACAAGTTACTGTAAAATAATACTGTTAATTATTGTGAAATGCTGGTAATTTTTAACAGTGTAGATAGATTAAAGCTTAAATCAATCTTATGGGCTACTCTGAGTGGTTGCTGAGGTGTTGCTATGAGAAGCGGATACGAGCGCTGATGATACGCTGGATTCAATAGTAGAAGTGAATAAATTCTAGACATTTCATTCTTAACCAACGTACGGTTGGATAACGGGATAAAACTTGAGCGTTTGAGCAACCGAACACACACTCCCACCCATATCACTCTGTGTGTCAACGCTCGCTTCGGCCAGGTGGTGTTTATAGCACAGGGGGCGGAGCTTCAGATTCTAGAGAGCATTTGATTGGACAGAAGATGTGATGAGAAGCTGAAGTCCGCTGTGATGTGAGAGACTGTAAGTTTTGAATGCTTATATCTCCCAAATGCGAATTTTGTCATTGTTTTGGAGCACACCAGCTTATTCATAACATTAAGCCTAACATATTCATACTAAAAGCTAAAAAACCTACATTTTGATTTCAGGGGGCCTTTAAAAGTGTGATCACAGTAAGAGGTCTTCATCCCTGACAGACATTCTTCATCACATAGTCAAACAGGATAGTCTCAGCATCAGATGGACCTCTGGCTGAACACTTCCGGAGTCGTGATCCGATCGGTTGAATCCTACAGGATTTCCGGGAGACGTGTGTGTCGTATTCTTTAACAGCCCGCCTGGAAACAGAGCCGTTGTGATGCCAAACCCCCTCATGGAAGAGGAAAGTCTTTGTGTTTACAAATGTGACAATCGGCACTTCTCAGGATCGACTAAATGATGGATTTTCAAATGAACAATAATAAAAATATGTTTTATTTATAAAGCTCAAGGTTGCTGTACAAGTTGATAACATAAACATATACATATACATAGTACATATACAGTACATATACACATAAAAACAGCCAGGTTTGGAAATACTGTTAGAAGAGATAGGTTTTTAGTTGAGATTTGCATGAGGATATTGTAAAAGTCAGAGTTTCGGAGTCGCAGTGATGAAAAGGTTTTCAGCATCATAGCAGAACACTTGCATAATGTTCTTGAATGAATAATTTATTATATGCACGCCAGTCTGTTACTGTAGGCACGTCGCCTTTACAGTTTCACTCCCCTAAACATGACATGAAACCAGGGCTTGACATTAAATACTTTGCTCACCCGCCACTGTGGTTTTCCAAAGTTACTAAACACTCACACAATTCACTGCCCACAATTTTGACATCGATACCATTGGGAAAGACTGCCAAATAGATATTTTTTTATATGATCTCATAATCAGGTTTATTAGGCTGCTGTCACTTTAAGACCTGATATAATATAATGCATTTAATACAAGATCTGGTCAACATTATTGACAAACATATTGGTCCGATTATTCATAAAGGAGTTTGGGCCATGCAAATTACGGGAGTTTCCCAGAGAGAAATAACAAACCGGGAGGGGTCCGGGAGATAGGGCTAAAAAATGGGAGAAACCAGGGAAAAACGGGAGTGTTTTATGTGTATTTGACTGTTTAAGTGCAATGAGCAGCACAAAATAACTCAATTTAGCACTGAGAGGCGCTTTATGTGCCGCACTTCGGGTGTTTGAGCACAAAATCTGCGGGAATGAGTAAAATGATGTGCAATACGTGCAATCCCACACTGAAACACAAGTCCTGTAACACCAACTATATTCATCCAGAGCAAATGAAAGGAGTGAGTGAGTGGAGGCGGGTTTGTGTGTCAGGAGAGATGAGAGAAACAGAATATATATATATATATATAAATATAGTATTGTTTTTTTGATACGTATCGAATCATCGATATCTGAAACACTTCCAATACTCATTTTCGCAAATATATATATATATATGTATATTTCAGATATCGATGATTCGATATGTATAGAAAAATCAATACTTTTGACAACACTAAATTGCCCTTAGTTTATTATTTCAGATGCCTTTTCAAAAGACTACAATTGGAAACTGTATATATAATATATATTTATAATTCACCCCGCCAAAGTGACTGCGTTACACACCACCGCTGAAATACACACTCATTAGGCGGATGTTAATGTCAAGCCCAGCGTGGAACAAATCAAACTGTGATTGGTTGCTCTACATGTCAGTCAAACGTCCTCTCGGCCAATGAAAGCCTTCTTCTGCCGGTGTGGTGAACAAATGAGACCTATTGAAGAGATGAGTCCGAGTTTAGGACCCCATTAGTATGCCAGTAGTATGCCTGATCTAAATCTGTTCTCGCGACAACTTGTAGCTAACATGAGCTGTTGTAGTGTTATTATGTGGTAGCTTTATGTAGAACGCTAAATCCCGCTGCTATATACAAGGTAAGATTAAATTAAATCGTATATTGTATATATTCTATAGCTAATATTTAAAATCTCAAGTTGCGTCAATAGCAGAGGAGAAAGACCGCGAAATGTAAAAATACGACTGTTATTGTGTCACGAAATGTAGTTTTAAGAGTTTCTCATTCATGCTCGAATATGTTGTTTATTTATATAAAAAAAAAAAAACACACTTACAACGAGAAATGTTTAATTTCACAATCTATAGCTTCGGTTAAATACTAGTATAGGAAACATATAAGTAAAAAAAATACATTAATGACTCGTTATGACGTAGTATAAAGTGATTTTGTATGATTTGTAACCAGGCACTAAAGCGATTACCCATAAAACGTGCTTTGAACCAATCGGATTGCTTGGGTCCTCAGCCCGGACTCATCTCTTCAGTAGGACTTGTTTGTTCACCACACCGGCATTCCAGTTAGGAGTTTATTAGGAGAAATGCAATTACTCTTTTAACATGTGATGAGTACATGTTCCTCAGCCATTGGTTGTGTCAGCCTAAAACACACAGGTAGCGTTGGAGCAAAGCCATGCTGTGACTTAAAAAAGCTCAGAAGACCAACTATTTTAAAAACACCTCTTAAATCGCACACACACACTTTGCTATGTCCCCGGTTCCCCAGCTGGTCAGGGTCACACAGGCTCAGAGATCTTCATATCTTGCGATTAGCTTGTGTGTGCCTGTGAAGGAAGCCTTTGAAGTGACACCAAAGTCAGCCTCGTGTATCTCTCATCTAAGGATCTTTCTTTTAACACCAGAGTAGCGACATTTCAGGCTTCGTCTCTTTGTGTGCATTATGCTTTGAATTCTTTTTAAACACTAATTTCAACATCTTCAAGGCCGCGCCAAAGCCTCATAGTTAAGATTCTTCCCTTTGACATCTTCCTTTTCCAGCCAAACAACAAGCGTTCAAAGGTAGCTGAGCTCTTCAAACGCAGCGGAGAGAGATGTGTGGCGTTTTGATGTTCGAGGTCATTGTCCTTTGGCATCTCTGTTGCCATCTGGTGCTTCAGAATCAAGCTCATTATGTCCTATTAATACAGGCAGATAACTTTACTTAATAACCATAATCGGAAAGGTCTCACCCTCACAATCACACCATCGTAGTCTCAATTCTAGAGACTTCAGAAAACAACGAAATGTGGACATTTTCTGAACAAATTGTCGGTTGTGTTTTTTTTATCCATGCAAAACTCACTGCTGGGTTATTTCAACCCATGTTTGGGTCAAATATGGACAAACCCATTCATTAAAAAATGTAAACCAATCGATCAAATTTGTCCCTATTTGACACAAACATGGGTTGAAATAACCCAGCATTTTTTAGAGTGGCTTTGCTATATATCTATATACTTTTTTATAACTGAAAAAAAAATGACATACAGTAACTAACTACACTAACCTGTAAAGTGTACCTGTGATCAGTTCAGATCTTTGTTGATTTTAATGGGATTGATTGTTGTTGTTCTGAAAACTGCCCTTATGAATCACTCTAAAAAATGCTGGGTTGTTTTAACCCAATGTTGGGTCAAATATGGACTAACCCAACGTTGGGTTAAAAATGCAATTAAAAAATGGACAAACCCAGCCGTTGGGTTACATTTTTAATGTAACCAATGCAATTTGTCCATTTTTTATTGCATTTTTGTCCATTTTTGATTTTGTCCAAAATGCAATTTGTCCATTTTTAAACTGCATGTTTTAACCCAACGTTGGGTTAGTCCATATTTGACCCAACATTGGGTTAAAACAACCCAGCATTTGTAATTTGTAATCTCTATCTAGAGTAATATTGCCAAATAAGGTGAACTATTATCACATCCATACATGAATATATGAGGATATAAGATATAGGAATTAAATTAAAGTTTCAAGAGGTCAAGCCTCTGTATTTCCTTCCCAGTTGAGGTCTGAACACTTTTATTTATTTAATTATTTGTTTGTTTCTCTGTTGGAATAGTTATTAATTTCCATCTAGGCACAAGTAAAAGACAAAGAAAATCCTAAACAGTTAAAATAGTCACCAAAAATGAGTATTTTTCTATTAATTTAACAAAGATATATTTTTAATCAGTTGATCCCGGTTAGATATGATTATTAAAAGGTAAGATCATATGTTTCATTAAGCTATTATTATTATTTATGTTTAGATACATATGTAAGGCAGAAGGCCATGTGAGAGAATATGGGGATTCAGAGATTTCATTTGAGATCTTTCTTAAAATAAGTAGGAATATCTACTAAACAATGTACATAATAATCTCATAATGAGCAGACAACAAAGTTTGTAAATAACTTTAGTAATTTTAAAGATTAAGTTGTCTTTTCTTGCTATCTACAAATAATGTTTCCAATTATTGTTTGGAATGAAATGTGGATGAAAAAGCAACATCTTGTCACTAACCTGGTTTGGTGGGTCAGAGTCATATATTTATGACACATAAAAATATCTATATATTTGCTGCATTCTTGTTTTCTGCAGTGTTTTAGTGAAAGTATGAATCTGTTTTGCTGGAACCGATCTATAATATTGTTGAATATTAAATGACAGATTCTAGAGACTTGGTCTATGGTATAGCTCAGATGCATGAATATTAAGATCATAACATGGACTCAAAGAGGAAACTCAGTGAAAGTCAACAACATTCAAGGCTGCCGTAAAAAAAAATAATAAAAAAAAATCTTCCCACCAGCTTTTGTCACTCAGCCCCTTCTGCATCCACATGTGAGAGCTAATTTTCCTGTTTTTGCAAGGAAGATTTTGCAGTTCACGAGATCAAACGCTGGCATAAGCACTTGGTTTGTTTACACCAGCCCACTAGTGCGAGCTGAGGGCGAAAACGGCTAATTTGGGGAGGGGGGTCTTTCTCTCTCTCTAACCATTATCATCATCCCAGGGGAACTATCACTTCCACTGCAAAGCGGTCACCCAGAGTGACTGTCCCTTTATCTGTAAGGCCTCATTCTTCTGGTGCACACGGGCCTTGCATTCGCTTCAAATCACTATTTCTGAGCATTGATATAGTTATTTTAGACCGGTCTGTAGTGTTAGACTAGTCTATGAGCACATGTTAGACTTGTCTAATGCAAGTTAGACTGTTTCACAAAAATAAAGACTGACTTCATTTAGACCAAAAACATTAGACACCTCTTACCCCCAGGCTAACTCAGGTCTAAGACTCTGTTACCTTGTACCCTTGGTGGTGGGACAGTAACTTTTTCACTCTACTAAAGCATAAAAATACCATAATATGTTTGCATATTTTGAGGAAACATAAGTCCACATACTCGTTTCTCTGGAAAACACTTCTAGAGCCGGTTATTTTACTCTGAAATGTGCGTTTCCAGGCTGGAATGTTTGTTATTGTTTTGATATTGCATGTTGCCGATTTGCACATTTTTATCGTCCATTGCGCTCGTTCCTGTTGCGTGAGCTCAAACTGGCGACCCGTGTGAGCGTCGAGTCTGTGGAGGCGGGGCGGGAGAAATAACGATCTCTGATATTTTGAATTGGACTGCAGTACCTATTTCCACCACTAGCTGTGAATCTTACAGACTGCACCTTTAAATTAAGTTTATTCAATAGCAGATAATTTTTCTTGTTTTAAGCAAAAACTCACTTCATTCCCCAGAAAACAAGACATAATATCTAATAGCAATTGATTTGATTTAAGAATTTTTTTGATATTTGGACTTATAGCAAGACATAAATACTGAGTATCTTTCTTGCGGTGCACTCGCTGTGTGAGGAGCTCGTGATGCGAGGTGAGAAGGATCGTGTGATCTCTCTCCAAGCCGGCTGCTCTCAGTGGCAGGTCTGGATGCGGTGTTGATGGGAGTGGTTGATCAGTGCCGAGGAATCCTGCTGTTTCCCGCGTGTGATTCCCAGCCAGCAGAAGAGCTGGATGACTCCGGAGGAATGTTGGAGAAGGAGAAGCTTGGAACAATGTTGCGCATTACCTCACACATTACAAACATAACCATCCAAAGACAAACTCCAGTAACCCATCGAGGAGTCTATGCTTTCCCAGACAGCAACACAGTGTCGGCCCAGATCCGGCCCACATCCGGTACATGAGGATTCAACTGGGCCGACACTGTGTTGCTGTCTGGGCTTTTTTTTCCCCCCTTCTAAGACATTTTTGTCAAATGACCTGGAAAATATTTTTGAATTTTTTAAAAAAATTGAGTGTTCATTGGAAGTGTGGCACTTGAACCATGAATACACACACACATTTTTTTTTTTAATGGATTCGAGGAGTTTTGAAGTAACAAATCCTTCCCTCGCGGGTCAATTTGACCCCCATAGGAATGAATGGGATGCGAGGAATGCTTCAGTACACACAGAAAACCCTAAAAATGCTTAAAATTCTAACTAAAACATATTTTATAATGTCTACATGTGTATCTGAATGCACACTGAAGGAAAACTGACTTTAGGACCCAGAGGAACAGCTCATTTGCTCCATATAGATCTATAAGGCCATCTAGTGGCGAGAGTCATGAAAGATCATGTTAAATATTGTTTTTCCCACAAGAGGTCGGCAAAGACACCCAATGTAAGATATTTTGATCTGAATTAAAAGGTTTACGCATGAAATTGTGAGTTATTGTAAAATTTAAGTTGAAAGAACATGAGGAATGTGCTTACATTACTAAATTACAACTTACTTGATGAAGTCAAGTAATTTAAAGGTAAATAAAGGGCTTCGGGTCATTTTGACCCGCGAGGGAAGGATAGGGTGATTTGGGTAACTCTTTGGATGCTAAAATGGCTTCTCCTATCCCTGTTTAAAGTGCAGATGCAATTATAGGAAGGTATTATATAAACACTGAGGCTTTGTAGCATTTGCAACCGTTTTTCTTTCGATCATGTCGAATTCTGGCGTCACCAATGGCACGGGTTTGGCGTGGGAGTGACTGTTTGACCAAGCAATGAAGCAAAGTTTGTCAAAGTGTTAAGATTGCAACCCTAGAAGTGCTGTCTGTGTTCTCCTCAGATTTGTGCATGTTTAAAGGGGTGGTTGAGTATGATTTCAATTTTCTAACTTTAGTTAGTGTGTAATGTTGCTGGTTGAGCATAAACAACATCTGCAAAGTTACAACGCTCAAAGTTCAGAGCAAAGAGAGATATTTGCTTTTACAGAAATCGCTTTTTAAGGACTACAACAAATGGCTGGTAGAGACTACAATGACATTCCTCCCGGGTTAGTGACATCACCAACCCTGAAAATTTACATAAACCCCGCCCCCTGAACACGATTTATAGATTATCAGGACAGAATATGCTTATCATACATAAGCTACATAAATTCACCAACTAACCATTCAGAACGAGTCTCTCCATCATTGTCTGACTTCGGTTTGAACATAAAAAGGCTAAAAGTTTTAGAAATTTTCAGTGCATGTGTGTGTGTGAGGTAAAAGGACACGAGCTCTTGAAGCTCCGCCCCCTGTGCCGGGAGCAGCGGCTCATTTGCATTTAAAGGGACAGACACAAAAACGGTGCGTTTTTGCTCACCCTCAAAAAGTGACATTTTTAACATGCTATATAAAAATATCTGTGGGGTATTTTGAGCTAAAACTTCACACACACACTCTGGGGACATCAGAGACTTATTTTACATCTTGTGAAAAGGGCATTATACCACCCCTTTAAGGCTCCGAGGTGTCCAGTCCGCAGTGCCCAGCTCTGAAACATGACCACATGAGGGCCAACAGGGAAGCTTTACAAATCTCTCAATCACTGATGTTTTCCAACATACCAAGAGCATTGCATCTCCTTCCTCCACTATACCCTGCGCATTATTGTTGTGTTTGTGCAGCCATCACATGATGGTGTGTTTTGTTGATCCTCGTATGAGGGCGTCGCAGAAGCCGTAGTGTTTAATCATCGAGGGGATGTTTGGATTTCCGTTGCACTTCACAGGGAAGAAACATGGCCGCTTCATCTTAACCCTTCAAACAAGAACCACATGTTTTCCTCTCCCACACCAACTACCAACCCCTGTCCCCCAAACTACCCGAAACCCACCCGCCCCCCACCGCCCCCCACCGCCTCTCCATGAGAAACACAGGCCCAGATATCTAGAAACACATGTG